>CM065137.1:1460000-1900000 GCA_033026305.1 Cirrhinus molitorella | reverse complement strand
TACGACTTTTCCCTCAATAAATTCCTAATTTGCTGCTTATTAAATGTTAGTAGGGTAGTTGTTAAGTTTAGATATTGGGTAGGATAAGGGATATAGAATAAGGTCATGTAGAATAAGGCATTAATATGTGATTAATTAGTACTAATAAATGGCTAATATAATATATAATCTAAAAAATATATAAAAATATAATAAATATATCATATATAATACATGGCTAATATTCTAGTAATATGCATGCTAATAAACAACTAGTTAGGAGAACGTATAATAAAGTGTTACCAAATCTCTCACACACACACACACACACACACACACACACACACACACACACACACGTTTTTTGTCATTATGTGTTTTTAGCTTTACAAAAATCTTTGGTAGCACTTTAGAATGGAGAACACTTATTCACAATTAACTACAACTTTTCCCTCAATAAATTCCTCATTTGCTGCTTATTAAATGTTAGTAGGGTAGTTGTTAAGTTTAGATATTGGGTAGGATAAGGGATGTAGAATAAGGTCATGTAGAATAAGGCATTAATATGTGATTAATTAGTACTAATAAATGGCTGATATAATATAATATAATATAATATATAAAAATAGAATAAATATATCATATATAATAAATGGCTAATATTCTAGTAATATGCGTGCAAATAAACAACTAGTTAGGAGACCGTAAAATAAAGTGTTACAAAATATTTTAAAGGTTTTGCCAATACTATTTACACATGCACACGTTTATCTAGGCCTATCCTATTGAAAAAGTTCACTGCCCATGCGCAGCTCGAAGTACTAACTCCAACCGATCCAAATCAACGCCCGTGGGTAACCGAGACCTTGTGAACGCGATGGAATGACTGTAATGTCGAGGTACGTTTAGCCTCTGTAACGATAAACCCTCTGAATTCTGTGAGAATTAACAGTAGCTTTTCTTCTGCCCGCTGATGAATATTCGCAGGTGATGAAACGCCAGTCAAAGCACAAAGGGGCCCGGGGATGTTCAAAGGATGGTTTGTCGATGTGTATCTCTGCGTCGGCTCTAATAATCACCATCTCACATGCTGTGCGTCTGTAATCCCGCTAATTAAAACCCGCTGACAGTTCACGCACACTTCATTGTTGTTGACCAGTGGAGCTTTGGACATTTCAACCGAATTGAACACGTCGATGCCGCAGTCATCCACAACAAGGCCAGGTCTGAACAAATCCACATATATATCTGTATATACACACACACACACACACACACACACACACACACATGTATAATCAATAGTGCACTGTTTGAATAGGCATACGGTGAATTTTGATGTCACATTGAATTAACTCGAAGTGCCACTGCCAAAAGTGTTGCTATCCAGACACAATAGTCTACGCAGTGGCAATCTCTGGCTGGGGAGCATGCATGCGGCAGACTATTCCCGCTGGCCAATCAGATGGAGCTACCGAGAGATGAAACCAGCGCTTTACCTCGAGCCCGCCCGAGGCGAGTCATTAGGGGGAAGGAATTTGATGCCCCGTACCAGCGCTCGGAGCTCTCAGATACAGAAAAGTTAAAGCTCATCACTTTTCTCCACCCAAAATCACCGTGTCCTTGAATGTAGAAGACCCGTGGAGGAACGGGGAAAATGTAATGTGCGCATGGGGGAGGGCTACAGCCTTTAGGTGTCACTCTGCTTTCAAGAATGATTCGGTGAATACACATTCAAACAAAATGATGTCTCGCGTAGGACCCCTATGCTCATCTACAACCCAAATGCATTATGACGCATCTGAACGTCCCGACTGCCTTAAAGTCTTAAAGAGCTCCGTTTGTGGGGATTTGTGTTTGCGTATAGATACATCCCCATTGCTTTCACACTTTTAAGCACGCCGGTGGTCGTAGGTGCCCTGGCTGATGAATAAAAACCCACGAGTGTTCAAATGATAACAAATGCAGCCGAGAGAAGATCTATCCATACAAGGAAAACAAAAGGAAACAAAAGACGAAGAAAAAGCACCCAGTGACCTCAGCGGAGCGTTTCAAACACTGTGTCATGTGTATGTATGTTCTTAAAGACTTCCAGATGTGTTGTGTTCTGGACACATGCATATTTCTGCTGCAGGAAATGAATGTGGTTTTGTTTGAATGGCTTCTTTTCAGAAAAGATATTTGTAGATGGCTAGATTTAAAGGAACATTTTTCCATGCATGACTTTACTGCTTTGGAATTAAGTCAGATAGCATCAGAACCCAAATACGCGGCTTCACGTCATTGTCCGGCCAGAGACAGACTATATTTCTGTTGCAAACATCAATTTTGCTTAAACGAACAAACAAACAAACAAAACTTGTGTGGCATATATTTTACAATTTCAATCACTCTGAATGGCGAATTCAAATATTTTAGACGACAAATTCACATCAAAGTTCAGTTGTTAAATTGTAGTTGGTTTTAAAGAGGAGAGATCACGTTTCACAGGATAGGAGCAGCATTCATGGAAATGTACCTTCAACAATATATAAGAACAGCACACATCTTCTGCAATAAAGTGTCAGGTTCTGTCTCAGGAGACGTGCTGTCATTAGATATTCCTGGTATGTTTCTAAGAAAAGCAAATGCAGATTGACTCAGTGGAATGCAATACTGCCGTTGTTTTTGTCGCAGTGATAATCAGATTTATATGATTAGGTGAGATAGTATAAACCACATATTATTATTATTTTTTAGTACAAAGCTGTGTGGAACAGCTTCACAACATTGTCTTTTTTCTGTTGCTGTTGTTTTTTTGGCTCGTTCACAGAAAAGGAAAACAAGAACCGATGAATGTGCAGCATCTGTATCTGTGTGGCTGGGATTTCCATGCCTGAAGAAGATCATTAACAATATGTCCCACCTCCCTCTCAGATTCTGCCAGGGCAATTTCCAAAAACAAAAGCATTTAGGCGAGTTCAAGGCAAAACCGTGTGTGTGTGTGCACGTTTGAACGAAAGAGCCAGAAGAGCAGCCTGGGATAAAATAATGGGTGGGGAGTGTGTGTTAAAATGAAGACAGGAGGGCCATGTTCCTGCTTTTCTCTGACCTAGTTTACAAGTTTGGAAGTGTGTGTGTGGATAGGGAGAGACAGAGAGGCAGAGAGAGGAGTGCTGGGTTTCAAATCCAGCGGTCAGACAGTAACGGTGCCAGATGACCTTGGGTCGGTCCGTGACCATCTGCCACCTCCATCCCTCAGAGTTCGGCTCTCTAGCACGGCTGTCACACATGTCACATTCTGCTTACAGATTTCTTTAACGTGCTAAACAACCGTCCACACAGTATGCACATACATTTAACAGAGATGAAGTATTATTTGATTCTTACTGGTCAGTCGTGGCATTCAGCGGTCAAATATTTTTGTGTAAAATGTGTTACAGTGTATAATTCACCTGTTGATCAAAGAGAACAGATTTCTTCCTGTAGCTATTTTCATGGATAATTTTGTTTTTCTTGCAACTCAAATAGAATGATGTAATTTCCATATATTTGTTTATTTTGTAATTAGATATATGTAACTTTTTCCCCACTGTAAAGTGGTTTTACACTGGAAAAAATTATGAATATATATATATATATATATATATATATATATATATCTGTACTTACCTGTATGATCAAAACTGAGAAATTGAAGTTTATATAGGGGCTTAAAAAAACATTTGTCAGCCCTAGAGGGTTAACATAAGAATGATTCCCCAGATAGTGGTTGTTTACAAATGTTTATTTCACAAGTAGATAAACAATACTCGGTAACAGATTAATGATTAAAAATCAATAAATTAATAATGCGAGACAAATGCGCTTGTAAATACTATATTTGTGACCCGATCTGGCGAAATGAGTTGGAAGTCGCAACGTTCCATTTTGAGAAATGGGCTGATAATGTGGAAAAACGAAAAAAAGTTTTTTTTTCTTTTTTTTAGCTAATATCAAAAAACAGACATTCAAAAAGAATCTCCCAAAGTGTTGTAGTCCAGATAATTGAGTAAAGGTATTTAAATGACTATTAAAGTTGATTTAAAGTTTTATTAAATTTGCTGGAAATAAACATTGCTTTTCTCAACTCCTCTCGTCACTTCTAAGCATTTCCCAAATTCTGGGTATAACTATCTGTGCTCTCCAAATATCATGTTAAATATTGTATGAAACCAATCAAAAAGCTTAGAAATGTACACAAACTGTGACATAAATGCTGATCAAAGCACACAGAGTGCTATAACGTTACATTACGTGATGAAATCTAGTAAGTATGCATTTAGAGTGCATTCTTTCACTGCATGATTCAGTCTATTAAAATGCATTTAGAATGATCACAGAATTCAAGATATAGGGCAGAAAATGTATATATTTATATAATTTCATTTAGTTAAACAATATCACACAAATAGTGCTGTTTTTTCCTTCAAAAATCAGCATGACTACAAATGTGATATTGATTTCATTCAGCAGTTCAAGAAAGTTGATATTAAAAGACTTACATTTTAGACAGCATATTTCCTGTTTTTGATTAATTTTGCCAACAAAAATCATTCCAAACACAGCCACAGCACTTTTTTGCATCTTTGAGCAATATGAACTGCGTTTCATTTCTGAATGAATAAACATTTAAATATATCAACAAAAAAATGGGCAAAAAATGTCAAAAGCGATTTTCTCAGGTTTTCTTTTGGGAAAAGAGGGCAGACAGATTGGCTTTAAAACCATGCAAGGTATGACTTTGACTAGGATATCATTTTAAAGCTTATGGAGCTTATCCTCTTTCCATTGATATCAAAATCACAATTTTGAAATTTGGGTCACTGTGACTCATTTTACTGGATCAGGTCACATTTATGCAATTTATGCAAAACATCTCCATCAAAAAAATGAGCAAAAAACGGATTTTACAATAATGCTCCATTAGTTAACTAACATTACCTTAACAATGAACAATACAGAAAGAAAGAAAGAAAGAAAGAAAGAAAAAATAATTTATTATTAGCATTCTTTTAGAAATTAAATAAATGTCCATAAATATAACAGTCACATGAAATAAACCTCAAAGGAACTGAAGGGTGTTTAAAGTATTTTAAATATACTTTAAGTTAAAAAGTAAAAAAAAACTTACTGAGCTAAAATGCTAATTTGTCCATAAAATATTCTCACCTACAACAGTATTTATGGGTTTGGGAATTCATAAAATATCTAAATATAGAGCAATTCTGCCAACTGCACATTTTAGGGACTGTTTCTTTACTGATGTCAAATAATTGAAATTTACATTCAAATTTATGCTCTTTTTCGTACCTATGCAATCCACAAGAAAGTGCATGCATTTACTAGTTCAGCAGGTACGTTCAGCTTTAAAACCTCGAGTGCCAATAATAACACAGGAACTAATGTAAGCATCACCGGTTACCATAGCTCAAGCTTTGGGTTGAACGTTTTGTTTTAATAACTAACCCAAAGTATTGAACTTGAGCGCTTAACATGTCTTACACAGTTTGTGCTACTGTATGCTAACTGTAAATTTAGGTAAGGTAAAAACTTAAAATTTTTATCTGAAGGAGAGACCCAAACCATAACTAGAAACAAGACTATCATAAGCACTTAAGGATGGACTCTTTTGATTTGGATGTGTACTTTTCTCAGCAGAAGCTCAGATATATAAAAAAAAAAAACAGCTGAACATCAGATCTTGTCACAACACCTGATGGTCTTCACACTCCAGGTTTGCTGTGCTGATCATCAAGAAATATTCCTTAATGTGTTAATTATCTGCAGCTCTTCAGGAGTGTCTGAGAACCAGCTGGACTCTGCATTCCAGACGAGAGATAAGGACTGAAGGATCAGGCTGCTTATTAGTGCTGTAATCCTTTAAATGAAGCCTCCTGACATTTCTCACTGCTGCTGCTTTAGATGAGCATCTTCGGTTCATAAATCTAAGCGCTCACTCCATACAAGCGCAATTCCGATTCTAAGGCCTGAGATTTAGCAGAAGCCTCAGAGCTAAAATGATCACCAAACACCAATGTGCCATTCAAGAGAGCAGGCTTTTGTGATGCCTGTCATAAATGGGAATTTGGACTATGATGGTAAAATTGCTTTGTAATACACTAATAATTACAATGTAATAACGTAAAAATTAAGTCTCAAGGTCAGTTCTTTTTAGATTCTTGCTAGGTTTCTATTTATTTATTTTTAACCATATTTAAATAAAAATCATTAAATACCTCAAATGATGCCTTTGGTTTGTTGATTGGAAAATATCGATAGCAACATTATAAAAGACAGCGGTGCTCAATGAAAATAAAGTTGTTATTTTTAATAATTGACATGAGCTAGGTAGCAAGTAATACATCATGTGTGGCCACCGGTGATGTATGATACTCAGATATATATTCCTCTGCCTACAATTTACCTCCAGTCCCTGTTTTTCTTGCCATCTGAAAATGATATAAGAAGGTAGAGTATTGTTGACCTCAGTTCTGACTTTGGGAAATTGCTGTGACCTTGTAGTTCTTATGAGAGGAAACAACCTGGCACATACCAAACAGGATGAGGGTTTGAGCTTGAATCTGAGGAGAGAGAGAAAGAAAAAAAAAAAACTCCCTCCTTTCATTTACACACGGAAAGAGCACCTCATGGATCAGGTTACACCCCTCAGTCAGTTTATAACACACAGATTCACGTACCCACACATACACACACACACACACACACACACACAACGTCTGGAATGTATGTTTATATAGAGCTGCTGTTATAGAAGTCACATTGTAACATCAAATAGATGGAGAATAAGAAAATGAGAGAGCGCTCCAAAGAATGGGGGAGGTGGATATGTATAGGGCAGCTAGTGGGGGTTTGAAGGATGTCAGAACAGAAAATTCACTCTTCTGCCTGAACAGCACACACTTCAGGGTCATGCACAAATACAACAACTGACACTACATTAATAACATTCTTAACTGCCTCCCTAAAAATAAAGAGAATGCTAATAGGATAAGTTTACCAATGATCACCATAAAAATAAAAACATTTTCAAACAAACTGAAACATATTATAAATGGTTGCACTTTAGTTTGGGGGCCAATTCGTACTATTAACTGTTCGTTTTTGTTAAAAGCCCAGACAGAAAATTATGACTTTGTAACATAATAATGTAGTTTTTCCAAACAAACTTAGTATAGGGTATATGTGGAATGTCACCTGGCCAAACCCAGAAAGCAGGTCTCATCACTTATGCTTGTCGGAGATCATGTTAATAGCCGTATTAAATAATGCCAACATTGATAGACTTCTAAGGTAATCAGTTAAACGAGTTAGATATTTTTATTGTTGATGTTTTATTTGATTATTTATATGTAAATGTTAGTGAAAAGAATATATATATATATATATATATATATATATATATATATATATCAATCCACATATGTGACCCTGAACCACAAAACCAGGTATATTTGCAGCAATAGCCAAAAATACATTGTATGGGTCAAAATTATTGATTTTTCTTTTATGCCAAAAATCATTAGGATATTAAGTTAAGATTATGGTCCATTAAGATATTTTGTAAATTTCCTACCATAAATATATCAAAACTTAAGTAATATGCATTGATAAGTAAAATGCATTGTAAAAACTTAATTTGAACAATTTTAAAGGCGGTTTTCCCAAAATTTAGATTTTTTTGCACCCTCAGATTCCAGATTTTAATTGTTGTATCTCAGCCAAATATTGTCCTATCATAGCAGACCATACATCAATGGAAAGCTTATTTATTCCACTTTCAGATGATGTATATCTCAATAAAAAACAAAAAATAAAAATAAATAAAATAAATAAAAATACACTTATGACTGGTATTGTGGTCCTGGGTCACGTATGTGATGGACTTTGGTTATGATTATGTTTAGTTTCTACTTTAAAGGCATCTTGAGTAAAACAGCTTAATATTTAATGAGCCATATGCAATACGTGACAAAATAACATGAAATTTCAACTACAGCCACTAACTGACTACAGCAAACAACGTATTGGCTCATTTGCCATTTCCACACAGGTATTCATCTTTTAACTTCACTTCACTTCACTTCACATTTTTTTTTTTTTTTTTTTAATTTGGTAACAGTTTTTGCAGTTATGCCACATTATTACAGTCAAACCTGAACATGGTGTTATGCTTGTTATACTTTATATGTGTGTGATTATTATTATTATTATATATATTTTTTTTATTATTATTATTATTTTTTTTTTGTCAAGCAAGTGTCACCAAGTGTCACGCCAATTTCCACGAAGGGAACATTTATTTCTTTGTTTGTTTATTAAAAATTTCAGCAAATGTCATTTGGGGTGTCACATGACCTCAAAAATGAATAAAGGTTAATATAAAACTATATATTAATTAATCATTTGAAATTATGCATAAATAAAGCAGCTGCTTAATGAAAAAGTCCTGCTTGGAACCTACTGTAATTCTGTATTTGCTTTTGCTATTAAAATGACTAAAACACACCAGAAAGCAAACAACAAAAGCACTTGTTATAATCCCAACGAAAGCCTCAAAGTACTACTACAAATGTTAAAGTAAACCTCTTGAGTTTTGCCAGGGGAACTAACACTGACTGAATTGTTCTGTTTTGTGGCAGGCGATGCATTTTCGTTAAGTGATGTCATGTGGCCTGCTGTGTCCGTCTCTGAGAGGCGACTGGGAGTATTTCTCATTTCAACAGCCACTCACTCACAGTTGGGGAGTGACTACATCTCTTTCTCATTTGCAGGAAGTAAAGGGGGAGGTAGGGAGAAATACCTTTGCTTGCAGTGCAAAGTGCACCCAAGAGTTACACTTGGGCAGCACATACACTTCTCTACCTTTGTTGTGATATGATCTTGTCACTTTGTACCAATATTACAGCAATTTAGGCTCCTAAAGAGTCAGACCTTTATTTCCTCATACCAAGATTCAGTATTTTACTGGTCACAGCTAAAACAATGATTGCTATAAATCAAACATACAGCAACTTTACTACTGGAAAACAACTGCTAATTATTGAAAACAGATTATATTCATTTTCCATAACTGCTGTAAAACCCTATTTGGCAATTAGGAAAGGAATTTGGAGATTTGTGATACTTAATATATACACACAATATAGGTGAATTCTACTTAGTCTAATTGGTAAAACTTCTAATTCACTGTCTATTGCATCAAGGTTCCTCCACTATTTGACTGTTTGAGCATGATCTGCATTTTTACTGGGATTCCACTGAAAGAAAGATAATAAATACTCAATCAAACAATAAACAAACAAATGTGCAGAGGTACAAATTGTTCATATTTTAAAATAAGTTACTTATCAGCACAAATTTGCAATACATCCAAACCTGACCAGGGCAATATCCACTGATATCCATTACTGCAAAGCTCAGTTGCTCAAGATATCATAAATCTGCTTTACTGGATTTCAAACTATTCATGACTAATTTTAATGCAACACATTTAAACAAACCATAAAACTCAGAAATTCCACTATTATATTGCATTATATACATCAATTTGTGCTTTTAAGCATCAGTGTATCTCAGTGCCCCTTAGTGCTGCTGTTATAGCTCAATTATGCTCTAATATAATCTTACACCTTGTTATGTTTAGTAATAAGGGACACAATAAACAAAGACTGTTAAAAGCCTTTATGGTGAATGACTACTGCATAATGTGAACAATCGACCACTCTAAATGGCAGCTTAATTAAATAAAGCACTTAAATAAGTGAAGCTTCATTTCCACCAGCAATTGTGTCAACGCACAAAGATTTGGAGTTCCCTGAAATTAAAAGATCAGTCTCGCAATACAGAAAAAAACAACTGATGCTAAAAGCTTGCAAAAGTGCAAAAAAAAATTTGATGACAAAAAAGAAACTTGATTAACAAAACAAAACAAAAAAAAGTAAATACGTAGCTAATGATCGTAATTACACCAGAGTAATATCAGCCCTAGGGCCGCAGCAAAACTTCCTCTGTTGGCTTTATTCACTTGCCATGTCTCGTCCTCTTTGCAGGCTAATTGAGAGTATTTGTATGTCGGCTTGCTAATGAAGGTCTAGATGTGCCTGTAGCCTCTACTGTTACACTAATTCAGATAAAAGCTTGACTTCAGCTGCCATACTGACATTCAAGGTGTAGGACGGCTCAGTTCTCATCTATCAAAATGGCCATTACGGGCAGAGGAACCTAATTAGCACGACAAGATCTAAAATACACGACTCCTCCTATTCACAGCATGCGTCCCTTAATCAGATAGATTGTGGCTAATTGCTAAGACATTGAGTTGATTTTCACTGGTGAAGTGCGGGTGCTTTCAGGGCCCAAGATGTTCCTTTATGGCCGCTCTGACACACATAACCTGCCTGGAAATTCAAAAGCAACACGGCCAGACGCTGTTGTGCTGGAAGGTTTGAGAAGCGCATCTGTGGAAATTGAAAAACTGACGAAATGCATGTAAGAACTATGGATTTTTTGCTATTTATACTACTTATTGTAAATAGTGGCAAGTATTTGCACCTCAGATTTTAGTACATTATAAAGCAGTATGCAGTATAAATTATAATTTTAATTCAAATTATGTCACCTCCCTACATCTACCCTAACCAATATATATATATATATATATATATATATATATATATTTGATTATTTCCTTCATTTTTATTGAAAATAAATGCTTTTCCGTTGTGAAAAAGGGAGAAAAAAAAGACTATGACTTGACTTTACATCTGAGCCACTGGAGCTGGTAATTGACACCTGTCTTTGGTAATGTTGACTATCCCAATCACACGTTAGTGGATGGGGTTTTTGTAAAAGGCAGGCTATTTGCACTTAGTGTAAATTAAGTTAGTTTCACGGGGACGTTTTGCCCTGCAGGTGGGGTAAAATGCCCCCAGTCTGACAAAGCAATTTGCTTTATACATATACAGCAAAATCAGAGTGAAAGCAGTTTTAGCTTAATCATTAATTATGAATTACAAAATTATAATAGCCTATTTGAAGAATATTGTTAGCTGATGCTAACTGGCTAGTCAACTAGTTACCTGATGCTAAGGTAATTTTTAAAAATCTAAAGTCCAAATATTTACTGGTTAGAATACATTTGATGGAAAAAGAAAAAAAAAAATTATGTTCAGAACAGACTAAAGTAATTAAGCCATGTGTCACACCCCCGTGAACTGTCTGTTTTGGTTTCTCCCTCTTGTTTGCCCTTATTTGGAATTCCTGTCATTACCCCTGTAGTTTTGAATATGGAAAAACGCAATGCTTATTATGGCAACGAAGCCCCACCTTCTTAATGAAAGAGCCAGTCATTGATTAGTAAAGCCAGCGCGTCTGGCTGATCTAGCCTGAAAAATAAATTATTATTTTTTTTTTTACAGCATTGGAGCATAGGGAACCATATTTATGAGGCATTTCTTGTCAGATTTCATTAGTGATTATGAAGTTTAATCATAAACTTTGTGAATAGTTTTGGAGAATTTGATGTTTCCCCATTCAAAGAGATAGGAGCTGCACTTGCATGCCTGAGAGACATTTCAAAGGTGGCCGCCGAGTGGAATGACTTGCCTTAAAGGGACTTTGATTATGATTAAAGACTTTTGATTTGAATTTCATGTGCATGCCATGACAGAAAGACCGACCTACAACAGAAAGCAGTATGCTATGGACTTTACCCCATTTTATTTCCGTTTTTTTCTCAGTGTTTGTTTTTTTGTTTACCCTCCATTGTCCTGCTGAAGCAGGGGGAACGCTCTCTTGAGGACCACACCAGAGACTTTGCGTTTCTTTCTGAATACACGTGCTTCCCGGACGGCTGTCTTTGCAACTTTTAGCATCATGGACTTAATTCAGCCACCTCGTCTATATTGAGTGGGTGCTGGCATCCTGCGGATCGCCCATGTCCGTCGAGATCGTTGCGAAGGACGTCAGCCCCACTCCATGCTCATAATCATTTTTATATACATCTATACTTTAATTGGAGCACCTAACCCCACCCCTAACCTAAACCTACCCACTTCTGAACAATACAAAACAAGTAACAGGCAAATATAAATACAGTCACAGGTAATTATTACAAAAACTGGCCATAAACAAGTAGAATACAAGAATTACAAACAAGTATTGTTGCATTCCATGTCTTCTGAAGCTGTACGATAACTTTATGCAAAGAAAACAGTAAAACATAAGATTTTAATTGCTGAAAATGCTCCATTAAAGTGCTCACATCTCATTCAAAAAGATACTCCCAAACATTAGCATGAAGCAAGACACTGCATGTCAAAAAATTATGCATTGACTCATTTTTTTGGTGGTCAACAGCATATTAAAACATAGTTCTGGGTTTTGTAGCTTGTTTACTGTACACCTTATCACATAGCAGATTTATATATTGTTCCTTTTTTTGTCAGAAATGACATGTCAATGGAGAAGACTGGATTGTCCCCAACACCGGTAGGCATGGTTTTCCGATTATGTCGCTCTGTCTCGGTGTTCACCACGGCTGCATTTATTTGATCAAAAATACAGTAAAAGAGAGGTCTCTAGCAACTGAAGCATTAAACTACACATTACTTGTGGAAGAGCATTGTTTTGGGAATTATGTGAGGTGTACTTCGGCTCTGCTAGCTTAAGTCCCACCTCTGTGCCCATCATTTCAGGTGATCACAATATCAGGGCGGATATTATTAATAACAACATCAAAACACCTCCAGTTACAAAGAACAGATATCTAAAATAATGTCTTCCAAGCAGGTAAGTAGTTTTAAAATAACGTTAGCAAAGCTGACATTAGTCAGCGATTGATATTTACATCAGATAACAGTGGAAACAGCTCTGCTTTCTTCTATTACATCCTCGTCTTTATTTTTCATATTGCCTGTGCATAATTTTGCTGGCTTCTGTGGCAGATCACATGATAATAAACGCATGATCTTTTACTTTATGTTCTCCCTGTTTACTTCCGTATGACAATGCGCAAGTGTTGCCAAGTCCACAGTTTCCCCGCAGAATTGGGCAACTTTTTCACTGTTGCCGTGGGGTCTTTATAACAGCGACCCCACTAACGCGATATTTACCACCCAAAATGCACTTGGGACTAGTTTTGGGAAGCAGTTGGTGGGATTTTCTTGTGAAAACCTGACAATCCTGTTCATATTTTTCTTTTGCACATGCGGGGAGTTTAGAACCATGATCTGGGGGCTGTTCCATGAAACAAGTTTACCAAATAAGCCAGGCTTATTTCATTTAGGCTGACTTCTTGTCAGTTGATTTGGTTTCATAAAGTAAATTTACTGTTGCTCAAGCTCAGTCACTCTGGCAATTTTTGCTGGGAAACTAACCTTTCCCAAAAGCTTGGTTGGCAAACTATGATTGATAGTTCCAGTGAACTGGGTCGTTCTTAATTTATGGTGGCAAGTGGTGTCCCTCTACTCTACTTTACAACAGTTGCAATAAACTTTAAATACTAATAAATCATAAAATGTTTGCATGTTTGTATTCTGTAGGGTAAACAGAATTTGTGCTCTGTTAAAAGTTATATTTTTGTTTTAAAATACATATTTAATTGAGTTTGTAAAAAAAGGTCCATGTTCCCACCCTACCTCAGAGAGGTATCATGGAATGTAATTGCAAAAATATAACATTTTTAACACAAATAATGTGGTTATATTGTGAATATAGATTTGACTTAACGTACAATTTTAGGAAAAAAAAGCTGTGTCCCCCAAATTCATGTCTGTGGTGTTACAAAAATGGATGTCGCCCCTTTAAGAAAAGAGGAAAGTCTGTTTGGACTACTTCCTGTGTGTAAAGGTCATTGCAGGTGCTGGTTGATCTGAGGGGTGCATGGTGAGTACATTCTTTCTTATTCGTTTTCTTAAAGCTAAATTTCTGACAATATTGTGTGTCGCACTTGATTAGTGTCTGCGATGTTATGTTAATAACTTGCAGCTCTGACACATTTCAATCAAAATTTTGATAAGTGCATACTTATATATATATTTTCTAAATGTCCCCTGATCTTGAAATCATCATGATGGCAGCCTCCATTTTAGAAAAGTCTGGATTTAGGCTAATTTGTCAGTGGTGTTACTGTCTTTGTCGAGTCACCAATGTTTGATTAAAATTATTTAAAAATCAAAATTTAAGCTTCAGTTTAAATGGATATAGCATATTAAACTAATTTTAAATGTATAGTAATACATTCATATATAAGATATTGTTCTCAAGATTTAATGACATTGTTTTAAAAGATATATTAAAATATTTTAACATAGTTGCTTCTTGTGTATTCAGTTGATCAGTGGTTTCTAGCCATGCAGCCTTTCCCCCCAGATTTTATTAGAGCTGTTTCATGATTGTACCGTTTTAATGTTCTACTAATAATCTAAATGTACTCTTTAAAGCATTAAAAACATTAAATTAAAAGTTAAAATCACTAAATGTAAAATGAAATGAATAATAGAAAACTAAACTACATTTTAAGGGGTAAGAGGAATACACATGAACTAGCTCATGATTTGAGCTAATAATTAGGTCTGTATTAGCTAGCTTACATTTGATTTACAGTTACGGCTATCATTAAAATACACTTATATGTAAGATTCTACATGTGTCGCATTTAATGTCCAACAACAAATATTTTATCAATTTATATTTTCTTTATTATTTTACTTTTTATTACTGCACTATTCTGACATGAGGAAAACAAATCTCAAATACATTAAACTGCACAAATATTAGCTGCTTAAAAAAAGTGTGCACATCAAATTATCTTGACTCATTGAACCTGGATAAAATTAGTGAGATTGTGTGAACTTAAATTGTCGCTGGAACCGCTTTAGCCCAGATTGATTTGTTAGATTATTTTAAAGCAGGCTTTGGACTTTAATCCCAGCTTTTCTTAGCATCTTTCATGAAACAGCACCTTGTTCATTTAAAACACACATGTGAGCAGTTACCAAAAAAAAAAAAGATCTGAGCAAAAATCTGAATTGAGCACTAAGGCTTACAGTGTGAACATAGCCATAGATCAAAGAAGTAACTGGTTTAGAGATTGGAATTATTACCAACACATTGTTTTGTGACCATAGTCAAGCAAATGCGATACTATGAGCATATTGATTTGTGTTTTATTATGGGTGTTTTCGCTTTTTCCTTTTTTCAACTCTCTGGTTCGTTGTGCATATAGCAGTAAACTGACCTAAACTGAGAAAGCTATTATTCACAAATATGATGTGAATAAGGCTACTAAGGTTGAACAAATGCTAAAAGTATGCAGGTTATATAGTGTGCTTATAAGTGTAAAAAAATCTTATTATAGGCTTACTATAATGATTTTATGGTAAGGTAAAGATGAGGCGCAGAAGACGCTTTAATGATTTAAATAGTTTCAGTTACTGATTTAAATAGTTTTAGTTACATTCTAGCATTATTAGTTGAAAACAGTTTGAAGAGAAATTTGTGTGTGTGTGTGTACATATATTAGCGGTGTCAATCGATAAAAAAAAAACTAATTAATCGTACATTTTTCCTGAAATGAATCGCGATTAATTCTACCTGACGTTAAATGTTTTCATTATACTTTATATTGGAATAATTTCACACTCATGATTCAAATTAATGTAGATACAACATAAAGAATGTATATATTTAAAATATTTGTTTAATGGCATCTTTTTTCATGACTAAAGGCAAGTATCACTGATTCCAACTGATGTCTCTTTTTTCCCCCCTAATATTTAACCACTGAATACAAATATTCAACATTACAATATAATTGAGAGCTATCACTTTAAGTGAACTTGAAACAATCTTCACATAAACCCATTATAGTAAATATCATATAGGCTAACTACCTGTGCCCTTCAACAAGAAAATATAGCCTAAAGTTACCAACACTAAATTATATAACATTTTAAAATATAAAGTTTTAAATTTCCTCTTTTTCATTTTGTTGTTTGATTAACAGGCATCACTGCAGTTTGTTATTAGGATATTTTGACTGCCGTTACTTTAAAAGCTTTAAATGTGACCTATAAATGATAAATACTTACATAGACAGTTTTAAGGGAGCTTTAATCGCCTTTTTTGTAACTTCATGTCTTAACAGGCGACACAACATAACTACCACATTGCATACTTGCGATTTAATTTGGGTTTGAATATGATACAGCGTTGTAATATAGGCCTAATACAGCGAGTGCCGGCACATTTGCGCATGCACTTGAAGCAGCATGTCCTCCAACTTCTACGCCCGACGTAAGTCGTTTTCACAAATCCTCAAAATACATCTCCATAGAGCATATACAACAATCCTCCCATATCAGGAACAGGTATCCAATGCACTTTCAGGATTATGTGTAGCTCAGTCGTAAGGTGTAATCATACGAACACAGGTTTGATACCAGAGAATGCACACATTCTCAAATCATGTTTTTTTTTATTTTTATTTGTATTTTTTTTTATTTTATTTTTTTTAATATACACAGGTTCGATACCAGAGAATGCACACATTCTCAATTTTTTTTTTTTTGGAATATGCACTATAAATCATGATTTTGCACTATTTCTGTAAGGGGTAGGTTTAGGGTGGGGTTAGGTGTGGTCATCCATACGAATTACACCTAGTAAAATATGTTTATATTACCATGAGAGCTGTGTAAAAACTCATACTTCATTTCATGACACCAGATCCAACGCGACACTGTCATTATTTTTACGCCCGCTAGAGGGCGCTTAACTTTAAAAAGTAAAAATGGGTCGTATAAGGTGACTAAAAAAAACGTAAAGTTGGGTCATATTTTCTTTGAGGACAGTCTCACTTAAAGAGCACAAGCTACGATCACAGTATAACGGCTGACAGGATAGGTAAATTAGTTTTTACCGACATATAGCCCGACAACACATCTGACCGCAGTTCACTGATGTTCTACTTAAGCTGCTCAACAACGGTACCGTTTCTGCGCTCGCGTCTGGTGCTGAAGTAAAGTTGGAGCGCACATCTGAAGTCTCCCATTTAATGTGCTAGTAAAGACGCTCTGCACATATAAATAAACACAATTCTTTAGAAGTTGTGAGTGCCTAGCCCCGCCCATGCGTTAATCGCATTAAATATTTTCAACGCGTTAACAAAAAAAAGAATCACCTGCGTTAACGCTAATTTTGACACCACTTTATTAATGGAAAAATGTTCATTTTGGGTGGACTATTGCGTTAACTATACAGAGTCTTTTTACTAGTGGCATAAACTTTTTTTCATAACATGGGCCTGGTCTGTGGAGACCACTGACAAGATGATTTGAGAAGCTTGCATTAATTCCACTTAAACAGAGCTGCAATAAAATAACAAAAAAAGAATGGTGGGAAACACATGAGACCCGCCGCAGTCTGGGAAGCCAGAGCGAAATCTCATGAACTCGTGATCGCGAGGATGCAATAAAGAACTAGAGCCGCCGACCAACAGGCCCTGACAGAGAAAAACGCTCCCCACCTACAGCAGATAATAAATCAGACGCAGGCGAATTAAAAAACCAACAGAAGAACAACAAATATGGCATGTCTTGCTGGTTTTAAGTGTCCATACCTTTCCCCCTTCACTGCAGGAGGGGAAGAGTATAATAACTTCACCTCTCTCATTGTCACCTAGAGAAACATTGGGATGATTTTCAATATGTTTTTTAATTACGCTTGCTTATTTCATCATTAGCTTAAAAAAAGAGTGCCAGAAGTGGCCAGGGTCGTGTGGGGATAAAATGACAGAGAAAAAGTGTTCATGAGAAAACTCTCTCGTATGAGGAAAGGTGATGAAATAAAACCGAGAGAGAGAGAGATAAAGAGAGATTGCAGATTGGTCTCTGGAGTTGCAGAGTAAAGAAGAGTGCAAGGAAAAAAAAAAAAGTCATGTCAATCAATCATTTAATCAATCAATCAATCAATCAATCAATCAAACACATATATTAATGGTCTTTAATGAAGCAAGAAAATTGGGTAAGGCTCAGTATATCTGTTAGATCTCTCAATATAATAAGGCATCCTATTTCCGTGTCAAACAATATTTACTAAAGTTATTTCATATACATCAAAAGTGTATTAAAGTCTAAAATAGCTTTCATGAAAATAAAAAATAAATAAATAAAAAAGTACATTTAAATATAAATATAAATATTAAATTAATATAAAATTTATTCAAACTAAAATTCAAATTAAAATAATTTAGGTTTTAGGGGGTGCACTGTGACACTTTTTGAGTATTTTTTTTTATTTGTGTTATAATAATTCTTGTTCTAAATGTCTTTTTTGGTATATGAACTTTTGTTACACTGAAGAGCATTTTAGTGGGTGCATTCTGTATATCATGTCAAATGTATGACAATCATTATTTTGTAAAAATAAATAAATAAAATTAAACGGCACACATTCCAATGTAAGGTTAAAAGGTTAAACATTCAGTTCATTTATTTATATATATATATATATATATATATATATATATATATATATATATATATATATATAATGCATTTTTATCGGGCTAAGATGTATAGGTTTCTATGTAAATACTGGTACTTCTGATTGGGATTTTAGCCAGTTTGAAGTAAAAGTATTTGATTGACATGTAATATGTACTCGGTATCATTATCTCATTTTTGACTGAGATGGCTTTTAGCTGGTTTTGCATCTGAACTCTTCTGGTAAATGTTACATAGTATACATACACATAGTATATATACTGTCACTCTACTGCAGCAAAGTGAAGTGCTGTAAAAGTATCTGGTTTGATCTGAGCAGATGTGATTTTTTTTATTTTTTATTTTTATTTTTTCCTTATCCAGAATTCATCTCCTTCTGACTGTCCATCAGTCACATCATCAATACAGACAAAAGTGACAGTGGCAGTGATACATAACAAAACCATAGCTATATCATCACCACGTTTCACGGATGAGGTGGGATTGTCAACAGTTCTTCAATGCTTTCTCTTTCCAACATTCAGGTACAAGTTAATCTTTGCACCCAAAGTTCTTTTAGACAGCTCTTTCTTTCTTGCTTTCTTTCTTGCTTGCTTGCTTCCTTCTGTCTTTCCTTTCAAGTTTATTGAAGTAGTAGCCCTTTATCATTCTCTGTGAGTGCTCTTAATTACTTTTAATAGCCGGAAAGTGTTTTTTTTTTCTTCCTTTTTGCTTTTTCTTCTTATTATGCCATTTCTTGTCATACCATTTTCGCTTTGTCAGACAGTTTTGCACACTTTTGTACATTTTGCTGAATTGTCAATCAAGTTGTTGATTTTATGCTGAGAAATACAATCAACAGACTCCACATGCAAAGGGAAACTACTAGAGCAAACTCTGTATTAATAATGCAAGCGCACCAACACAGCAAAGACAGGCCTGAAGTGGTGATTAATTATACTGTACTTTTTTTTTTTAACAATAGCCTGTAATATAATTTATTTATAGACTTATATCTATTTATAATTATATTTATGTGTTAATAATACAAATTAATTAGATGTTCTTTTTATTTATGTTTTCAACTGAATTGTAACATTTTAGTTATTGTGTTGTGTGTTTGTCGTTTTTACTTTTATTATTATTATTATTTTTTTTTTTTGTGTGTGTCTTTATAGCATTTGCTAATTTTTATTTAGTAGTTTTGTTTTGGACAAAATGAATATGTGACATTTTGCTTTGGCAAGTAGCTGAAATACTAGTTTCATTTAATGATTTGATGATTATTTTAGTTAGAATTATACTAATATATCAGTGAATTTTAGTTTGAGCTAAATACACCTACATTTATTATGGATTTCTTTACTTTCCATAAAATGGAGGCAACAAAGATTGGTTGTTCATTGATGTCTGATGGAGTTATTAGGTCTAAAGACTGCAACACATTCATGACTTCAAAAGAAAAATAGTTGTTTTTAAAAGGCAATATAATGTTTATCATCATTACATGGCATAAAATATACTTACATTATCTGCTTTAATGATAAGCTCTGAATGACTGTGGATGTATCTTAGAAACCTGCACATGTCCCGCTGTGAATCTCACCTGTGAACCACTAAACACTTGCAGTGGTACAATTCCCACATTACAGGAGGTCAAAGACTCACATGTGCGTCTTCTAAAACAAGTGATGTCAGCTGCGCAATTCTTGTAAATAGTCACCAAGGGAACATAACACATATAGCGCCGACTACTTTTTCGAGGTTCAAGGTTGTACTGACACTTGCTGACATCTCATCACCATGGGAACCTTGAGGTTGCCGAGAGCAACTTTCCCAAGATGCACATATTGAATAATTGTACAAATAGATATAGAATAATTTTACAAACCAAGTGCTATTTTAGTCCCTAAACAAATGGCTGATGATAAATAGCTGGTGCCAACTTTAACTTTATATAGACACACAAACACATCATATCATTATTTTATTTATTTTTTAAATGATAAATTATAACATTTATTTTTAGAGGCCTGTCCTGAGCTTCCTTGTTATATCATGCAAATAAAAACACAAGCAAACAAAAAAAAAGTAACACAGGATAGCATTTTGGCTTTATATATTTATAAAATTAAAGTGACAGTGTATTCTAAAAATATGAAAATTGGTCTCCATTTCCTATTTTATATAAAACATCTCCACAACCTTATTTTAGATACTGAACTCACACAAGCAAATGTCTTCTCTTTGAACACACATCTAATAGGTAACACTTTACAGTAAAATTGCATCTGTTAATATTACTTAATAAACCTGCATTAACATGAACTAACACATGTATTATTATTACCTAATAATAACAAAAATGGGTAAACTTTTTTAGGGACCAGTTCACACTGTTAACTAGCATATACTAGCTGTTTATTAGTATTTATAAAACACATGTTAATGCCTTATTGGAAAGAACAAATTTTAGATCCATAATTGTACCCAATAGCCAAACTTAACAACTACCTTACTAACTATTAATAAGCAGTTTATTGAGTCAAAAATCATTGTTGATAATTACTTAATAGTGAAAATTTGACCTTAAAATAAAGTGTGACCTAATAATTGAATGTTAACTCCATTACTATGGTTTTATATAGTAGTAATAATAAAAAGTAATAACTGATAAGTGGATATTTGTGGAAAGAGTCATATCAAAACTGTTTTGCTAAAATGCACTTTGTTTAACATTTAGCACAAGGCTTGTAATGTCTAATTAAACTGAACAACATGCTCAACTAGTGGAATCAACATCTATCAGCATCTAAGTTTTGCATCTGATGCAAAAATTAATAAAAATGACATTAATTTACAAATGTACTGTACATTTAAAAAAAAAGAAAAGAAAAGAAAAATAGCATAAAATTCATAGTAAAACCAATTAATGAATATCTGAATTTTCTATGGTGGACAAAGAAGAGGCTACGGTTCCATCTGGAACTTTGAATAAAGCTTTGCAAGCTTGAATAAACACTTATATTAGTATTGACAAAATTCTTCATTAATAGTTATTTAATAGTGAGAATTGGACCTTAAAATGAAGTGTGACCTAAGAAGTGAATGTAAACTCCATTACTATGTTTTTTTTTTTTTATAGTAGTAGTAGTAGTAGTAGTAATAAAAAAAAATAAAATAAATAATAATAATAATAAAAAATAATTGATAAGTGGATATTTGTGGAAATATTCACATAAAAATTGTTTTTCTAAAATGCACTTTGTTGTGTAACATTTAGCACAAGGCTTGCAATGTCAAATTAAACTGGACAACATGCTTAACTATTGCAGTCAACAGCAGAATCAAAGTTTTGCATCCGATGCATATATTGCTAAAAAAAATTACATTAATTTACAAATTTACTGTACATAGAAAAAATGAAAAAAATTGCATAAAATTCATAGTAAAACCAATGAATGAATATCTAAATTTTCTACGGTGGACAAACAAGAGGCTACGGTTCCATCTAAAACTTTGAATGCCTTTGCAAGCTTGAATAAACACTCATCATTAGTATTGCTTAGTCGTAATAGTGTTTTAATTGGGCATTTAGAGCCAAGAGTAGAGGTTAACTCAATGATTATTGAATTTCCATTTACCAGCTATTAAAAGAGTCACTTCAGCTTAGCCAAACCGTGATACAGAAGTGTCGGGATAGCAGTGGGTGTCATAGCACCAACATCAGATCAGCCAGTGTGGCTCAAAGGGGGCACCTCCTGTTTGGATACGCTACTTTTAGCATTCTCATCTGGGGTTGTGTTGCGCTCCACGGCGAAAACAATGAAAGGAGTCCAGGCGTCCCTGTCAGGGTGAAATGCGGCCGTTGTGTAGATAACAGACACCCATCTCCAGCATTATAGCATGGACAATACCGTGAGGAGTAATCCCTCTTCATGGGGTCTGATTTCCCCGTCACTGCTGAGCGTTAGCCACGCTGAGAGGCAGCGTCTGTAAATGACATCAGCACAAAGGCAGAGCTCAGGGCCCCTACTGGAGGCTGCTGGGCGTAGAATCGGGAATGATAGGAGAACAGAAAATGCTGTGGGTGTTGCGCGGATGTGAATCCCGCCGTGTGACCACCCATCAAATCCCCCTCAGAACTGACCTGCTGGAACATTCAGCCACCCTGTTGTAACCGAACCTCCGTGGCCCAAGATCTGACAGCTGCACCAAGAATATTGTTCTTACGAGACCAAGGCACAACAAAGAGCTTCGCATCACTCGAGCACGACACGAGGGGGGTGGGGGAGCCGGTGCCATTGTTTCCATGTTAGTTGCTCTAACATAAGTGTCTAAAGCCTGGTGCACCCTATACGTTTTTTTTTTTTTCTGTCATTTACGATTGTTTACTTGTCAGATTGTATGATATTAACCCAGTTGGATGTTAAAGCCAAAGCCGACTGTGTGGCTGTCTTTAATGTCAGACTATATAGCATCTAAGACTTTGGTCATGATCGACAGCATGACTGGGTGTTTGAAGTGATCAGTCTTACATCCTTATTTGCACACAAAATTGAAATGGTACCACAGAAACGGAGATCTTTCACTAATGCTTGCAGTATTTTTCCTAAAACACATGAGAAGGAAAATAACTACACTACCGTTCAAAAGTTTGGGGTCAGTAAGACTTGCAAATTTTTTTGAACCATTATTTTTATCTTTCAAGAACAACATTTATTCAAACTATAAATCTTTTCTAGCAATGTAAATCTATTATGTCACTTTTTATTAATGTAACAATTCTTTCAAAAAAAAAAAATGAATGAATAAACATTTACTGACCCCAAACTTTTGAACAGTAGTGTATGTGATTATAATGTAAAAGCGCATGAAGTAAATTTGTTGTACATCATATACACAAGCTAGTATAAACACGTTTAACTAGTCTTTTCTGATTTAACGTCTCGTTTTCTCTCTGTGGCTCCCTCTTGTTCATACAAACCTACGCTAATGATTGCTGCACTTCTATTGGTTCTTCATTCGACAGCTACCGCAGCGGTAGCCGTACTGCGTGACCTAAAATTTCACACTTTCCAGAACGTTAAGGAAAAGCGACTGATGAAATTGGCCCTATGATAAAAGAAATACATAAAAATAGTCAAAAACAGTTTACATTATGTTATTTTCTGTTATTGTAGTGTGTGTGATTTGAAAATGAGCTGTTTTTCAAACGTTAACTCTGCTTGCCTGAAGTAGACATCGCTGTAGTAACTAATTACGTATGATCTTTCTATTGCACCCATATCAAATGAAGAGCATCTTCTTGTGATGTCAATAATGTGAAACATTTCTTTTTATAGGTCTCTGGGGAAATTCACAAATCGTCTGTGTTTTTGCACCTGATACACTAAAAGCAAATATGCAAATCAGGTAATGGTGCAAACACACACGTTAGCGTTAGGTGCCATTTTTGTATGGCGCAATTTCCTATCTTTCTGGCTAGTTTGAATGCTTGGTTGTGGAGGATACAGCATACTATAGCCATAGATCACACTAGATCAACAAAGAACAAAAACACTTCTGATTTTAATAAATAATAATACATTCAAAATGAAAAATATTCCATTTTATCTTTGTGTTCTTTGAATCCAGTCAAGAGGTCAATCTGACCTTTCGTTCGTTGGACACACACTTTCTAGTCATACAAGCCAGAACAGGTCAGCGTTAACTTGTTTGGAACGGAATGCAAAACATCTTCACATTAATTTGTGTTCTCCAGTCTCCCATGTTTGCATGTGTATGAATGACGCTCAATAGAGTGCAGTCAGGTCTAGTGTAAGCATGGATTAAGGCATCTAGATTTATGCCATGTTGTAATGCTCTTCTCCATTATTTGATCATCATTGGACGAATTTGAAAGCTAGAAAATACACACATCTCTTTTAAATGAAATGCCTAATTTAAATTATAAGCCTAATTTACAATAAAAGATGCTAGAATGACAATGACAGGATAAATCAGTGCAGAAAGTGGTGGGTTAAACTGGATTATGGATGTTTAGTGAATAAGATGCAGGTTTTCTGCAAAAAAATTGGCTTGCCGCCTATGCAGATTTAAGGATTTAAGGCCCGTTCACACCAAGAACGATAACGATAACTAGAAATACAACGATAACTACACTGCCGTTCAAAAGTTTGGGATCAGTAAGAATTGAAATGTTTTTTTAAAGAAGTCTCCTGTGCTCATCAAAGATCCATTTATTTGATCAAAAATACAGAAAAAAAAACAGTAATATTGCAGAATGTTATTACAGTATACATTTTTTTATTTTATTTTAATAATATGCTTGAAAATATAACTAAAAGCTGAATTTTCATCAGCCATTACTCCAGTCTTTAGTGTCATATAATCCTTCAGAAATCATTATAATATGCTGATTTATTATCTATGTATTATCTATGTTTTTTGGAACCTGTGATTCTTTTTTTCAGCATTCTTCGATAAATAAAAAGTTAAAAAGAACAGCATTTATTCAAAATATAAATCTTTTCTAAAAATACAAGCCTTTGCTATCCCTTTAACACATCACAATTTAACACAGCCTAACTCAATAAAAGTATTAATTTCTTTCAAAAACAAGAAGGAATAAAAAATTGCTGACCCCAAACTATATTTGATGGTAGTGAATTTGCGTCCACACCAGAGAATGATAGCTGTCTGTTTTATGCTGTGCAATGTCTGTTTGCTTTTCTGCAATGTTGCCTGCTATTTCAAATGCGTAACCCCTTTAAATTTGAATGAAGTCTAATTAGCTGTCAGTGTTTTATCGTTTATCAGCTGTAAAAAAAAAAATCGTTCTGAAAGTGATCCAACGATATCGTCGCCCTGTTTTGTTATCATTATAGTTGTGGTGTGAACTTTAAGTGGTGTTTTAGAACGTTATCTTTATAGTTATAGTTATAGTAAACAGTGAATCTAGCCTAAACTATCTGATCTCTAACTAGTCAATGGAGTGGAATAAAAACAATACAGACTCTTTTCGACTGCGACTTCAAAGAAAATGTTGTCCAATTACTGAGGTCATTTTATGCTTTATGTTACCCTGTTTGCTGTACAATGTCTGTTTTGCTTCTCTGCTATGTCACCTTATATTTCAAATGCGCAAGCCATTTAAATTTGAATGCAGTCTGATTAACTTTCAGTTTTTTTGTTGTTCATCAGCAGTAAAAAAAAAAAATAATAATAAATGTTCTGAAAGTGATCCCAACGATATTGTTGCCTGTATTGTTATCTTTATAGTCCTGGTGTGAGCTCTGCTATTCTCTTACATTTAAACGATTTTTAGAACGTTAGCTTTATAGTTATAGATATAGTTATAGTTATCATTCTTGGTGTGCTTTACAGTGACAATTCCAAAATTTGTTCTCACAAGGTGAGACTTAGTAAAGCACATATGGAAGTAAGAACAAATAACAAAGAAAAAGGTTTTGCCGCTATTGCGGCGATTAGACAAGCAAAAAGGTAGACTGTAGGGCTGCCCTCGACTAAGGATTTTTCTGGTCGACTAGTAGTCGTTCATTTTAAGCATTAGTCGACTAATCGTATGTTTATTAATAAAGCATTTAAATCATTATAATGAGCCTTTAATATCCTAATAAGCGCTCAAGCACGCATAAAGTTTGCCACAGCGCACCGCAGATGTAATGATTACAAATGTGTCAGGGAAAAACAATAAGTAGACTGCATTAACATTTTAATAATATATTGATAAAGCTTTGTTTTCGGCTTAAGAGATGAAGTCGGCGCCTCGTCATCTCCCAGTTGTGATGCGCCTGAATGCATTTCGTTTCATATGTAGGCTATTACATAATCTGATAAAGTAGAAATTTTACTGTCTATAGATCTATTTTAATGTCTGAAAGCCAAAGATATACACCGAGTTTCACGCTCTAGTTAACAGAAAAGAGACGACAGAAAGCACATCCTGTTTGCTTTCATTATTTTACAAAAGCGCATGTTTCGTTTTTATTGTGAGTGGACACGAATATGCGTCTTTGGAAAAGATGTTTTACTTTTACCTGTCTATGCCCAAAAATGATGGAGTAAGCTATTCCAAAAGCAAATTACCTCACAGGCATCCATCTATTCTGCATTAAGCGCACGTCTGTTTAGCTTCCACACAGACAGCGCACATTTCTCTAGGTCAGTGGTTTTCAAACTTTTTAAAAATATATATAGCCTATATATATAGCCTTTCACTTTCACTTTCCCTAATTTGCGCGCATTTGGATAGTCGCTCTCTGAAAGCGGGATATTAAAATTGCTTCTGAATGCGTGCGCGCGTTTTACTTTCGGTTTAGCAGCTTCCCGCATCCTTCTCCCTGAATCTTAAACTTTGTTACATAGGCCTACATAGCCTATATATCTTGCTTAAATCGTCCTGGCGACCCATTTTTTAAGTCCCGCGACCCACCCAAGGTTTGAAAACCACTGCTTGACATTACATTGTACAACATTACATGTAAAGTTGCGGCTACTTACGTTTCAGATAATAAGCCATATTTGAGGTTGATGAATAATAGGCGAATGTTGGATGTACTGCCCGATGTAGCCTACTGTATTAGTATTACCACACAGACTATAGCCATTAACGATCTCTCCGTGAGATTTATTTATTTCTGCGACTAAACGACTAATACAATTTTGGTCGACCAAGCCTTTTCCGGTCAACTAACGCTTAGTCGACTATTAGGGGGCAGCCCTAGTAGACTGATAAAAAAAGAGGCAAAAAAGAGGCAATGATTGAAATTGAAAGCAGTTTGATTTGTTTTTGTTCTGGATTACCAGTATTTTCTCCCTTCTCTGATGTTCTATTGCTCTCTTATGGTTTGGATGATGATGCTCATTGGGGCAGTGTGCACACCTGATGACTGGTGGGTGATTACATTTCAGTTTAAAATTTATTGTGAAGCTTGTGACTCATTACAATGTGTCTAACAAGTGTGCAAATGCTTCGAGCTGGTGAAGTTGTGGGGCTTTTTTTGGTCACAAAATAGCATAAGGTCAACAAGCTTCAGTCTTGTAGTTTACAATTGACTTAAGACGCCCTATGTGTCCTTTACTCATATAACTTAAGTTTATTGAGAGAGCCGTTCATTTGATTTAAAGAGGAGATGAAGATGCTTATTACCATTGTAAATGAGTTTTTCCTCCCGTGGCTATTAAATTGTTTCTCGCGTGCCTTTCTTTCTCAGGCCTCATATTTCTGTGTTTTTGATTGGCAGTTATTTAAAGCTCTGATCAAATATATACGTACTTAGCAGGGTATGTGGCTCTGAACATTAATATATGCTAATTACCAGATAACAAGGGGAATAACAGGCCAATGCTCATTAAAAGTCACACAGACTCGATTTCATTTTTCATCTATTAAAACTTCGACAGAGCTGTACAAAAGTGATTGTTGAGCGGTCGTTGAGTCATTAGAGAGGACAATGATGAAAGAAACACAGCGAGGCATCGTGCTCGATTGAAATTGCATTCCCTCCATTAAAAAAAAAAGAAAAAGAACAAGAATGATTCAGAAATATGTATGCTTTTTTAAAACAATATGTAGAAGATGGAATTATTTGACCTTTTGTGAGGCCTGTATGTGTAATGTATTTTAAAGATGTTCTTAATGTGTTATAATTAGGCCTGCCAATTTAATGCATCCATTTAGCATAATGGATTGAAAAAAAAAAAAAAACACGCCCCCTTACCCATATGTAAAAATAGTATGCTATTCCAAGTTGTGCATTTGTGATGCATACGACATTGTAATGATCTCTGACACTATCCTGTTTTATCCTGTTCCAACTATAGTTTAGAAAAATAAATTATAGTTTCAGAATTGAATATATTTTTTTTAATGCGATTAAACAAAAGTGTGAAAGTGTATGCATTGCATGCATAAACATATTGATTTGACATAGATTTTTAATTTAGCATATTTTTCTACATTTAACATTTATAATACATTGCAATACTTAAAAAAACATACACATTAAGAACAGACACAACCAAACCATTCGCTTTTAAACAGCTTGTAAATGCCTGTGCGCATTTTAGTTTCATTTTTGAATTAGCGACAATTCGACGTCAGCTGACTGAATTGACAACAACAAAACACTACGGCAAACTCACTTATATAAACACAGAATGATTAATGTATTAACAAAACGAATACAAATATTGGCTATAGGCCTAGTATAAAATAACAAATAACTTACACAAAGTTTAAATATAAAACACTGGAGATCAGTAAATGGTGGAAGCTTCCAAAATCATCTTAGATAAACAGCAAAAGTCTGAAATATTTTTAAAGCAGGCACTTTTGTATTTCGTTCTGAAACGAAATATTATTTTGCAACTTCTTGTTATCCTCACCTCACTGATCAGCTGGACTCACTCTCCTCATGTGATAGATCCGACTCCTGCCGCTGATCTGAGATGCATACTTTATGATGTTAGTTTTAATAAATAAAAAATGTGTAAAAATCAAGTTTTTTTTTTTACGTATCGAAAAAGTACCAAACCGTGACACCACTGTGTCGTATCGAACTGAACCGTGAATTTTGTGAATCTTATTTTCTTTCCTTACTATTTCTTTTTTTATTTGTTTCCTTTGTTCTTTGTTTATCTTTTGTTTATTTATTTATTTCCCCCTCCCTTTTCTCTCTTACTTTACAATTATTTTATCTACTGAATTATAGCATTATTTCAATTATTTTCAATTTGAAACATTTTTCTTTTTCTGCCACTACTTCCCTCTTTTTTTAATGAGAAAGAATACATTTAATTTTGTTGTTTGTGCTCTTGTATATTGTCAGATCTGCTTTTTACAGTCCTGTGTTATACTGCTTGGTACACATGGTACATCCCAAATGTGTTTTATATAATGTGTTATAGTTCATTATACTGTAAACGTATTACATGCTATATAACTGTAATTACAATTACATATGAAAAGTTAATATGTTCCAGTTTGTGCTGTTCTGTAATTTGAATATAGACATATATAAGAAATATTCCATACAGTGTAGATATGTATCTTCATTGGCCACTGAAATAGTAAATTTTAAGACCTCATGAATGAGCAGCAAGCTTATTTCTTTTATAGATGACTATGATAAAAGACACCATAGTTCAATAATGACTTACAGTTTTCCTGTTTTACTTCTTTTTAAACGTAGGTGGTTTACAGTTGGCAAGCAGTGTAGCAATTTGGCACATTAATATGGAATGTGCATCGTTTATCGACAGTTTAGAACGGCCAAGAATGTTCTAATTGTTATTCTCAGCCATGATGCATTTCTCCAGTCTACTGTATGTCATGATGTATGAATGCAGAATTGGTTTGTTTTTTTGATGTAAATGTAGTAATAGTACACACCAGCATGTCAGCATCACCTGCACTCACAACCCTGCAACGCTTTTAGTGTCAACCCCTCCCCCACCAAGCCCCTAAACAAACAAACACTTTTACTTGTCTCTATTCCTAATGGACGCCACTCTGTTGTCCATTTTCCTTGCCCCAGGAAAACAGGATGGACAGCCAGTGCAGTCTCCCATAGCCAAAGACACAATGCTGTTTATCTCCTAATTGATTCTCCAAGGAAAGTTGGAGATGGACAGCGTCAGTCTGACATTGCAAAGCAGCCAGTGTTAATAATGTATCATTGGAGTTTTTATTGATATGCTTCCGCTCTGAACTTCTCTCTTTCCTACCTGTCACGCATTTGTGGCACGTCAGTTTATGTGGATCAGTGGAAACGGTTTAAATTTCTTCCACTTACTGAAAACATGCAACAAGAAATGTGTTTTGATGATAATTAAAAGAGACGAGCTGTATCGGTGCGCACGTGAGGTGTAATAGGAACGCAACTGACAGATTGAATTATGTTGTGTGTTTCAATCATCTCAAATGACCTCATATTGTACATCTGTGAGGAAGGTAATGCCTTACAGCTTTACACTGTAAATAATAACAGCTTTGTCAAATTAATCAAATTTGTTGAATTCATTTAAGCAAAATTGTATGCTATTCATACATTACCATGCAAACCCTAATGCTGTTCTATTAAATTAATCAAGTGGCTCTAAATAGACATTGCTTCAATCAAAATGAAAAACTAAGTATTCAAGGAAAAAAACAAAAAAAAGCTGTGGAGAATACAGCCCTTGCTCATATAGTTTGAGTCTAGTCATAATATCTGATATATAGTATAGGATTATTTTAAATAGATTTGAGCTAAATAAATTATTTTCGATAACAAATTTATATATAATTGCAATAAGTACATTTTAACTACATAATTAACTCTGACAAAATAACATTAGGTAACTTGATGACACAAAATCTTTCAAGGACAAAGACTTCCTACGTTGTCTATTTTAATTGACCCACATTATTTATGTGTTTGTTTTTAAAGGGAATCCGTTTGCATATTTTATTTATGTAAGGTCAACCAATTAGAGTTAGAGTGATAATCACATCAGGTGATGTGATTCAAACTGTGAAGTGAAATAAAGATGTTGTGGTGATAGAGCAGCATCTTGTCATTGTGTTTTCGACACAGGAAGCAGGTCTCAAATGATTTTCTCTGTTAGTCAAGCGCGGTTGTGCCCTGCAGGCCTGTTGATGTGTGTTGAACTTCATTCTCATGGGTTTGCACCTCACGTTGTGTTATATGGATTTTTTTTTTTTTTTTTACAAATTTTTATGAAACGTAATTGGTATTCATGCTTTTATATTTAGGGTACAGTTATATAGAGTCAAAGGTCATGCCCTCAGATTATGTTATTGGACAATTGGCACATTCTAACATACATAATGTCTTTCAAATTGGTTAGTTAGACATTGTTTGGTGACCCATAACCCCAAATACTAAATAAGGTGGACTGATAGATGAATGCATGGAAAGCCTTCCTAGAGGAGTGGTTGCTGTTAGCAAGAACCATTTCCTTAAAGCCAGCGTTTTTTCATTAGTAGACAAGGCAAAAAAAAAAAAAAAACAAACAAAAAAAAAAAATAATAATAATAATACATTTATGTATAAACTTTAAAATCTCATGGTAACACTTTAGAATAGGGAACATTTATTTACTATTACCCACAACTTTTCCCTCAATAAATTCCTAATTTGTTGTTTATTAATAGTTAGTAGTTGTTAAATTTAGGTATTAGGATTAGGGATGTAGAATAAAGCATTAATACGCGATTAATGAGTACTAATCAATGGTTATTATTCTAGTAATATGCATGCTAATAAGCAACTAATTAAGACGCCATACAATAAAGTGCTACCAATCTCACAATATGTGATATCTTTAAGACATACAAATATAAAGTTGAGAACTGAAACTGCTAAAATCTGTGTAAAGGGAATCAGTTTGCATGTTTTATTTATGTAAGGTCAACCAATTAGAGTTAGAGTGATAATCACATCAAGTGAAATAAAGATGTTGCGGTGGTGAGCAGCATCATTAATACGTGATTAATTAGAATAAAGCATTAATATGTGATTAATTAGTACTAATCAATGGCTATTATTCTAGTAATATGCATGCTAATAAGCAACTAATTAAGAAACCGTAAAATAAAGTGCTACCAATCTCACAATATGTGATGTCTTTAAGACATACAAATATAAAGTTGAGAACTGAAACTGCTAAAATCTTAAGGGTTTGTCGAAGGTGGCTCATTTCTAAGTAAAATAAGGGAGAAACTATGTCTGAACGTGCAGTCACACTGGCTAAATTGCGTGGTCAACAAAAGTCCATTACATTTTTTAGTAGCAACAGATAAAGCATTTTACTTTCAAAGCAAGATTCCTGTTGGTCAACATGGTGAATGTTTGTGACCAGCCTGAACTTGAGCAAAATCTGCTTAAGGAACTTTTTTTGCTCCCAGTTGCATGGATTCCTAGAATCCGTCCTCAACTAGGACTTTTTTTCCTCTTAAATGTAATAACACAATTGCTAAGAGAGACTAATACAGAATCCTTGAATACCTTTTACTCAGGCCTGATTTTGACCCTCAAAACCCTTGACATTTCCTTGAAAACATTACCAGTTAGACTTCATCAAAGAATGAGCTACATGAGAGAATGATGTTCTGCCTTTAATTGACAGAGAAAGCTATAGAGGCACAGATTCAGCTAAATCATGGTTCTGATGGCCTTTTAGCTTCAACATTTTTTAAAATAGTGACAAAACAACAATAGTAGATCTCTTTTTCTTTTTTTTTTTCAGACGACTTAACTCCAAGTGAAAGAACAACAGTGTAATTTTTTTCTTTTCTTCAGGATTGGGAAAATGTCACCTACAGCATTAGAACATGAATGTGAAACAGATACTTAATTAACCCAAGTGAAGGTTAGTGTTGTCACAAACTGAGAAACTCTTGAATTATGTATGACTGTGCTGCTGTGGTTATTTATATGATGTCTAATAGTGTGACCACTGAATATAATTGGTCTTCATGTCTGAATGTAAAATAAAATGTCAAGGTCTTTCTTAAATCAAATAAACCTTAAGCTGTTTTTGTGCAATGCCTTTGTGTTTGGGTCATAATGGTTGTATTTTGTCAGTAAATATTGATTTGTATATTTTAATGCAGGAATGGATAGCTAGATAGATGACTGTGAATTTAACGGTAAAAAAACTGCTACAGTAAAAACCCACTACAGTTAACGGTAAAATACTGTAAAATTACTACAGTGAATAACCGTAAATTGACATTCCCAGAAATCCCTGTGTTACGTTTTTAAAATGTGATGTTTTTTTGTTGAAATAACTCTTTCTTCTTATTTTTTTTTAAACCCTAGCAGGTTTGTACTTTAGGATTGTACGCTACATCTAATGTTGTTAAATTAATGTTTATTGCATTTTTTTCATTTTTGTGTGTTATCATGATGGTGTTTAGTGTTTGTGTGAATGACAACTTGCATCTTCTATATATGTTAATATTTAAAAGCTGCATGTGATGGGCTTTAGTTCGTCATGTGACATTCTTATCTTACCATCACCTTGGTGGTTATCAGTGTATTACAAAGGTATAAAGCAGATTTCAGTACTTCAGTAGTTTGGTACATTACCATTATATCAGTTAATGAAATTACGGTATTTACCTGTAAATTTAAGCAAAAACCATAAACTGTAAAACATTGCTACTGTATTTTTTTTTTACAGTAAAATTCCAGCAACCACAGCTCACAGTTTTCTACCATAAATTTTATGGATTTTTTTACAGTATAGATAGATAGATGATAGATATTGTTTTGCCTATTTTATGTGTCTCTCTTCTTCTTCTTCTAATAATAATAATAATAATAATAATAACAATAATAATCATCTACTAAAAATCTAATAATAAGTATCTGCACCTATTAGTATTTGAAAGCAGACCAAAATGAATCCTTCATTATTCCAGGAAAGTTACACTTCAGTGCAGGTGCAACTAAATTTTTAATTAAGAAAAATGAGAGTTGTCTTTTCATTTTCCTCCTTGACACCAGCAACCAAGCAACAACAGCGAAGCTGCCAAAATCAGCTCTGTGAATGGACAGGCAATGTTAGTTAAGTCATATCCTGTCTCTACCTTATCTGAGTCTTAACATACACACACAGAAAAATATACCTACTTACCAACAGGAACGCTGTGCGCTCCCTCCTGAGAGACTGAGAGTCTCTCATGCACTGAGCTGTTATTATATAAAGCTCTGGCTCTAACAGTAACTTCACGTGATCAGAAAGTCACCCCCGGTTCTCTCTCTCTCTCTCTTGTTTTCTGTTTTATATTAACACTCATCTTGTCTAAATTCTTTTGTATATTAGATCCAAATTCAGTATCTTTTTATTTTAAGGACCAATTCTTACTCTTAACTAGTTCGTTATAGGATGCATATTGCTAGCATATTGGCTGTTAGTACTATTAGAGAATTGGACCTTAAAGTAAAGTGTGATCATCGTCAGTTCAAATAACATAATCACACTGTCTTCTACCACCTCTGTGTTAAGGCTTTCTAAAATGTGTAGCAAAGATAATTCTGCCAGCAATTTCTCTATCACTAAATATATTTGATATTAGCATTTCACACATGAATTAAACATAACATAAATAATAATACATCATAAAGGATGATGAACAGAGTTGTGCTATTACTTTCCCATCCAATTTACAAAACAATTCCATAGATTACTAACAGTGTTGGGGGTAACGCATTACAAGTAACGCAAGTTACCTAATAATATTACTTTTTCAAGTAACTAGTAAAGTAACACATTTTTTATTTTTATTTCTAAGAAAATATCTGACGTAGACTGCAAAACATGCTTTTCTTACTTAGATTTTTTGTCTTGTTTCCAGCCCAAATATCAAATAAATTTCTATACAAGTAAATAATTATTTTCTTGTTTTCAGGAAAAACAAGTCAAAATTAAGTGAGTTTTTGCTTAGAACAAGCAAAATAATCTGCTAATGGGGTAAGCAAAAAATCTTATTTCAAACAGAAAACTAAATTATTTTGCTTACCCCATTGAGAGATTCTTTTGCTTGTTTCAAGCAAAAACACTTAATTTGGACTTGTTTTCAGAAAAAACAAGACAATAATTTTTACTTGTCTAGAAAATCCTTCTTGATTTAAGAATTTTTAGATATTTTGGCTGAAAACAAGACACAAAATCTAAGTAAGAAAAACATTTTTTGTACTAATAAGCAAAACTTACTTTAGATAAACTAACATTTGTGCTTTTTTTTTTTTTTCTCATTGCTGAAGAGTGTTAGACTTGCTTTTCCTACAGTTCAAATGAACTGAATTTAATTTTCCTTTAGCCTTATTCACTTCATTTCATTTTGGTGTGAAAGGGCTTTTACATTTGCTAAGAATCAAACTTTTTTATATTAAAAACAAACAAGCAACCCCTGTCCAGATTTAAAAAGTAACGCAAAAGTAACGTAATGCATTCATTTCCATGAAAAGTAACATAATTAGTTACTTTTTTAGGGAGTAATGCAATATTGTAATGCATTACTTTGAAACACTGATTGCCACTGGGCCTTAGAGAGAGAAATCTAACAAAGAATTGGCACTGGACTCAACCACAGTTTACCACCCAAGCAACCGCACATGTTAAAATCAGCACCCTAGCAACTGTATAGCAACCACCCACAACACTGGCAGCACTTTGCAAGCACATTTTTTCAAAATGTAGTTATGCACATAGTCCTTTTCCTAAACTGATTTTCTGATACTCATCAGCTTTGTTAATTTCGCGGAAGGGTTAAAATTTATTTTCTCCAGCCATTAACCAAGATGAAGGTCTGGGAACCTATACGACAGCTCTAATCCGTTAGCAAACGCAGAAGTGATGTAACCTTAGAACGGATAACCGGCATCCACCACTGAATAGAGCCATGATTCATTTCCGCCTCTCAAAGAACCCCTGAGAAATGAAATAAATACATTAAAACTGCTCTGACCTTGTAATAGTGATTGTTATTCCAAGCAGGATGGACAGATATTCAGCTGCTTCTAAAAGTGACAGAGGCAAGTTTGCTGCTCCAGGCTAACAATTTAGTTTGGGTGTCCATGGGGGTGGGATTAGGTGTATTTGTGTGAGTGTGTGTGAGAGGGTCTGTTTGTATTCCTCTGTGCGCAAAGGAGTGTGTGTGTGTGTGTGTGTGTGTGTGTGTGTGTGTAATCGTATTCCGCTCTCTGGTAATTAACTTGACAGCATGAAAAATGGCCGTGATAAACGGTCTCCTTCTATAAAACACAAATATCCCATAATATTTCTCGCCGCAAACTCAATGAGCAAAAGACATCGGGGGTTTGATTGCACTAATCACGTGGAATCGTTCTAAATCTTAGGAACAGAAAAGATGTATCAACTTCTCTTCAGTCTTGCGAGGAGAGTAACCATACTCTGCTGTACTCCAGACCTGTTACTCTGGCTAAAGAGAGGCTCTTAAATGATTTAGTCTTTACTTGCTGTTGTGTTGAATGCATTTCTTAAACTACAGCCTTATTATATTTCAATAAATATTTATTTATTTAAAATGTGTGGATTGGATCACTCTTTTGTCTTGATATAAGACTACATTTTACATAATATTTAAACTTTGAAGTTTGATTTAAAATTCATCAAAAATATTTCCTCAAAGACAAAAACATGCGTACAGTACAAATAAACAAATTAAATCAATCAGTCAATAATTTCTGCATTTATTTAATTAATTAATTTAGGAATATTATTTGCTTTTGGATGTTCTGAACAAAACTGTTTTGAACAGGAATTCCTGATTTTAATTTAATATTTTTTTTATTCCTTCAGTGAAAAATACATAAAATATTCTGTTTACGAGCAATATAATTACACAAATGTCTCATGTTACATATCAAGCATACACTCCAGAAAAACAGCTCCATCAAGACTGATGTCACCTTGGCAACACAATACAATTATATTTGAAAGAACTTTATTAGAAGCATGGTTGTTGGCTTACTATAGGTGCAAAATTGTCAAACAAAATTTTTGTAACAATAAACTCTTTGTTTAGACTATCATCATATTAAAATGTTTTCAAGACAGCTGTAATCTGTTAGTTTGAATAAATATGAGGCCATTGTGGAAAAATGAAAAATTTATCAAATCCTGTTTGCTGCAGTAGCTGCTCTAATATCACGACTACTATTTACATGTTACCAAAAAAAAAAAAAAAAAAAAAAATGCTAATGTCAATAGAAATACAATAATGTTGTAAATGTGATTAGCCCTTCATGGAGAGAGTTGAAATTTGATTTGAAATTTGAGAACTTGCTCTGTCTCTAATGCCAGTGCCACGATGGAAAGGGCTAAATGTAATAAACCTGCACAAAGTTTTAAAATGCATATTGCGCAGATAAGGAACGCAGTACTGTACCTTTTTCTAAAGTAATTAGGAGATATTTTTTCATTTCTGTCATTAGTCAAACTGACAGGAGTTCCCCTCAGGCCAGGCTCCCTTGTGCTCGCTGCCACACACCTCTCTCAAACACACTACCGTAATGAATGTTTACAACACACAGGTAATGGGGTAAATATTGGAGTCATCAATTATTGAGGTTGAGGGACAGGCAATCAAATCCCATGATTATTGTGTCTTTAGAAAGCAGCTCCGCATGTAGGCCGCTGTCTGGCGGGCAGAGATCGCTAGCATTGTTCCTATGAGATGGTAGTGCTAATGTTTGTGTTAGTGAAACAAAAGGGTGAAACGATTAACTGGCATTGTTAAGCTGAGCGATAGCTCTTAAAAAGAAAATGATATTGAGCACTGTTATACAGTAGTAATACATTTATGTGATGACTAAGGTTAAGAGGACACAAACAAATGAACAACAAAATAAAACAAAAATAATTAATCATGTCGAAAATGTCATTCCTAAAACCTCTCGATTAATTATTTTTCACATCATTATGGAAGATTTCTAAAATCGGCAAGCTAAGGGAGTGAGCCACACACAGTAACACTTTAGAATACTGTTTCTTACTTGCTGCATAACTAATAAGGAATTATTGAATAACTAACAGGTCATTCATTAACACTTAACTCACTACTGTTAACTACTAAGGAAGATGTGTTAACTAATCAGCAATACAATTTTATGATTAGTTTATTATTAAGTAACAGTTACTTAATCAATAACTAATGTCTTCTGTCATACCTCTTGAAGAACTACTATTAATTATTTAGTAGTTATTCCATGGAATGTCTGGATACTGGATTCTGATTGGCTGGCAGGTATGCATTAAAATCGTTTAATGCACAGGGAGTTCCAAGTCAGTTTAATCACCGTTCTATAATAATGCGCTGCTTTAATTGATGCACGCAAATGCGCACAGAGAGAGAGAGAGAGAGAGGTAGCCCACCTTTGTCAAACTTTAGGTCTTTATATCCTCAATGGTAGAATCAAGGGAGATTCTTGTGGACAATTTACTTATAGCTCAGGTCGGGCGTTTATTAGCCTCCACGTTGTGCATTAAAATCCTTTAATGCACGGCTAACCGTTGATTATCCCTTACTTAAGGTTCAACCAAAATAACTATGAAGTAGCTATACTGAACAATTGTATGCAAATAATCAGGTTGTGGCCCACAAATCAAGTACTTAAGTAAAAGTACAGATACCCCAATAAAATACTACTGGGGTAGGCCTATTCATATTCAAAATTACTTGAGTAAATTGACAAGTACAAAGTACTAATACAGTAATGAAATATGTTTTGTTTGCTGCACACCCAAAATGACTCATTACTATAATTGTACATAGGTTTTTTCCCTGTATGGTAAATAATTGCTTTGTGCGAATTTTCTATTGGAAATCTGCTATGGAAAGGAACCCCAACTCCACTGTCTTGCCATAACCATCCAACTTACTACAGATACACTCTGTAAAATGGTGCTTTGTTTATTTATATGTATGTACTAGGGATGTCGTGTCTGGTCTGGCGAGAACGTGATGATGTGTGCAGTGTTCTCTGTTCAAACGCCAACACAATCTTATTCCTGTCTTTCAATCACATAATGATCATTATTTCTGTGTTACAGACATTTAAACAACAGAAGTACTCTGATAAAAGTTTATAGTGATCAACATGAAAGTATCTTACATGTGTATGTATTGTGATATTTATCCTCTTCCACCAGGAGGTGGCGACAACTGCACGTTTAAAAACGCATTTATCAATGAATCATTCATTCAGGAGATTCCAATAAGTCTATTAATTAATTTGATAGAATATATATATATATAAGTCTTAAGCAATGAATGTTGTATCAGAATCACTAGTAAATTGTTATTTTGTTTCTAATCTAATCTTTTTTTCCCTTCAAAATCATGAGAATCGTGATCTCCATTTTTTTTTTCTTCCATTTTTTAATTTATCCAGAATCATGTAGCATAAGTTTACATGTTTATTACTGCATACAATTCATTAAAATAGAAGTTTCATTTCATAAAGTACAAGTTTATATCAAAATGCACCTATATTTTTGTGTTTTTCAGTTGAATAAAATACTATTTTCCCCTATATATTTCATTATTAAGGATTTCTTTAAAAAAAAGTTTAAAAGTCTCGTCTCGTTCTCGTGAATCTCGTGGGATAAGTGTCCTGTCTTACCAAAACACTGGGATGAAGCTTTTGGGTCATGTTTGTATTTTTGTTTTTTAGTTTTGGGTAGTTTTTGTGTTGTTTAATGTCTAACCCAGTGGTCCTCACTATTTTTTTAATGAGAGCCGCACTTATAGGACAAAGTCAATAGGACAGCCACTTTTACCACAGAGTATCAAAAGTTACATCCAATCAATAGCATGTCAATCTGTCATCCCTGAGCATACAATATGCAATGCAATAAGAAGGAGGTTATTTTTGGAAGTTATGTATTTAAAGTTATTTGCTTCTACATTAGCCCATCATGTATCTTATCATCTAAGAGCACATTCTGCATTAAGAGATGGAAAGATAACTTAAAGATAAATAACTTGCAGTGACTGAGTCAATATCATTGACGTAAGGGCAGATCAAGTTTAAGTATCTTCCTCTGTATTTCCATCTTGTATTTCCACTGTTTTGGGTAATTATTTGTAATTGGTATTTGTAATAGACACTGACTGTTGTTCATGTATTTAATGTCCTCATTTAGCAGACGCAGAAAACACTGCTTCATATGCGCTTTAGTATGTGTGTACTAAATGAAACGGCGCCTCTGTGCCATTCATGCATAAAGTGATCACGCATGATTCATATTTAAATGGTGTTTTTGCAGCTTAAAATTTACAGATACTAGTCCAGTTTGCGATTTAAGTGTAATGGCCTATATGCTACTTTTGATTTATTCATCCAAACTTTGACAAATTCCGTGATATTCCTCATTAACTGGCTTTCACACCAAATGCATAAAGCCCTGTGCTAAGAAAACCCATTCATTTCAATGGCTTGTACCTCGCGAGGATGGTTTGTTGCTGCGTTGACCAAAGCAAACCATTGGTGCGCAAGCCGTGCTTGAATTTCGAGACTGTCCTCAAAGAAAATGCGACACAATTGTACTTTTTTTTTTTTTTTTTTTTTTTTTTTTTTTATACAACCCATTTTCACGTTTTAAAGTTAAGCACCCTCTAGCGGGCGTAAAAATAATGACGTGTTGGATCTGACGTCATGAAATGATGTATGAGTTTTTACAATGCTCTCACAGTAATTCAGACATATTTTACTAGGTGTAATTCGTATGAATGACCACACCTAACCCCACATACCCCTTACAGAAATGGTGCAAAATCATGATTTATAATGCATATTCTAAAAAAAAAAAAAAAACATGCTATAAGAACGTGTACGCAGAAATCATAGAGCCCTAAATATAATGGGTTTATTGTCTTTTGTTGCATCGCTCCAAGACGCTCGCATCCGGTATATAGACACGGTGTGTGTTATTTAATGGGTTATGTTATAGCCATGCCCTTCTTGTTTTTTATGTTTTTATTACATTTCTGTATGGATCATATCATTGTAATATTTACTGCCATGCGAGCCACCAATTAAAGCTTGGCGAGCTGTGAGTCGCAATGAGTAACATTTAGGGTTTATTACACCCTTTATTAATTACTAATAGGTCCCTTATATTTTCACTTTAGAAAACTGTTTCAGTTTCTAAATAATTCTTGCAGAATTATCTAATGATTTTTTATTAATTACTAAAGGGCTCCCAGTATTTTCCCTTTAGAATAGCCTACTGTTTCAGGTTCGAAAAAGTCCTGTGGAATTATTTGATAATTCTTTATTAATTACTAATGAGTTACCTGTATTTTCCCCCAGTCCTGGCCTTACATACAGGAATTTAATTAATGGTAATATGGTATATGTTGAGGAGGCACACATACAGTACTGTAGCCTATGTAAAATATAAAAACTAAGGTAGGCTATTGCATGAAACTGGAGTGGTGGTGGGGTTCCTGATTTCGTACAATTCACAAAACAAGTTTATTCACTAAAAATTTGCATTTATTAGTATTGCATTTTTGTACTTCTACTTCTACTGTTGCTAATAACATTAATATGAAAGGGTCACAACAACAAGTGTAATTGTGTATGACTGTTCATAAATAGTTACTTCGTAGTTATTTTTCTTGGACCTTAATTAGTAGATAATTAATAGTTCTTCAGGAGGTATGGCACAATACATTAGATATTGATTAGCTAACTGTTACTTTACACACAACCATTAAATTGTATTACATACTGATTAATTAATACATCTTCCTTAGTAGTTAACGGGAGTTAAGTGTTAATGAATAATTACCTGTTAGTTCTTCAATAATTCCTTGTTAGTTATGCAGTAAGTAAGAAACAGTATTATAAAGTGTTACCCTACTCACATTTAGTGTAGAGAGTGTAGAAGGTGTGTGTGTGTGTGTGTGGATACATGGAGACATCGTTTATACTGAGTTTAAAAACAACTGAATTTCTAGAGGCAGGCTTTAACTTTTGTGCTGATGCCTGCTGGTTTGTTCTGACAGAGCTCTCTTGTTCTGTTTTCAAGTGTCACATTTTGATTTTAACAATGAAATTTCAATGTAAATGAAAGCCTAAATGAATTCTGAAATGTCTAAAATTAATTTGATGAAACATTTTAATATCTTCCTCATGCACAGTGGCATTCTGTGAGACATTTGAAAAGCTGTACCCCTTGTGAATTGCAGGTCAGCGAATTTGGTTTGACAAGAATAAAGTACACAAGCAAAGGCCTTGCATCCACAGCTTGATATGTACAGCCTTTAATAGCTGCCATTTTGTAGTAAAAAGGCTATTCAACAGACTTTTTCAACATTTGAAAAGGCTATTTGAAAGACTTTTCTTGAGTTCTTGGCACCATCCGTGAAAGCTAATTTAAGATCAAATTTTAGGAAAAGACTGAATGTACTCATGGGCCTTCAGGAATAGCATTAGCCTGCACATTCATACACACCCAAAAACATCAATTCACAGTGAAAAGATCACAAATTTCATCTGAAAATCAAAGAACCATTCAGATTTCACTCCAAGCTAAAGGCAACCTTTCATCATGATCTGGTTAACAAATGCACATTTCATGTTCTTGCTGACAGACTGGCTCAGACATTAACAGTAAATTCAAGTGAAGGATTCACCACTGAACGTTTGGCATTGTTGCTCCAGAATGGCACAAATGGGATGCTATGGAAGAGCAAATGGAATTGAGCTCTAATTTGTGAAGGGCACTTAGTGCTAGTGCTAATGAGTCCACATTAGAAGCTAGCTGTGCAGCTGGTTTCAGCCTGCAGGAGTGCAGATATGCCTAGAACTGGAGACGAACCAACTGCTCACCCCAGAACATCCAACATCACCCATCCATCAGCTCTCTGCTGTGGTAAAAATATGACCTGACATATTACTGCAATAAAAAATGCACTGCATACCTGAATAGATATTTGATATGAAAATTATCTTTATCTACATTTTAGATTTACAACATAAAAACTCATATCCTGCTCCGGTGTAAAAAAAAAAAAAATGTTTTATATATACAGTTTATATATAAGAAAGTCTGATTTCTTATAGTTGCTTGAATAAAACGATTATTAAAAATAAATTGCTAAAGGTCAATATTATTAGCCCCCTTAAGAAATGATTATTTTGATTAGCTATAAAACAAACCACTGTTGTCCAATGACTTGCCAAATGAACCTAATTTGTCTGATTAACCTAATTAACCTAGTTAAGCCTTTAAATTGCTCTTTAAGCTGATAATTAGTATCTTGTGAAACAACTAGTGAAATAATATGCACTGTCATCATGGCAAAGACAAAAGAAATTAGTTTGGACTTGACAAAGAATTGTTAATGCTCATAAAGATGGAGAAGGATACACACGTTTATCAAAGCGTTTTCAAGTGTCAAGAACTGCAGTGAGATGCATTATCAAGAAGTTTAAAGAGACCAACACAGTGGAGAACAAGATGGGCAGAGGCAGGAAGCCAAAGATTTCAAAAACGTTGGAAAGAAAACTAGTGAGAGAGGTTTCTAAAGACCCAAGAACAACTGCCAAGACACTAGTGAATGACCTAGACAAGTCTGGAATTGATGTCTCAACGAAGACCTGCACAGGAATGAACTATGAGGAAAGACTCCACTTCTGAAGAAGAGACACCTCCAAGCTAGAATGAAGTTTGCTAAGGACAACCTGGGGGAATGAGATGCATACTGGAAACATGTCCTTTGGTCAGATGAGACACAACTAGAGCTTTTTGGCCATAGAGATGTTGCCTATGTTTGGAGAAAGAAGAACAGCGTTCCCACAGTGAAACATGGTGGTGGGAGTATAATGCTGTGGGGATGTTTCAGTGCATTTGGAACTGGGAATCTCGTCAGGGTTGAAGGAAACATGAAAAAGGAAGACTATAAGAAGACTTTGAAAGACAACCTCAGACAGTCTGCAAGAAAACTTGGTTTGGGTCCACATTTTGTCTTCCAGCATGATAACGACCCAAAGCACACCTCACTTCTAGTGAAGAAATACCTCCAAATGAGTAAAGTGAGTGTACTTGACTGGCCTGCACAAAGCCCAGACTTGAATCCAATAGAAAACCCGTGGGGCACACTAAAGTCCAGAGTTTGTGCCAGAAGACCAACAAATCTGGAGGAGAAGAATGGGCTGTTTAAAATTCTTTTTCTATTTTTATTTGTATTACAAACCATAAAAGCTTCCTGAATAAAGTATTATGTTTAATAATGCTGTGTTGATAAAATCGTCTTTCTGTTGACAAGAGTAAATGTTGTGTTATGTTAGGGTTTACATAGGTTTCTGTTATATCGGTTTTGTAGTGTTACCGTTGTGGTAAAGAGTAGAGCCTGTGGTTAGGTTGAGGATGGACAGCAAAATTTGAAGACTGCATATACTGCATGTTCTTTGACAATTTAAATGCAAGTATATATTGAAAGTCTTTCTGATAATTACATTAGCATGTGCTAGTGCTTAGCTATAAAGGTCTGAATGAATGTGACTTTTAAGGAAGCAGGTTGTATATATTATTGTTATGATTAGTGGGGTGGGACCATGAAAGCAAGGCTGGGATTGGCTCCCATGGCTTTCAGTCCCGCCACTCTTGTCATAAGAATTTTAAGATCTGTTAACTTAAAAAATTGAGTTTGATTACTCAAATGTTCTCAAAACCAAGTTAAGTGAACACAATCATTTAAGTACACTAAATAAGCACCAGGTTTGGTGAACTGAATGATTTAAGTGCAGTCTACAAACCCGCCAAGTTAAATAAACTTAAATATGCAAGTTTTTTGATACCCCATTACTCAATTAAATTGAGGCAACGAGTTTACTCAATTAATTTAGTTCAGTAAACTTATTAGGGTTTTCAGTGATTTGTCTGCAGTTTCCTACATTATCAGTTGCTATTGTCATGTTGCTCAAAATATATTACATATAGTTCTCTGTGCAATATTCTTACCCCTCAAAACATCAAATCATTAGCTCATCGTCTAAGTAATTACACTAAATGCTAATTTTTGATCTAGTTGTCATAAACATTTTCTACACAATATAGATCAACCAATGATAAAGCAGTTTTCTGAATAGCTCAGTTACATCATACATGGCATATATAGACAGAGGACAATACAAGGCCCCGATCAGAACGAATGTGTTTTGTGCAGTGCGGCGCCTTTTTTGAATTGTTTTCGATTGGCAATGAGCCTCGCGTTTTAACCGCCTGCTGCGCCTTACGTTTTTGGTGGAGCGCTCTGAGCGCCTGAAGTTGAAAAAACAGCAACTCTGTGCAGAAAAGCGTTCGGCATCATCGCATTTTCTATTGTCCAATCGAATGTGTAAAAATGTGTTGCGCTGTGTGTGTTTTTTAGGATTTGTGTGTCATGTCTGAGAGCAAAGTTGGTTTTTTTCAGCAAGATTGAGTTATTTTGAGTGAAAAGGTTCATTTTGACCTGAATATAGGACATTTGGGGAACTGAGTTAGAAGTTATGAATTTGTTTTTAGAGTTTTGCAAAAAAGAGACATAATTTCAAAAAATGTGTTTAAGCAATTGAGAAAAACTGAAACATTTGTCAACACATTTTGAAGTTCAGTTGTCTGCTATAGAAGTTGAAATAGACATCTTGAAATGATCACTATTTTTTTTTTTTAATAATTATTTCACAAATATAGTAAGGTTTGTAACACCAGTGAACATAAAAGATGGCAAACACTTTATTTTATGTACCATATTTTTTAGCATATTTTCTGTTTATGAGTACTTATAAAGCATCTTAATCTTACCCCATACCTAAACTTAACAACTACCTTACTAACTATTCATGAACAGGAAATTAAAAGTTTATAGAGGGAAAACTCTTAGTTAATAGTGAATATGTGTTCCCTACTCTAAAGTGTTACTGGGCCTAACCCCTTATGGATGGTACATTTTGTACAAAGCCATTTGAGCCCCCCTGGAATAAGATTTAAGGCCATTTATGAGCTTTTTTTAAATCTAAGGGCAATGATCTAAGAATTAAAAAAGCTTCAGACCATCGAGAAACTGCAGGCCAAAGCATCCCACTAAATTCACTGAAAGTGCAGACTGTAAGATACTTCAAGGACTCTCAAAGAACCCCAGGGTGTCATGAAGAGACTTAGAGGCAGCTTTGGCAACAGTCTATGTGAATGTGCACCTGTGAACCCTTACAAAGAGAATGGGCAAATGTGGAAGGTCAGCAAAATATTGTTTTGAAGGAAGTTGCAAGTTGTTTAGCCAAAGTTCCAAACACTGCATCAAACCTCATTGTGAAAAATACTGATGGGTCTATTGTGGTTTGGGGTGTTTCAGGACCCAACTTGAGCTACTAAATGGGGAAAGGGGAAATATAAGCTATAAAATGTAAGGGTGTACATATTAAGACAATTCAGTTTCGGTATGTTTTTTGCTAAAACACTCTGGAATACTGAAAATCAGTTTCAAATGGTGAAATTGATGGAAAGTGATGCTTACAAAATGTTTAATGTTACATTTATTTATTTATTTATTTATTTTCATTAATACAGAATAATTGACTTCCCATTTTGCCCCATATGGGAATTTGGAGTTTAAAAGTTATGACAGTAAGAATTTTTTTAATTTGGCATGATCTCTCTTAAATAGCAACATGGAGTCAAACCATTTTAATTATTTACTGAAACATCACAGTATAGCATTAATCATTTTATGCGTTTTCTTTTTAAATTCTGTTTCATGGCCTAAAATTTAAGGGACATGTTAACCACCATATTTTGTGAATGATCCATTTGCAAAAACTAAACTAAATAAAACTGAATAGCTCAGCTAAAAATGTGTTCAGCTCTGAGATCCACCAGAATCAGTTCAAGACAGTATTTGTGATCTTTACTGCAGTCAATATTCTGAATGCACTACTGCCTACAACCCATGGTCACCTCACACTGAAAACCCTAGAGCACTGACTATAACCTGTGTACTGTACTAAATAGTACATCTCTATCTGAGAAGTTTCTCAAGGTCGTCGTCAGCTAAAAACCAGGTCATCTTGCTCCAACTTTCTGGCACAGATGAAAGGCCTAACATTGAGATTTGACTTTCTTGTCGTAGTAACCAGGCTTCTCAAAGAGCCAAAGATGTATAAGAAGCTTTAAAGAGATCTGTAAAAAAAAAAAAAAAAGTTCAGGTGAAATGAAATCATGTGAAAACTGAAATCTGTACTAATACCTTTACCCTGGGGAAGTTATTGACAACCCTGGTCCTGGAGAACATGGAGTAGACATTTTGGATGTCACCCTTTTCTGACACACCCATTTAACGCCTTGGAGTCTTGCACCTAGCCTCGCCTGAAATTTACACAAGAGTAGACTGCTGCAGTGAGGGGAGGAGTGAAAATAAGTGCAGTCAAGACCGACAGTTCTGACCTCTCGAAGTTGAATAGACACCTGTGAGATCAATGGCGAATATCAGCGAGATGTCAGAGCAAGGCGGACTGCCCTCGGACACATTTCTAACCGAGTGTAGTGTTGGGGGTACTCCAGGAACAGGGCTGGAAATAAGTGCCCTGGAGAAGCCATTTTATGTCTATATCCAGGGTGTCCAATCCTGCTCCTGGCAAGCCACCTTTCTGCAGAATTTAGCTGCAACCCTAATTAAACACAGCTGAACCAGCTAATCAAGGTCTTCAGGAAAAGCAGGTGTGTTGGAGCAGATTGGAGCTGAACTCTGCAGGAAGGTTGCCCTCCAGGAGCAAGATTGGACACTGTTCATCTATACGGACTCCAGAAAATAACAGTAATCAATGCTAATTTATTGTTCCTTATTAGAAGGACAGACCCTCCAGTGGCTACCTAGCACAATGGTGCAAAGGCTGGACTGGACTTAAATCACTAGGCTTCACAACTACTGTAGCTACAACACTGGAACTTTCTAACTTTGGTTGGAAAAGAACTTTACTTTTAGACCTCAGAGACCTTAAAAAGTACTGTACCTGAGTAAAGAACCAAATGAGAACCATGGTGTCCTCTAATAGGGCACTGGATGGTGCAAAGATAAAAATGTCTTTAGACATCAAGTAGTGACCAAACAAAGTTGCAAAACTGTTTATGTTAAACTTGTTAATATACACCAGGGGTGCTCAAACTCGGTCCTGGAGGGCCATTGTCTTCCAGAGTTTAGCTCCAACCCCAATTAAACACATCTAAACCATTCCTCAAAGTCTTACTAAAGCTAGAGCTAAACTCTGCAGGACAGTAGCCCTCTAGGACTGAGTTTGGACACCCCTGATCTACACAAATAAATACAAGTCCTTAGATCCAATTGAAATGTATTCATATTCTCATGAAGTGCATAGACGCAACACAGGAATAATTATTTCTTACAGGCTAAATAGGACAATTGTTAAATGTCTTAATTTTCAGATTTTGTGCTTTCTGTAACCAACAACTGACAGCAAAAACTAATTAAGAACCGTTGCTCTTGCTTACAAAACACATCACCTACAATTACAATGACAAGTATTACTTTCAAATGGAAAAATGAACAGCACAACAAATTGGCTTTCCTGATTTGCATTATATGCTCAAGGCAAAACTGGTTTCGGGACAACAGAGTTTACAGGAAACTTTCACCCAGAACTGCTGGTTCATTCCTATTATGTGCTGGTACACAATCTAGAACACATCACGAAACCGAAAAAAACAAAATGCAAACCAGTTTAGTCTCCAGCAAAATGAAAGAAAGACAGAGCTGAAAGCCTGCAGATATCTCAAACTGGGACCTTACTAAAACATCTAAAAGGTCCAACAGAGAAATCATCAACCAGTCAGATTCAAATGCAGTACTCTTAAAGCACACCAAGACGACAACTTGTACACCTGAAGGATCCGGTCATGGAAAGTAAAAGTGAACGTGCAGTGCAGTTAATAATTCCTTAAATTAAACATCGGGGAAATGACACAACTGTTTTACAAGGTTAAAGCTTAACACAGAAAAGTCAACTCCTGTGGGCAGGACTCGATCATGTACCTGCATCTAAAGGACAAGATTCAGTCAATAAAGGACGGTGATGTGAAGATTTTGGACAGGGAGGACAGATGGTTTGAGAGAAGAGTGAAAGAGGCCATCTCTGTGAAACTGGAACAGCCATCTCTGCGACAAGGCCTGTCAGCTACTTACAATGCTGTCCTTTCATCTTTAGCCCAGCAGTTTCGCCCCAATTCACACAGCGATTGCAATTCGCACCATCTGGGAGGCGACTCCCACAGCGAATCAAATCTCACCACAGTGTGCGATCCAGTTAAATGTCAGGGAATCTCCTCAAACTGATGAATCCACTTGTACGAGTGGCGAAACATCTTGAACATACAGTACAGAAGAACGTGTCCTTCCAGATGTGCACGAATACATTTTAGAAGACTGCAATATATGTGTCTAAGTCTTTCTTGAAACTCTCTTTTTAACTGTCTCAGTTTCTCAGCATGTGGGATCAGAACTGCAGCTGAACTTTTCTTGCTTGTGTGGACTTATGAAGAAAGATTTGATGGCAAAAACACTTGATAGGATGGATGGATTTTATAATTATGCATTTGGTAGATGCATTTATAGAAAGAAACTTAAGTTCAGGCAGTACATGTTCCCTGGGAATTTGCTTTGTTAGCGCCATGCAAGCAGTTTAATTAATTGTGAGAGACAACACTTTGAAACTATACTTTTGCAAGCTGCAAGCTATTCCACAATTTAAACTAGTTAAACTACTGTACCGTCAAGCTACCCTTTTAGCTATATCTGTGTAGGTAATTGTATAATGAACACAGTAATGAACAACATTGCTGAACTAAATAGGCTATGTGAATTATACTAAGTGGTCCTCCCTATACACAAAGTATGCAAGTTGTGTAGGACCCCTGAACCACCATGGGGCCCCCTTGCTCTCAAGGGTGATTTAATGACTTGAGCTATGTGATTAATTGTATTTTAGTTTAGCTGTTTACTTTGGCTTCCAACCAACATGTCCTCCAACCCATATGACTGTATAGGTGAATACGACCCATAGGAGCATTTACCAAATTAGCTCCCCAACTGGAAACAGGGCATGACACAGAAACAATCATAGGGTCGATCCTAAGGAGCATGTGAACTGATTTGTCTGTCAAATACATAAATGTAAATTTTATGACTTTGAAATAGAAAAAATGGTGGGTGAGGGATGAACTTGCGTTTTGATTGGTAACAACGGTCATACATCATTTCATGATGACGCTGTTAGATAAGACCCGCTACAGGGCGGTTAAATTTAAAACGTAACTATAGCTTTTAAAAAAAAAATGCTTGCACATAGGACCTATTTTTGGAGGATAGTCACCTTCCTAACAGTTATGAAAATTACTACTGAACATTATTTACTACTGATATATACTATAATAATCAGGTTGTGGCCCACAAATCAAGTGCTTGAGTAAAAGTACAGATACCCCAATACAATTTTACTGGGGTAGGCCTATTAATTATTTGAGTAAATGGAAACGTACTACTACAGTAGCAACTTCGTTACAGTCCACTACTACTATTATTAGCCTATATGCATACTATAAAATATGCATTTTGTTTGCTGCACACCCTAAAGGACTCATTACTATAATTGCACATACGTTTTTCCCTGTATGGTAATTGCTTTGTGCACATGTTCTATACGAAATCTGCTTTAGAAAGGAACCCCATCTCCACTGTCTTGCCATAACCATCCAACTTAATAAAGATACACTGTGTAAAATTATGGTTTGTTTATTTATTTATTTATTTACCAAAACACTGGGATCAAGCTGTTGGATCATATCTTTTTTTTTTTTTTTTTTTTTTCATTTTTTTAATCTTGGGAAGTTTTTGTGTTGTGTTAATGCCTAACCCTTTATTAATTACATCTAATAGGTCACCTATATTTTCACTTTAGAATACTGTTTCAGTTTCTAAGTAATTCTTGCAGAATTATCTGATAATTCTGTATTAATTACTAAAGGGTTCACTATATTTTCACTTTAGAATAGGCCTATTGTTTCAGGTTCGAAATGGGTCCTGCAGAATTATTTGATAATTATTTATTAATTACTAATGGGTCCCCTATATTTTCACTTTAGAATACTATTTCAGTTTCTAAGTAATTATTGCGTAATTATCTAATAATTCTTTATTGCGTTCACTACATTTTAGTCCTGGCCTTACATACAGGAATTTAATTAATGATAATATGGTATATGCTGAGGAGGCACACATACAGTACTGTATATAGAATATAAAAACTAAAGTAAGTTATCGCATGGCACTGGGGTTCCTATCGAAAGCTGATTTCTTACAAAACACATTCACAAAACAATTCACTTAAGTTTATTCACTCAAAATTTATTTAAAAAGTATATATTGCATATTTATATAGTATATATTATATATTAATATTGAAGTTTATGTTGCATTTATTAACATTGCATTTTTTTCTACTACTGCTAATGACATTAATATGAAAGAGTCACAATTCAATGTAATTGTGTATGACAGTTCATTAGTAGTTATTTCATGGTTACTTTCCTTGAACCTCAACTAGTAGATAATTAATAGTTGTCCTTCAGGAGGTATGACAGAATACATTAGTTATTGATTAGCTAACTCTTACTTAACACAATCATTAAACTGTATTACATGCTGATTAGTTAACACATCTTCCTTAGTAGTTAAAAGTAGTGAGTTAAGTCAAGTGTTAGGTTTACAATAATTCCTTGTTAGTTATGCAGTAAATAAGAAACATTATTCTAAAGTGTCACCCCAGCAATGCAGCTAAATTTGGAAAGAGTTTTAATATATTGCCACACAGTAGTCACATCACTCCTTATGTAACTATTAGTTACTCTTAAACACTGGATGATAGATTAATGTAATAAGATGTTCAGTGACAATGGTTACTGATGGTTCTTCTCTCTTTCCTCATGCATGTATGTTTTTTATTTTTTTTTCCTGAATAGTCAGCAAACTCAATGGAACATTTTAATTAACTATTAAACAGCTTCTACTGTAACAGCTGGAGAGTTAAAGGCGGTCACACCATAATTTACAGAGTGATTTACACACAGATGCCGAATATTTTACACCACACAGCTGGACAGGATGTGGCAAACACTTTTCCATTTCAATTGAAAGTAAAAAGTCATAATGATTAAGTTTATTTGGCAGTTTTGTTTGTCAATGCATTGAGTACTCAAACCCACCCACCTGCACACACACACACACACACACACACACACACACACACACGCTCTACTTTTTGACACATCTCAGCTGACAGTTGAGTTGAAACAGCACCAGCGAAAGCGGTAGCGGGACAGACTCCAGCGCTCTTGGGCACTGACACGTCTAATACGTTTATCGTTAATTGCAGCCTTTAGGGACATTTACTCTTGAATTAATTAATCCATGCTAGGTCTCTGTAGATGTAAGATTATTCTATGAAGAGTAATATTTCACATCATTGGCCACATTTCATATGCAATAAATTCAGTGCCAACACAATGCAGTGCTGTATATGGAATAATGCATTTTTTTTATTCAAATTTTTAAGGAAGTGCACTAGAAAAAGTCATCCTTAAACCTCATAAGGATGATCCCATGTTTATAAGCATAACGTGTTACAGGGCCATTGCATCGTTCAGCATTGTGATGAAATTCGTCTTGCAAGAAAAAATTCAGCCCCCCAGAAATTCCCACGCAAACCAACAACAGCTATAATAAAACCCCACGGCCCTCAGTAGACAGTCAATTATCATTTCGGCAGACAAAGAGAAGTTTCTCTGAATAATTCAACTAATGAATGTTAGCCAAGTCTGACGAATAGCTGTCAAACTGGCTGCTTGTGATACCGGTCGTCCTGTGGCATCTGTTTCCCTGCATAAGACTTTCACGCCAATGCTATTTGCTAATAAAGATGAAATGGTTATTGGCTTGTGACTTAGACTGAGCTATGTTGAAGCATTACAAATCAGAAACATCAACTGATATTTATCAACATGAAAAACAAAAATGTACCAAGAATCTCTAGTCAAACAGTGATTTTGTGTGTTTCTGTGAAGAGATCTCAGGGAAAGTTTTATGGGAACCTCTTTCATGGCACATAAATATAAAATGTCGTCTCACTAACTGTCACACCCCTATGAACTGTTGTGTTGGTTTTTCCCTCATGCGCCCATATATGGTGTTCCTGTCATTATTTGCTCAATACCCTCACCTGCCTGAGTTCATTAACTACTTAGTTGATTCAGTTCTATGCTTCTGTTTCTGGTCTTGTCAACATGTCTGTGTGTTCCTACCCTGCCTGTTGATTTACCCTATTGTCTGTACACCTGTTTGAACTTGATTAAAGAACTTTATTCCTCAACCCTCAGCGCATGCAACTTGCTATGACACACACCCGTGACAGAAGACCAGACCTATAACAATAACTTTTTTTACTCCCATTTTTGTATCCCGTCTTCCCTAGTGTTTTTCTTCCCCCATTCTCATCGTGTCTATGCATCCCAACATCTATCCCGAATTCCTTCTCTTCCTGCTGGAGCAGGAGTGCAAGCCTTAACACTGCCTGCACTGCACTAACACTGTTGTCTGAAGATGGTCCTCATGAGAAGTTTACCACCTTCATGGAGTGGATTGTTGTTCACTGTCTGTACCGAGGAGGACCTAGCCAGTGCCACTCCTGACCCAGCACCCAGCCCACCATTTCCCCGCTGACGGAGAGCCAGAGCCCACCGCAACTGATGAGCCATCGCCGCGAAGCTAAGGCTGCTCGAAATGTCAGTCTAGGCGCGTCCCGAGGAAGAAAGCCGTGGCCAGTGACATCGTGGAGGGGGGCTCTACCCACTGCAACATGCCTGAGGGTGAGCTGTTTGAGAAGCTAGGGCTGTTTGAGGCGGAGGAGGTGTGTGACGTGGATTTAATAGACTTATGGACTGATGTGCAGTGTGCAGTGGGTTCGCTGCTGGTCTGCCAGTCTCCATCGGCGTAATGGCTGGAGTCCCGGACTATGCCTCAACCCGTCGACCCAACAGCTCCACCATGGTCACTAGCTCCCTCCTCTTCGCCGTGGACCGGCCGTCCACCGGGCTCTGACGTCGTCCATCCTGCGCCTCAGGACTCCACTCATCCAGCTACGCCTTGTCCCTCCGCGGCCTCCTGGATCCACGGCTCTGCATCGGTCGCCAGGGCCTTTGGCTCTGTCTCGGTCCTCTGGATCCTCCCCGTCATCCTGGACCTTCGGCTCTCTGTCTCCTCTGCCTCCTGCTCCGCTGCCATTGGTTGGCCCCCTGGAGTCGTCAGTCCTGCCTCCTCCATGGCTCCTCCCTCCATCGGCTCCACTATAGGCTGTCATTAAAGCTGTGGCCTGGGTCTCACCTGGCTCTTCCTGCTCCAAGTCCCTCCTGTCATCTTCCTGGCTCCTCTCTCCGCCTGATTTGCCCTGGACCCTTCTGTCTCCTCCATGGCTCCTCCCTTTGTCGTCTCCACCCTGGACCTTTGCAGAAGCCTCCTTCTACAGAGACTTCCTATTTTTCCATCCCACATCCACTCCTTTGTCCGCCTCCTAAGTCCCGTCCGTTCCATCTCGTCTTCTCTTCCACAGCGCGAGGTCGCGCCTTCCGGGAGGGGGGCGTAATGTCACACTCATATGAACTGTCGTGTTGGCTTTTCCCTCATGTGCCCATATGTGGTGTTCCTGTCGTCATTTGCTCATCACCCTCACCTGTCTGTGTTCATTAACCACACTACTTAGTTGATTTGGGGCAGCCGTGGCCTAATGGTTAGGGAGTCGGACTTGTAATCAAAAGGTTGCAGGTTCGAGTCCCAGGTCCGGCAGGGATTGTCGGTGGGGTGAGTGATTAATCAGCGCTCTCTCCACCCTCAATACCACGACTGAGGTTAGACCCTTGAGCAAGGCACCGAACCCCCAACTGCTCCCCGGGCGCCGCAGCAATGCAATGGCTGCCCACTGCTCCGGGTGTATGTTCACGGTGTGTGTGTGTGTGTGTTCACTACTGTGTGTGTGCACTTGGATGGGTTAAATGCAGAGCACAAATTCCTAGTATGGGTCACCATACTTGGCCTCACGTCTCGTCACTTGTCACTTTCAGTTCTATGCTTTTGTGTCTGGTCTCGTCCTTGTGTTCCTACCCTGCCTGTGGATTTACCTATGTCTGTATACCGGTTTGAACTTGACTAAACACATTTATTCCTCAACCTTTGTCGCATGCGACGTACTATGACACACACCCGTGACACTGAACTGTAGAAATACTGATTAAGTTTGTTTATGGACAAATTTCAGCAGCTGCGATCTCAGATTCAAATGGGTGATGCAAAACATTTAGGATCATTTACAAATGTAAGTTTTTTTTTTTTTTTACAATTCAAAACATCCTGCGAACCCACTCCGAAGATCCCGATATAATGTAGTGCTGTAATCGACTCATTTTGTTTGTTTTACTTGTTAATCATTTCAATGATGTCATAATCGATTTAGTTTAATTTTTTTTTTTTTTCTTTTTTCTTTTTTGGACCCTATATCTTGAATTTGGGGTGCATTTAGACCTTTTTTGCTCTAAGCTCCTGTTAATTTACAGTCCTACACTAAAGCCATATTGAAACCAGAATATCATGAAGAGTTGGCCAATATTAAATCACCTAGCAACCACCCAAAAAAAAAAAAAGTAGCAACTAAAAAGTCATGCTCTGAAAACCACTCAAAGCATCTCCGGCACCCGCATAGCGACACCTCACTTACAATACCAGAGCATTGTGGCAGCAAGTTTTACACAGGCAGAAACTGCTCACATTATATTCCGGAAATGTAAAAATCAAGTTATTTTTGCAACTCCGTTTGGTGCCGCTAGTGACACAGAAATGACACACTTCACCCTTAGCAAATAAATCAATGAAACCAGACCTGCGGTGTCATATAAAGTCATTTTTAAGTAAAATCCAACAACAACCACCAGCAGAGAGAGCAGTGAAAGGGGAGGAATCTCAAATTGCAGGTTCTGTCCATCAGCTGTTGTGTTGTAAACTCAGAGGACGGGCAGAAAGGGCCCCGCTCATGCGGCTCCTACCTGGGCTGCTAATTTCAGCTGATAGCTGACAGCGTGTCACTCTGGTGCATATCCAGCACACACCTGTGCTCCACACCTGCTATCACTATTGACGGGTTGCTATTGCTGTGGCTTTGTGTGGCCCTGGTGAATTAAGCAGTCTATTAGTGAGAAAAAGGTTTAAACAATATATAAAAAGCCCTTTGTGATAAACAACGTGAGTCTAAGGGTGAAGAACGGACACGGAGAGGATGTTAAGAAACAATCTCACCCCAGCGCACAGTCATGCTCCACAAACCTGAAATCAGCGGCTATGTCCGTCCTTTAAACCAGCGGCATGCCAAACGTTGCTATCAGCTTTTCTACCACTACTGTCAATCACTGTCATTCTGGATCAACAATGCAGAACCCCTCCTTACCTCCAACCCTTCCCCTGGCAGAATTCCCCTCAAACTCTCTCCGCATTTATTTATTTCTTTAATAGCGGACGCAGATCAATACAACTATTCTTTTCTGTAGCAACATCAGGTTCCCATAACACAAAGAGTAGCTTGCCAGAGAAAGAGCCCGAGTGACACACAAGAGTAAGAGAGAAAACGAGACAAACGGAGAAGAGTAGAGGGAGAAAGAGAGTCAGAGAAAGACGGATGAGAAGAAATGCTTGAGACAACAATAATTTATTATACAACTTAGCACTCATTATACAAAGCCATTTGACTGGGATTCTGCTAGTTGTCACACAGAGAAGTTGCATAAAACTTTATGTCAAAGTATAAGGTTTTGAGTCAAAAATCTACCTGGTTTCTCTTAAATTAGGACAAATTCTGTCCTCCAAGCTCATAATTCTACGATAACTAAAATTGTGAACACAATTAAAAACACACAGACTTACATTCAGAGTCAATTATATGTGACCCTGGACCACAAAACCAGTCTTAAGTAGCACAGGTATATTTGAAGCGATAGCCAAAAATACATTGTATCGGTCAAAATTATTATTTTTATTCAAAAATCTTTAGGATATTAAGTAAAGATTATGTTCAGTTAAGATATTTTGTAAATTTCCTACCTTAAATATATAAAAACTTTGATTAGCAATATGCATTGCTAATAACTTAATTTGGACAACTTTAAAGGTGATTTTCTCAATATTTAGATTTTTTCGCACCCTCAGATTTTAGATTTTCAAATAGTTGTATCTCTGCCCAAATATTGTCCTATCCTAAAAAAACATACATCAATGGAAATCATATTTATTCAGCCTTCAGATATATATATCTCAATTTCAAAAAATGACCCTTATGACTGGTTTTGTGGTCCAGGGTCAAAAATAATTTTTACTGAAAGGGTAAACTGTGCTCTCAGGACAAAGGTACTATTTTGTAATAAATGTCAGGTCGAGTCATACATTTCAGATGTTGTACATTGATACAATTACATTATTTGTGGGACAGAATAGGTTTGATAGTTGTCTTACACTTTTCTGCTGTTTCTGTTTCTGTTTTACGTTTTTCCTAAAAAGCCTGTAATAGACTGCTTAGAGGCTTTCATTGGGCCCACTTTATATTAAGCATATTTAACTACTATGTAATAACATCTAAATATGTATTTATTTATTTTATTTTTTAAATTTTTTTTTATCTACTGCAGGATCAAAATTTAAGTCAGGACTTAAGAAGTGCAGAAGTTGTTTTTTTTTTCATTGTGATTATTTGAGGAGAATGGAGATAACACACCAGCTAGATGGATATTTTGACAATAAGGATATTAATATCTGCTTGAGTTCAAATCCAGCTTCTATCATTATCTGATCAATCCCCTTCTACTCTTCTGCATTTTTTCTTTTTTTGTCCTTTGTCCTAATGTGTTATGTTGTTTATATGTAGTATTATTTATTTATTTAATTTTATTATTATTTATAGATTTTTTTTTTAAACACTTTTAAAGATTTCATTTTTTGAACAGAAAGAGCCGTCTGTCAGGTAAAGACCCTGAACGACATGTGGCTGAGAGAGAAAGGGAAGCCAAAACAGCAAACTGTAGAAAGACAGATAAATTGGAGAGACCCAGCAAAAGAGAGATGGGACAGAAAGACAGAAAACGAGAACGACAGAAAGTTGCCGCACACTGCATTGTCTAACCTCTCTCCCAGCGCATGTAGCAGCACTGACACCATGTCATTAAAGAACACCGCAGGCATCTGCTCCCAGAGAGAGAGGTGGAGGCCAGCGTGACAAACACAGACTCGTGCAACTGTTTACTGTAAGTTTAATGATCATAACCATGACTGGCAGTCATAATAATAACTAGGGCATCACTTATGATCTGTGACGCCTCTCATTACTGTGGCTGGCAGGGTGAAGTTTGAACACGCAGCCGATGTAAACACTTTTAAGGCCGATCTCTGATCAACATCAAGAAAGTTTAGTCCAACTCATTAATGCGCATAAAATGTTTCATTGAGGTACCTTGTAATGCACTGCATTTGTAAAGCGTCTAGTTTATGTATGATGAATGCAACCAGCAACCAGCTGTTACATTTATGCATAGATGATACATATTAGAATATATTTTTTTTGTTGTTGTTGTTGTTGTTGTTTTTTTGCTTCTGTTAATGTTAATCATTTCTGTTCAACGTTTTTCTATTACAGCAATTGTTCAAATTGTTTAAGGAAATGAATAGCTCAAAATTCAGTTTCAGAAAATAAAAGAAGCTGAATAGAAGCATAAAACACTAATCAGAATTTAGTATGCAAATATCGTCGCTTTAGAATTATAAGGTTCTAACTGACATTTTTGTCAAAATTGAGTTATTCACATATTCGTATTCTGTGACAATTTATTTACATAATGTGATTTCTTATGTAAGCTGTGTACATTTTGGGCCTTTTTTTAGAAAACAAAAATGGTTCTATCTGTCTATGGGCAGCAAAAACTTTGAAGCTCAATATCTTAAAAGTGCTCAGAATGCAGATAGAACCATATAATTCTAAGGCGACGATATCATGGTGAAATCACTTACATCGGTTAGTTTGTGAACATTATTGCTCTATTTCTTGCTGTAGGTTTTAGTGTACACGTCTGCAAATAGATTCAAGTTTAGTAGATTTCTTAGACGGATTTCTTATGTCAAATCATTTTTTACATTGCACTTTACAAAACAAAAAAAAAGGGGGAGTTTTAAACATTTTTACAATAAAAATAAATGAGTGTCAATAAATAAATTTCAATTTTTCTAGAGTCAGAAGTTTCAATTTTCTTGTACAAGTACAACAGAGCAGCTTTACAGAGAATAATGCAGTGCTAATTAATTAAGTGCTACAATAGTTTTAATCAAAGCCGCACTGATAAGTTATACTGACTATTATTTCTCTTTATGTCCCAAATGAGCAAGCCAAAGGCTACAATGCAAGGAACAAAAAGTCCATCAGGTGACAGAAGAGAGAAAGAGAAAGAGAGAGCAATCTAATTAGCATTATTTGTAAATAGGTTTCATTAAAAAGTTTTTGTGTAGTTTAATTTATACAGCTTTGTTTCCCAGGCTTTACTGGCTATGCAATAAAGAGTCTAGCCTAAGTAAATTAAGCTTAAGTAAATTGTGCTCTCATTCGTTGTTGTGTAACTTCTTACATATTTTTACCCATGTCATCTCAGTTGTCATGGGTAAACATCGAAATCTCTTATTTTATTCAGATATGAGTGTAATAATAATTTATTAAAGATTAAAGATATTGTATATTCATATGTCAATTAATCTTGCTTTTACAAATCTATGAAGCAGCATCAAACATTCTTAAATATATTAAATACATAAACTTCATACCAAACTCTTTCACCATTCAAAAGAGCCTCAGCATATAGCCTTCAAATTCTTTTTGAAGGATAAAATGGACACTGTCAAATAAAGTTGCACATAAGCTGTATTATCATACTAATGCAAGAAAATGAACAAGGACAGCCATTTTTGTACTCGCACTGTATATATGCTTACTATTCTACAAAGAGCCTATAGTGAATAAAATGGTTTGCGCATACAACATGTCAAGGACCCTCTCAACATTGTTCAGTACAAGTCAATAGAGATCTTTAAACTGTGATCTTAAGACTGGAAGTTAAGACACATAAGAAATGGGTTGAACAGACACTTAAGAGGTTTGAGCAGAATTAATCTCCTCAAAATTATTTGTTTGCATTGCTTAAAATCGCAAATGCAACAACCAGCCTCTCTCACCTTATTGCTTTTAATAGTAGATCATTCTCAATATTTTTTATTTATTTTTTTTTTAATCCAGAATTTAAATAAATAAAACATTTAACTTTGAGGCATTCCTTTAACTTGATTTTAAACTTTATTTACTTTTTCAAAGATTTTTCAACCTTTGATCGCCAAGTTTAATTAATTTGTGGTCTAACCTTGGCGTCTCTCTTTCCTTAGTCTTTATTCAGCAGCTGAATGCCGCACAAACAATTAAAAGATAACTTTGGCATTTTTTTGGTCTTTTATTCTGTTGAACGCACAACAATAGAATTGAGAAAGTGAGAATTTTGAAAGCCGCTTGCGCTGATTAGCGTATGGAGCCTGAAACCGTGAGATTTTAATCATCAAACCATCGTATGTGGGAGTTAATTTTAACTGGCAAACACTTTCCTCTTCACACTATTTTTTGAAACGCCCGATACGCTGAAGTCCTTCACAGTTCTAACTTCACAGAGCCTAAGCTCATATGACACACACGCAAAACAAATCCGACCAATATGTACACAGAAATATAAGTTGGCAAAACAATTATTTATTTATTTATTTTGAAAGAAACCTCGATTTCATCTTCCACCCTTCAAATCAGCTGTCTATATCACAGGTAACTAGATGCCAGCATAGATTTATCAAGCTCATACATGAAGCACAAAAAAATGTCCATCAAAACTCTTCCAATTTCCTGCATGTTGTATAATAAATTACCCTGCATGAAAAATCGCAAGAGAAACGCAACTTTGATCTGTAACCATCCGGCCGAGGGCTGTGTAGGGTTTGTTAGCTTCTTCGAAGCGAGTGATGCAGCCGCGACTGTAGCGCTGGGAGTAGGAGACTCCACTCGGGAAAAGACAAAGAGAATGTATTGCCCATGCTGACTAGGGAGTGTGGGGGAGGACTAGGCATGTGTTCTAGTTAATGACATGTCACCAACAGGGATGAAAGGTCAAAACTTAACACAGTTCACAGGAAAGAATACTACATTACTTGCCGTGTTGCTGTACTCTAAGGGCTTCCTGCACAACACAAGGATGTGTCACGCTGTGGTTTGCACTGAGTAGATTAACTGATGTCTGCTGCTGGGAGCCTCATTGGTCCGAAAAATGATGAGCTTGCTGAATCTGTTTATAAAACTGCTTCCTTTCATCTTTTTTGGTTCTTTTTTTGTGTTTGCCACATGTGCTAAGGATGAAACAAACTCTAGTTTTGGTAAAGCATGACAGAAACATCTGGTTAGAAACTCTCGTCATGTGTCATCCTAGTTGTCTGTGAAACAGATTGTAATCCTAATGCCAGAAACATACTAGACGGGAATGCTCTAGGTCCCCTTGTAACAAGTCTAAGATTCAAACTCAAGCCATAATTAAAAAGACTTGTACTACGGGGGCAGTTGAATGCCTTAATCTGATTGGCTGACAAACATTCTAAGGTGTGCAATTATTTTCCAAGAAACGGTGTCCTTCCATTTATCCTAAAATGTAATTTTGATCAGAATAGACTCCCTATTAAATTGGCTAATTTTCACCAGCAAACTTTATTGGCTTGGAGACATGTTATTCACACAATTTCTCTCCCCATAAGACGTTGTTATGGAACAACATGTGCATTACAATTAAAAATAAATCTCTATTCTTCCATAACTGGTACAATAGAGATATAATATACCTATTTTCCTTATTTGATGACTTGGGTAACCTGGTAACTTATGAACAATTTATGAAAATCCATCAGTTCCCTATCCCTTTTAAACAGTTTAACAATATTGTGAAAGCTATTCCAAAATAATTAATATTCCTTACAAAAAAACATATCTCATATATTAATAAAAGAACAATAGAACCCTTTTTACTATTGGAAGGTATTAGTATATATGATAAGAAATGCATTAATAAACATATTCTTCGGATTCTCCAACATAAAAAACAAATCGCCCCGAGAGGAAAACCCTATTGGTCAACATTAATACAAGATATTAACTGGAAAAAAAAACATGGCTTCTCCCTTATAAATATGTAATTCCAAACAAAGCAAAATAAATCCATTTGAAAATTTTACATAAAATATATCCGGTTAATGCCTTTGTTTCCAAATTCACTGATGTGGCTGATAATTGCTCTTTTTGTAAGAAAAGTGAGGAAACTTTATCCCATATTTTTTTTACATGTGAAATATCCCAAAGATTTTGGTTAGATTTACATAATTATTTGAATAAATCGCCATCAATAAAATCAATAAATCTCTTTGATTTAAAATATATTATTTGTTACTATTCTAACCCCAAAAATAAAAATGAAGAATAAATATATATATATATATATATATATATATATAAATATAACTTTTTTATATTATATGGTAATTTTTTTTATCCACAAACAGAAATTTCTAAAATCTTCCCCCTCATATGCTCCCTTTTTTTTTTTTTTACTGAAATTGACTCTCTGCTTAAAGCTATACGTTTATCTAATAATAAAAAAATTGTAAGTTGATAGAAATATACGACAATTTCATGCCTTTCCAGTAATCTAATTTCATTATTTCCCCCCTTTCTTTTTACTCTCTGTAATCTCTGTACAAATGTTTCAGTTGTATGTATTGTATTCCTGTTCTTTGCATTTATTCCTGAATTTTCTGTATATTCTTTCTTCATCTATTAATAATAATAAAAAAAAAAACTAGACGTGCACAGACGTGAACATACGCGCTAATGTTGTTAGCGCCTCTCTGACGATTAACAACTTAAAAACTATACGACATTTCTCACAAGCGAGGTAGCAGCGACGCTGTTCCTGAAGAAAATGAACTTAAAGTTTCACTATAAGTACAGATGCTGCTGCTGATCACGTTTGAGGAAGCACAGACACACAGAGGTAATTCACGAGCTTAATCTCGTTCTGTCTCTCTCTTTCCGTCTGTCTGCCTGCCAGTCTGTCTGTCTAAACTACATTATTAACTGCATTATTCTGCTATCAACGGCTCAAGCGTCGTTACTAGGTCTAAAATTAAGTTTTGGAATTAGCAACGGAGGCGTTGAATGAGCTGCGTAAGAAATTCATCCTACTCACAATAGAGTTTTAAGGACAACAAATAGGTGAATGTCTTGAAATTTATAATCTAAGCGATGTCTTTAGGTATGGTAACCATAGTATAAGCGGAATAATTTACTTCGGTTTGTTGAATTCTTAGAAAATAATGCACACCCAAGATGTAAAGAAATTAAAATGTGTCAGCAAATATTCCTTACTTAACTTAGGCCCTATTCCAAAAGTAATGTTTCACACAGTGGACATCCGTTCAAAAATGAAGCTTACATTGTCTGCTGTAATTAAAATATGCTTGAAAAAATAAGATAATTTTTAAACATATTTAATGTTTAAATGTCACAGAGCGTAGCGCAAAAGTTCAACTATTTTGAACTTTGAGCGCAGCGTGCGCTCCGGTTGAAGCAGCAACCAGCCGCTTTAGACTCCAGAATTAAGATTTACTGTGACAGTGATTTTTAAACTAACCTGCAGTACAGTTGTGCTCAAAAGTTTACATACCCCTTGCAGAATCTGCAAAATAAGAGGCATCATACAAAATGCATGTTATTTTTTTATTTAGTACTGACCTGAATAAGATATTTTACAGAAAAGACATGCATTAAGAGCATTTAACTTTTGAAATTTGAAGCTTATGGTAAATTTAACTAATTTTGTCTTAGAAACATGCAAGTATCTTCTGTAGCTTCTGAATGAAAAAAATGATATTTAGGCAAAATGTCCACATTTACATTCTGTTCAAAATGTTGTTCTGACACATTTTAGAATGTAAACCTACAGAATAGTGCTTGTGTTCACATATTTAGGTAGCATGATGTTGAAGTGTCTGATGTTTGCAGCGCCTGATGTTCGTTTTTTCAGTTGTTAAGTCTGGTGACAAATTATATAATTAGCATAAGTGATTTTTAAGCAATAACAAGCAGATTTGTTACGTGTGGGCTCATCCGTTTGAAAACCAGAGTGTCTCTCTGCAGGTGTATTTGTGAGATGAAGTGATTTGTTTGCATCTAGTGTGCAGCATCTGTTTGTTCCCCCTCACTATCCAGGCAATCTAACTAAACGGCACAATACTCTTTCGCTGCCCAACACCATGCTCAAAGATTTCTGTGTGGAAACTGTCAGACCACAGTTTAGAGACCAGATGTCACTTCTGTACAAGATAAACGGATGTTCTTCTGCTCCTGAGGACACTTCCTGAACCATTATTCTCTCACGCCTTCAGGGCCACCAGCTCACGCGGCTCTCCATCTTTGAAATTTAATTGCTCAGTCTTCCCAGTCTTCTGGTTAAACTTAACATTGTCCTCCAGGTAAATCAGAGGTTGGCTGAGATGAAGTGGACTCCCTCCCTTACTTTGAACCCAGTTGTATAACAACTGTATACAAAACCCCAACCTCTGAAACCAACCTTCTATTGTCCTCCATAACCCCTGCCTTCATCTTACTTATCAGATCATTTGTAACCCTTTGCACTTATTGTTGCCAAAGACTGTTTAAGGATGAGATTCCAGTAGTTAAAATGTGAAAAAAGGAAAATATACCCAAATCTTTAAGAGTATCTCCTGCATTTCAGATTTGGACAAAACACATTGTTGCCAATGCATCACTTGGTCTTATGTTAACCTGAAAAAAAATTTATATATATATATATTTTAAAGCATTATTAGAACTAATGAGCCCTAACTTGCGATTTGATTTTAAGATCTTGGCTTTACTTTATATGACTACGTTCAGACTGTGAGCCTTAATGCTCAATTTCCGATTTCTTGCTCAGATCTTATTTTTTTTGTTGGCCTGTTCACATCGATTTCGAATGACGTAGAACTCGCATGAATTCCAATCTGACCGTTCAGACTGAGGTCGCATTGCGAAACATCTGGCCTGTATCGGATCTCAGATGGCCAAGTTGACGGAAAAATTACATTGAGGACATATCTCATAATAACAATATTATGTAGTCAACATTTGTAGACATGATTATTACTTTCTATTATTCTAAAATGAGGAAAATAGCAACAATAAAGTCATACAAACTATGAAATAACAGTACGGGAATTGTGTTGTGACCACAAACCAATTAAAATTGATTTAAAATCTTATATTTAAGATTAAAGTTCTATATTCTCTGGACATTCTCTCCTCTAACTTCATTAGGAGCATCCTAGGATGCTTTTAAACCGGATTGAACAAGTTCCTGTGTACTTATTGGCTGCTTTTCCTTCACTATCCGGGCCAACTCATCCATTACATTTTTTGAATGACATTTTTTTTTTTTTTTTTTTTGGTTTTGTAAAGAAATTCGTACGTAAGCACATTTTATGTTTTATGTCTTCAAAACTAATTTCAAGTCATTTAAGCAAGATCAAGAGAATATCCATAATGTCCTAACTTTGACTGACAGTAATTACGCAAACACACTACATTTTACACAATAGATGTTCTATGTGAAACAATGCATACCACTGTAATTACTAGAATTTAAATAATATAACACTTCTAATATGCTATTTTTGCTATCCATTTAATATGGAATATATCCATTGACTGCACTCACTGGTGGCCAGATGAAAAAAAAATATATAAAAAATGTCCATAGTTCCTTTGGACGACAGCTGATCTGTCCATCTAGCGTGTATTGTTGTAAATGTCAGGTCTTAAAGGAGCTGCTACAGCAGACATTAGGTCTCGAGGGAGCTTGGGAGTGTGTGATATTTCACACTCCACTCTCGAGCAGATGAGAGGGACCTGTGGACATCCACTCAGGAGAGAGGAGATTCACATACAATTCTCACACGCCTTCAGTTCTCTATGAGTTCGGCTCAATTTCAATCACTCTTACAAAGGCCTCTGCACTCTCTCAATCTGAGGTTGAGAATTCATGTGAGGATATAGCAGGAAGGTGTTTGTTTAATGTGCAAAACTGAAAGAAATGCAACTTCTTGCAACAGCAAATAAAATAAGTTGGATATTTTTTGCTTATTTTATGTGCTGCATGAACCTGAACAGGCCATAACTATATATATTAAAAAAAGCATATGTGACCCTGGACCACAAAACCAGTCATAAGGGTTCATTTTCTGAAACTGAGATGTATAGTTGTCCTTTAAAGTTTTCCAAAAGTTCTTAACAATGCAAAAATTAAGTTTTGATATATTTACGGTGTGCAATTTACAAAATATCTTTACTTTATATCCTAATGATTTTTTGGCATAAAAGGAAAAAGAAATACCCATACAATGCATTTTTTTGTTGCTACAAATATACTAGTGCTACTTAAGACTGATTTTGTGGTCCAGGGTCACATATAATGTTATATTTTTTGTTTAGTGTTACAAATCAAATGATACATAATAGTGTCATACCATATGTAAAAAACAAAATCATGTTCTCCACACCATCACTGATAATTGTGCTGAATTTCAAGAGAAACTAGTTGCATTTGTGTACTGAGCACTGAACATGGTCTAGTACATGCCCTTAATAACCAGAGCTTGTAAACACAATATCATTTATAGATCATCTCAACCTCGTACTGCAATTTTTAGTCCAGTGGTCTTCTTCATTTATCATCCATGTGATAATACTGCCTTTTATGAAAACACTTTTGCTCAGCTTTCCTGAAGGGTGAAATCATTTGTAAGCTCTAGTTTGCGTTTTGAAGAGCACATTAATCATTAGGGACAGTTGGACTATATGTAAATTAATGGCATAGTGGTGCTAAAACTTTGACAAATTGCAGTTTCCTCTTTTTCTTCAACAAAAGAAAAGCCCTCTGTTATTTTAATGACCCTAAAAAATCCAGAAGCTCATGGTTACATGTCCACCCTTTAGCAGAGCAGGTCCTCCCTTAGGAACGTCATTAGGAGAATCAGTCAATACAGCCCATTTGGAAAGTAGTACGCTGGAGCGCATGATAAAAAGAAAAAGAGAGAGATAGATAAAAGAGTAAGTAAACGCAGTTATTTAGCTTTAGTACTATATCAATATAAAAAATTTAAACATTATACATTCTAAAAATGATGCAGATTTAGATTATTTTTATAAAAAAAAATTGGTATCTAGAACAATCTCTTTTTATCCTCTTATGCAACCCACTCGTACAGCCCATCAGTAAGACTCAAGCACCACTTCATCAACACCAACCCAAAAATGTGTTATTTGAACTCACACTGTGTTATTGCCATTATTAAAATGATCATTATTACAATGTTGCACATTTAAACTAAAATTGTCAAAATGGATTTTAGTAGTCTTCTATCAAAATTCAAGCAGAAATATAGAATCTCTATTTCATAACTGCTTTTAATTTCAGTGTGCATTTTAAAATGTTGAATATGGTATTTTACTACTTCAGTGTGATTGGCTGTGACATTTTATGGGGAAAAATAAGGAATGTTTCATTGTAGAAGTCAGATAATAAACTGAATGTGTTGCAAAAAGATAAATCATATAAACTGATGATTTCTTTGTTGAACGAATAACAAAGATGAACTGTTTTAATTCCTTCTCTAATGATGGAATATAAACATTTTCATCAAGTCTTAATTTCTGCCTAATGGTTTTAACAAAACAACATAAAATAAAAATCTTTCCTCATACCTCCTGGAGCCTGCTTAAGTGTCCCCTGGGGTACGTGTACCCCTTGTTTGGATCTATTGATCTAGAGCACTAAATATTCTGTACTAAAGGGCTGACAAAAAGTGCTCTGTGAATCTGTGAATATTAGCTGGGTCGGGCATAAAATCAATACCTAAAGGCGTGAGAGCTAAACCTTGTCAGCGAATCTAAATGGCTCTGCACAGACTGCGCTCATATGCAGTCATACATGCACCTCACCGATCCTCAGACACATATACAGCATATACAGTGGTGGCCAATTTAGTTCTGTCTACTAGATATTTTGTTTCTAGTAGTTTTGACACTGCAGGCAGTGTTCATTTTGACAGCAAATTTTAATTTAGTTTCAGTCATAGTCTTTTGATTAAAATGCCATTTAGTTTTAGTCTAGTTTTAGTTGACTAAATATCATACGATTTTAGTTGAATAAATCTACAGTGAAGTTAGTCGGCTAAAATTTACAGTGCAATGCATTTGTTAAGCATTTCTCTAAAATTTCCAAACTCATTATATAGGTTTGATATTAAGGTTTAATCATGATAAACACACAATTTAACTGTGGTGATACACAACATTGCTTAATATTAAAATGAAACAAAACCACTTCTCATAAAGAGCATGGTTCTTTTCAATGAAATACCAATTCTATATTTTTCTTTACAGTAACTTGTTTACCATATTCTTCATTCTTTCAAACAGACATGTTTATTTCTATACATGAATTTAGATTCATCTTTAGGGCTACGTAAGTGATTCAGTCAAGAGCAGTGTGTGGTTTTCTGTCTTTCTTTTGTTGCTTTACTGCCTGCTATCCCTTTAAAACACCAATGCAATGGATGCAATGTACTGATACACTTTCTCTCTACTGTTTACGTTCATTTAAGACCTAATCGGCTGTGTTTACGTGAATAGTCGTCAAAACGGAAAATTCGAGAGAATTTTGCGTGTATTTCTCACTTCATGCAACGCGAAAGAGTGTGAGACGTGCTTTCGGTGTCTGCGCTGAGAAACAAGACCTAATTGAGTTCTCTCTTGCGTCGTCAAATGTATCCATATGTCTGCACTTCTCGTAGGCTACTCCCACATATTGACATTTTTTAACTCTTTAGAAGACATGCAGCAAGTGTATTTTAGCTTGTGTCCCGCCGGTTTGTACGAGTCTAACCTCCTACTATGCAACAGATTTTTCTGAATGAATCTCTTTCCATATCGTCCCCCCCTAACATTTTCGTCTCGTTTTTATTCCTTGAAAATGCCAGCAGATTTTTGTCATAGTGTTTGTCATTCAAAAATAATTTTAGTTCCTTGTCGTTTCGTTTTCATTTGTGAAAAAAATGTCGTTGACGAATAATTTTCGGAATTAACACTGACTGCAGGTGAGTTTGTTATAGCTAAAATATTAATGATATTAATGCAATGCATTAGGTCATTCGGGACTATTATGCTTAGCTCTTTTTTTTATTAAATATGAGTGTTTATTGTAACTTCATCATCACACTGTTATTTCTTGCTGTATTTTAATTTAGTGGTGCAATGCACTAATAAGTGCACAGGTATTTACGGAACAGTTGGGCTCACCTGTGTTTTAGACACGGTTCAGCTGATGAATGTGCTATTGATATCATTCAAATACAGTGCTTTAGTTGCAATTTTATTTATTTTTTTAATCCAAAATACTCATCATTAGGAGTATCATTTGAAGACGGCCATCATTGATCAAAACAGTTTATTTATTTTTTATTTAGTGACATTACTTTAAATCCATATAAATGTCAGACTACTGTAAAATGCTAATGGTAATATTGGTTGTGTACAAACTTAATTACCTAAATAGATTCATTCTAACAGTTGTTGAGATAACTCCAGTGTCTAACTTAAACTAAAGTTAACTAAACATAAGTTAATTTGACTTATTTACTTAATTTTTTTTAAGTTGAATCAACACATTATTACTTATTCTAATGTTGAATATTAAATGTACTAGTGTTACAGTGTCATAGGTTAATGGCTAAAATTATTTTAATGTTGTTGCCTGTTTACAAATTTTTTTATATAACAATACATGGCAAGATATTCGTTTAAAATTCGAGTGAGTCTGTTATTATTCAATAAATGAGTATAGTCTGAAGCACAGTGGAGCTAGCTTTTTGCTTGATCTTAAATTACTCCTCCTTGCTGCTAAGAGTTACCATTTTTAATTTGTGAAATCGCCATATTAACACAATTTTTGGCTCTTTCGACCACCGTTGAATAACCCCTCCTCCTCAAATCAGCCCATCCAGGCTGCTTGCTTTTCCTAAGCGGTCACAGCCTCAACGTATGTTTTACATACGAGTTGAGTGTATACTGTCAGTTGGCTCTAGTGAGCTGTCCAGCTCTAAGGGTGTGAGACAGAGCCAATGAAAACAACATCTCCTTCAGTGGCTCCTTTCCAAAATGCAATTTAGTGTGTAATCTATGGAAATCTGCTCGGGAACGCGCTGTATGAGGTAGACAGACGATTATGCTTAATGTGCGTGCAGCAAATACTGTGAGAAAGGCTGCATTCAGCCAGAAACGAACTGTTTTCTAGAATTCCATGGTAACCTGACTCTGTGACTGGAGAAATATTACAAAAGCAGTAGCTAAAAATAATGGACCAAATGTAAGAGTGCCATTTTATTACTCATGCAAGTTGACATGAGTCTTTTCAAGCATACTTTCAGCCACTTATTGTAGAAAATCTGCAAATCAGTCATCAAACCTAAGATTCAGCAAACATAACCGTACACCCGGAAAATCTCACCTGCTGGGTTTTAGAGGCTATGTTCGAAATGCCATATTTCCATTTCTTACTCTTTTCTGCAGTAAATGGTGTAGGGCAGTAGTAGGCAACGTTCTGACCGAGCTGATTCTATATATCTACTTGTGCATGCACCATAATTATATTGCCATGTAAACAACGAAAGGTATTAAAGATATTATTCTGTTTGCACTTAAAGTATGTAATGCTTGATTTCCTGCTTTTTACTGGATTCAGCACTCACTTTTGTGTGTCCATGCTATCATTAATAAAACCATACAGAGCCGTTCAAAGCTCTTATAAAGTGGAAGTAGACTACAGTACATTGCATCCAAATTGCTGCTAAATATAGTCATTATTAGGTATTTGTGGATTTGAATTGGATTACAACATTTGGATTTGCACAATAATGTGTTCGAATTGGTTCGCAAAACCAAATGTTACTGTGGTGTAGGAGTGTGTTTCAGATACTGTCCTGGTAGGACTCTTTTATAAATTGGCAAAGGGCTAGTCTGATAGCTCTTACAGCATAATTATTTTCCTAAAACACAGGATTGCTGATATTAATCAAAATTTGGCATTATACAAGTATTTACATTGCTTACTGTTCTTTAGTACAAGAGACACACATTTTGCAGACAAAACATTTCTGTTTGCAATGGTGTTAGGAGTAGGTACTTGGATGTTCTGATTTAACAGGTATGAGTTATGAATTTCCCAAAATGGGCAGTATACAACAGATTGCATTGGAATGTTGTACCCCTCATCACAATGCATTTGACCTGACCTTTCATTTCCAGTGTGATGAATGAATGCTAAACAATAACTGTTGTAATAGCATTTTTTTAAATAGATATTTGTATAGTAATTCAAAATGGAAAATTAGAGTTATTTTATCCAAATTGATGTCTGAATGCCTTTTAGTTCACATGCAATATTCTGAGATCATGTAACAACAATGCAGCATGTTTAAACATGTTTTTTCTGCATTGTTTTATAAATTTCCTGCAATTACAAAGTGATTAGTCACATGAAAGATTAACAGTAGATGAAAGAACATTCATTCATTTCATGCATTACCTTTTTTTTTTTTTTGTACAATCCATTCATTCAAACTTAGTCAAATTCCACTTAGGTAAGACTTTATAAATATTTTCATTAATAAATAATTAACAAACAATATATAATGCTTAACGGATAATTAGTTAATGCTTACTAATGTCATTAAACTTTCAATTCATACCATTGTAGATATTTAAAAAGTACACAAATGACTTTAACAGAAATTATACAACAATTACAAGTTTATTTGTCAATGTGCTTTTGAATGCTAACAAATGTCATTAAACTTCAGTTCACATATTATCTAATGCTATTTTTTACATCTACAAATGTGACAGAAAATAGCCTAATTTGTCATTGTAGGCACTTTCCAAGCCATTCGATTCAACATATTATTCATTAATTCATAATCGTAGTCTGGACCAAAATATATTTGGTCTCCATTTGTTGTGCAGACTTCTATGATTTAGACATCTTAACATCTAAAGTTGACACTATTCATCATTTGTAAGTGTTTATAAAACATTTACTAATCTTGTAGTATCTTTTTTTATATCAGTATCTTCTGATATAGCAACATCTGTGTACAAGGCCATTAGTCAATTTTAGCTAAATGCTTGAAGACATAACACATTGTAATTTCAGTGCAAAACATGTTTTTATTGCTTCAACACTTATGTTAGTATACTACTGTGCATCATTAAACAGAATATTCCTTGACTCATACATAAACAGGAGGAGAATTATTGGAGAAAATAAATAACAAAAGCTTTTACAATAACAAAATCTTTTAATAATTGTATAACATCTTTTAAAATTATTTGTAGATTTTCAAGATGAGTAACACCTTATTTTACAGTCTCTTAATTAGTTGCTTATTAGCATGCATATACTGTAACTAGAATATTAGCCATTTATTAGTACTAATTAAGCACATATCAGGGCCTTATTCTACATCTCTAATCCTACCCAGTACCTAAACTTAACAGCTACCTTACTACTATTAATAAGCAAGCAAATTAAGAATTTATTGAGGGAAAAGTCATGGATAATTGTGAATAAGTGTTCCATATTCTAAAGTGTTACTATACCTATTGGCATTTTCCTTTCTGCAGTATACTTTTCACCTTATTTTAGAATATATAGACACACACACACACACACACACACACAAACAAACTGAAATTAATATCTAGGGCTACATTCACAGCATTAGCTTATGTAGTAATGTCCCTGCATATGTCTCTGTTTATGTATTCATAATATTGTATAATGTACATTATGATATTTTTGTATTATTTGAATTCACTGTCCTCTTTGTGTCAGCTGCAGTCTGTAGTGTATTCAAAAGCATCCATTACAGAATTACTTCTTAACTGAAAGCTGCATCCGGCACATTCCAAATGGCATTGATCTGCCTAGAAATTCCTGGGAAACAACTCCATAAGCAGCACAGAGCAAATTACCCTGAACTGTTCATTTAGAACAATGGCACAAAGGACCATCTTTTTTTTTTTTCCCTGTCCTGTGGGATCTGCTGCATCACAATGCAGTCTGTGTGCCTGAACTTTCCATGAGAACAATCAATTGTAGAGTTAGATGGGGGGAGGCGGGGGGAACTTTAATAGGAGTAAAGCAGCCTTTATAACATCAGGCACAAACATCTTCAGCTTCATTTAATCTGCAGTTTGATAATAACAGTAGTTGTAATGCTAGGTAATTAAGACAAATATTCCCCAATGAATATAATAAATGGGGAATGTATACAAATTTATCGCACCCATGGGTCTAATATATAAATATTAAACTAATTGTACTCGTAAATAATGTCCTACAGGAATGTTCCACATTCGATACAAGTAAACTCAACGGGCAGAATTCATTGTAGTACATAATAATTATAACTCATCACTTATTAACTTATAACTTATTTGCAATTAGAGTAAAACAAGCATCTGAAGACTATAATGCAAAGTTTGTATTTTGGTTAAAATATGTAATTGATAAAATACTTGTATTAATTCTTCTGTAATATGTGTATTATATGGAACATTATATAATAATATCTAAATGTGTTATTTTTGCGGGGGTATTATTGTGCTAAATGAATGAACTTTTGGTTACTGGCATATTTTAAAGACACACTCTTTTGCTAATTTGAAACATTTTTTAAATTTGTAACATTGGTTAATTTACATGAGTTTGTACAATTCGTACAATTTTAGGTTTTCGTAAAATGTAGTCATGCCCAGTGTTGGGGAAAGTTGCTTTTAAAAGTAATGCATTACAATATTGCGTTACTCCCTAAAAAAGTAACTAATTGCATTGTTTAATTTATGCGGTACATTACTTTTGTGTTACTTTTTTAAATCTGGGCATGGCTTGCTTGTTTGATTTTAATATAAAAATGTTTGATTCTTATCAAATGTAAAAGCCCTTTCACACCAAAATGAAATGAAGTGAATAAGCCTAAGGCTAAAGGAAAATTAAACTGATGCCTGTACAGTAGAACTGTAGGAAAAAAAAGTTTAACACTCTTCAGCAATGAGAAAAAAAGCACAAATGTTTGTTAATATAAAGTAAGTTTTGCTTATTAGCACACTGCAAAAATGCTTTTCTTACTTAGATTTTTTTGTCTTGTTTCCAGCCAAAATATCTAACAATTCTTAAATCAAGAAGGATTTTCTAGACAAGTAAAAATTATAAAAAGTATTGTCTTGTTTTTTTTTTTGAAAACAAGTCAAAATTAAGTGTGTTTTTGCTTGAACCACTTTGCTTGAAAATAATCTCCCAGTGAGGTAAGCAAAATAATCTTCTTTTCTGTTTGAAATAAGACTTTTTTGCTTACCCCACTGGCAGATTATTTTGCTTGTTCTAAGCAAAAACACACCTAAATTGACTTGTTTTTTTCTAAAAAGATTTCCATACAATTCATATTGTACAAATTATTGCATCAACAGGTTGGCCAAAATGTCTATTCAGCACAACATAAGACAAAATTTAAAAACACTTTGCACATGTCTGGAAAAACGCAAGCCAGTACATTAATGATTATATATCACAAATGCATGACAAATTGCCACATTCATCTACTGTGGCTAAATGTATTTTTTATTTATTTATTTGGCTTCTTGGTCCATTAACACACTGAGGTTGAGCTGAGAGCAGGCGAATGAAAAAAGCAGCTCAAAGGGTGCAGAAAGCAAACTTGCTGGAGACAGACGGACTGAAAAAAGTTAGCATTGAGTGTGACACCCGTGATGGATAGCAGGCAGTGAGAGAAGTTTCTGTTTCTCTGCAGAGCACACATCATTTCCCATCAGCCGTATGCACAATTCCTCCAACAGGAAACGCAAAGTGGAATGCTCAGGCGGCCACTTGAGAAGCAAAGATTTTTTTCCCCGGCAGGGTGAAAGCTCTGACATATGTACAGTATTAAACACACCAGACAAAGAATCCACCTCACTATATACTTGTCAGGCTTTAGTCAACGACTCCTGCTGTGTTCCTAAGCATTTTCAATAGTCCTGCATTTTTAACATGCTGTATTTTATTATATGTTTTATTATAACATATATATTATATCACAAAAAGGCACAAATTGACTTTCCAGAATGTTTTTGTTCACTGTTCGTTGTTGGTGGAATGATCTCCCAAATCCCATTCGGACAGCCGAATCCTTGACAATATTCAAGAAACGACTGAAAACGAATTTCTTCCATGAGCACTTTACACATCTTTTTCTATTCTTTCACTATTTCTTTATCCCTCCTTGTTATAGTTTGTACTATTCAAACGTTACATTACTAGCATTTCTTGTGTTATTGTCTCCTTAAGATAAATTGCTTGTTGTATTCCTCATACTTCTGTACATACATTGCAGTATTTTGATAGTCCTACTTTAGACCTTTTGCTAAACTCAAAAGTTTACAGCATGTTAATTATTTTAGCAAAATAAGAGGGATCATACAAAATGCATGTTATTTTTTATTTAGTACTGACCTGAATAAGATATTTTACATAAAAGACATTTACATATAGTCCACAAGAGAAAACAATAGTTGAATTTATAAAAATGACCCTGATTCTTAATACCGTGTTGTTCCTGAATGATCTTCTGTAGCTTCTGAAGGGCAGTGCTAAATGAAAAAATAAGATATTCAGGCAAAATGAGCAAAATGTACACATTTCCATTCTGTTCAAAAGTTTTCACACCCCGGGTAAAAAGAATTTGTGGGAGCTGAAGGATTTTTCTGATGAACAGCAGACAGTTTAACTGTTCAGAACAAACAAGGGACTCATGAACAACTATCACTAAACAAAAAAACACAGCTGTGGATCATTCAGGTAACAACACAGTATTAAGAATCAAGGGTATGTAAACAGGGTCATTTTTATAAATTCAACTATTGTTTTCTCTTGTGGACTACATGTAAATGTCTTTTATGTAAAATATCTTATTCAGGTCAGTACTAAATATTTTTTTTTGAATGATCCCTCTTATTTTGCTAAAAGAATTAACATTTTGCAGATTCTGCAAGGGGTATGTCAACTTTTGAGCACAACTGTATATGTAATGTTGCAACTACATATCAACTAGGAGTCACTGACACGTTAGACTGTCTACCTAATATCTACTTGCTCCACCAACAGACATTCAACTTATTCAACTAACCCTAACCTAACAGTCTACTAATACTCTACTAAAAATAATTAGCTTCTGTATTTCATGTCTTATAGTTCATGAAATTACCTTTGTCACTTTAAGCGTCTGCTAAACGCAGAAATGTAAATGTAATTATAATATTTTCTATATTTGTCTAAATGTCCAAAATGTTTTTAACATCTTTAAACAATGTCAGACATTTCTCTAAAGTTAAAATGTGCAATTTCTGCACCACTAGTGGTACCAAATAAAATGGCAACATTAACTAGATCTTTTTTTCAGTGTTTGTAATAAGTGTGTGGGTGGCTTGCCTGTGTATTGCACTTCATCCGAGCTGTAAATGCCATGTGACTAATTACTAATGCCGCAGAAAAATGAGGTCATGACAGCGCTGATTGGCTGATGGCAACACAAACTCCCAAGCCATTTAGTAGCAACTATCCTGTAGACGTAGAAAAAATATCACAGAGTTTATTTCATACTTTAACAAAACAGAAAAGAACATTATTAAAATGTGTGTTCTGAAATAATTGTGCCATCAGTTTAGCCGTAAGTTGACCCACTTAAAGACAGGAAAGTTTTGAAAGCCCTACAGCTGTAGTGTTTACACCTTTCAGGAAGTCAAACTTTGAATTGCTTACTTCAGTTGTCTCTGCAGATTAAATTTTACAGGGGAAAGTATTGTGCAAAAAATACACACTTCACCTTTAATTTTGCTGAGGTTAGCATTGCATTTGGCATGTTCTATAGTGCGCATTGCATTTGGCATCCTCTATCAGCATCTAAATCACTCCTGAACCGCAGGAGCACATGGAGGACCGAACAACGTGACTAGTGAATTACAAGTTTCCGAACAATGCTGATTTTGTCAAACAATGTGTCCACAGCAAGTGGAAGTACATTGTTAGTCATACCCCTATTAGTTAGCTCTATCTGCTCTCTGTGTCATTTAAATGTGCACCTGAATATAGCACTAATAACCCATTCACACTGCAGCTCTCACATTGCAAACGAAACGACAGTCAACAGCACCCCTCTGTCACACATCGTGGATTGGCCGTCTGCAAGTAAACACTTCAACGGGTCAAAAACACATGAAACAACATCAGCACTCACTGCCTTTCCTACCCTGGTATGGCATGTCCCCTGAGCCATGCATTAAAGACTCTCATCTTTGAGCATGGCTGTCAGACGCCAGCCCACCTTTCCACACATCTCTGCAGACATCTCCCTACAATTGTTTTCCAGGCTCTGGCAAAGCCGTGCAGCCTGGCAGGGCAGAGAATATAATAACTAAGCCCTCTGCGACGAAATGAGATGAGACTGCTTGATATGGATCCAATGCATAAGCTGTATGCATATTGGGCCAATCCTTCAGGGCCTGCATATCATTGCCTGAGGTAGACAGCTATACATACACATTTGACATTTCAGAGTATGCAGTGTTCCCTCGATAAAAGCACTGTAACTGGGACACAACAGTTATGGGAAGCGACAGGAATTGTAAACAAATGAATGCTGTTATTGTCCGTGGAACTGTGAAATAGGGAATTCCCTTTATCACACAACATTTCCTTTAGAAACTGACATTAGAAGCACAAGCAGATTATAGGTGACCCCACACAGCGAACGCTAACAAAAACTACCATTTACATGTACACAAAATTTGTGACCTAATTACCATAACACACTCTTATATTGTCTTTTGTGGGAATTCCCTGTAATATCTGGAGAAAACTATTTTTTTGAGCATTTCAATGGCAGTTGCAAGGTTGGCGCACACATCTGATTATGGACACTCAGTTCCAGATTTTTGTTTATTCTGTTTTATAATGGCATTTAATCACTCTGAAGCCACAGGAAAATGTAAGAGGTATGAGAGCAATTTAAAATATACTATTTATGTGTGTGTGTGTTTGTGTGTAAATATATATACACACTCTCTGAAACTTAACAAATTTAGCAATTACTCTTTACTTAGAAGACATGCTAGAGTTCTTTTGAGATATAATATTCCAGCAAGTCTGCTTGATCAGTTACCAAAAATAATGTTAAAATTACTCAGGAAAATAAACATTTCTTATCAAAGTAAAAAAATGTTTTGTTGCAAAAATGGGTACACTCAAAAATGGGTGATCAACAGGTAAATATGTTGAAACAAAACTGTTAAAGATAAGCAGTTTCTTGACAAATAAAAGTGTTATATAGCCCACTGAATCATACTCATATTTAATGCTGACAACATTGAAACCACTTGAGAGAGAACGGTCATTTCTTAGCATAAAACAAGACAATGGTAGAGGAATACCAAAATTATTATTATTAGTAAGTGTGATATCCAAATATAGCAAAAATAACACAGAAAATAAAAAAAAAAAAGAACTTTTTTCATTTATTCAACATGACAATTAAAATATTCACTCTCTCAAGGTGAAAATACTTCAGTGGACATGTATTTCATCAGGTTTCTCTTTCTCTGTACCCTCTCGGAGCTATCCCTAATGTTCAGAGCACTACGACGGGCCCTATTTGAGCCTTTGCAGTCAGTTGAGCTGAAGTTTCTTTCAATGAAAACTCTGCTCCTGCTTGGATTGGTCTCCATCAAGAGGGTAGGGGACGTGCATGCATTTTCTGTGGTATAATTGTGCCTAGCGTTTGGGCCGGCGGATTAACAGGAAACCCTGAAGCCCTGGCCCCAGCCTGGCTATGTGCCCAAGGTTCTCACTACTCCCCTCAAGGGCCGGTAGTGAACCTGCAAGCACTGCCCCCAGAGGAGGTAGACCCAGCTCTAGCTATGCCTTTCCCGTCCAAGCCCTAAGATGGTACGTAAAATGGACACAAAGCTTCAGGACCTCAGACCAGCTCTTATCTGTTACAGAGGCCTCCAAGCAGAGGATGACCCACTGGATAGTGGATGCCATCACCCTGGCTTACCAGGCACAGGGTGTTCCCTGCCCACTCAGGTTGCAAGCTCACTCAACTAGAAGTGTTGCGTCCTCCTGGGCACTGGCTTGTGGCACCTCGCTGACAGATATCTGTAGAGCTTGTGGGCTGGGTGACCCCTAACACGTTCTCAAGATTCTTTAGCCTTCATGTAAAGCTGGTATCCTCCTGTGTTCTCACCTCAAATGGTTAAAAGCACTGAGTGGCCCCGGCTCGGGTCGGCTTGCTTAAACTGTTCCAGAGTGTCCATACAGTAGACCCTGTCGAGCTCCTCCATCCCCTCTGCAGCCAGACGTAGCGGAGCGTCTGGCGCCAGGCCCTCACTCGATGAATCCATGAGAGCTGGTAGAGGGCTGGGGTCCATATGAGAGACTTAAGAGGATTCCATATATGCAATTCCATGGTATAGCCTCAGAGCCCGTGTTTCCCTGGCAGACTTGCCATTACAGGTTACAAGCACCTCTAATCTTCCATATGTTCCTGAAAAATGAGTCATATGTGTAAGGACACCGAAGCTCCCGTAGATAGGGCTCCGCACGTTCCCAGCGTTCCAGTCTCACTGAAGTGGGTAGTGCTAGTGCTATTCTTGATGCAAGCCCCGACCCAGGCCAGAAAGGGGGGTACCAGAGGCACGCTCAGGACACTGGAAGGGGAAGCAGCTATGGTGCTTTGTTGGGATCCCAATTCGTCGGTCATGACGTGACTCATAGTGACTGTTTGATAGGGAACATCTTGGTTACATATGTAACCCTCATTACACAAAAGGAGGGAACAAAAACATCACATCCTGTTGCCACAAGCTGCTGTGCCATCGCTGAGCACCAGGTGTCTGGCTCGGCTCCTCAGCGAAAACCTGAGTTGCGTTGCACCTGCTGCCTCTTATGCTCGTACCATGACGAGCGGCAGTTGAATGCAGTCATCGCATGCCAATGTGCATTGGCTTGTTTAGTTTACACACGAAGTACCCTGTTGAAAAAACAGCATATGCTGGTTAGGTAGGTTTTGAAGCATGGATGCTGGATTGAGCTGGTTTATGCTGGTCATGTGCTGATTTAAGCTGGCCATGCGCTGGTCCAGCACATTATCAGCTATGGACCAGCATAAACCAGCACATAACTAGCATAAGCATGCTCATACTAGCATCCATGCCTCAAAACCTACCTAACCAGCATACACTGTTTTTTTCAACAGGGTAAAAGTCTCTCTAAGTGAGATCTTAATTTGTCGGTCACGACGTGACGTCTACGTTCCCTCCTTCAGGGAACGAGGGTTACACACATAAGACGTTACATGTAAATTGCCCACTGTTCTTAAGAAACAAAATCTGCAAGTCCTGTGCATTCTTTGGTTTTCTGGCATCGTTTGCATACAGACCCTCTTCCAGCAGTGACTGTATGATTTTATGGTCTATCTTTTCACATTAAGAACAATTAATGAACACAACTACTACAAAAAGTGGAAACCTTCACTTATTCTCAAGAAGAAGAAGAAGAAGAAGAAGAAGAAAAAAGATGCATTAAATTGGATTGTTTGGGTATTTGTAAACTGTTGCAACTGACTACTTTTCAGTGCTGCCAATCACATATTTACAGTGTCTTCCTAAAAGGCTGTCTCCTTGAAATATTTTAGTATTGAAATACTGGACTCTTTATTACAGCAATAGGAAAACTTGTTCGGTCGCCATTTAAAGTGTGTACAGGACCTCATCACCTACGCTCATGTTTCAAGAAAACACATTCTACATTGATTTTACTATGACATCACCCCCAAAAGCATGTCTGCTTCAGGGGCCGCTGATTGGCCTTACGTGCCCCAAGGCAAGATGCTTGATTGGCCAGACAAATTCTTCATGTACTCTTTGCTATCACAGCATGGCTGTCCAAACAATGCCAAGCATGTACCTCTCTATGGGAGGCCTAGTGGTAGATGTTACATTTGTAACACATATATCTTTACAGTATAATCACAATCATATGTTAAAAATTCTGAATCAGTGTTACTGTAGAGCACAACATAAACCAAATGCCACAAAAATTGGTCTAGGAACATTTGAACATTTTAAAGTAGGTGTGCCCAACCCTATTCCTGGAGATCTACCTTCCTACAGCTCCACCCCTGATTAAAAACAACAGAACCAACTAGTCTCTTAACCAGTATGAGTTAATTTGTTGGTTTTCGAGGCAGGTTTGGGTTAGTTTTTCATGTATAAATTTGGGGTTAACTTTGAGTTAAGTTTAAGGTTAGTAAGATTAGTTAACCTACTGTACTTGCAAAGTTACTTAGAATGTCTGTTGTGGGGATCTTCAAAATGAAGTGTTAGCAGATATTAACCTACAAATACTCTAATGACTGGTAGTTGATGTAGTTGCAAAATTACCTAAAGTCAGTAGTAGAATGTCTAAAATGATGTCTAAAGATAACAAAGATAATTTTAAAGATATTGATTAATGTGGCAGAAGAGTAGCATTTGGATAGACCTCACAAAAAGTGTATTTCAATGTCAATATATGCCTTTTTTGTTTCCATACTACTGTACTGACATAGTCACTGGCTACAGTACAATCCATTTTGTAATCGAGTTGTCAGTCTTTCCAAGCTGCAAATACCTTTAAGTCCCATTCTTGTATTCTGTCTGCGCTACCCATGCATCAGACAGGTGTCTTTGCCCGCTGAGTTTTGTTATATTGTCAGTGCAATGAGCAACCCATTGCAAGATATGTGTCAAGTTCTGGTTCAGTTTTGAATAACATGTCTTGAGATTGTTGCATCATTCAGTTTTGTTCTGTTGTGCTCCATCTAGCTATTTTGGAATGCAAGAATGCATCAAGTGTAAACACCTTCTCATTAATTTTGTGCTGCCTTCTCGTGAATGTGGCTTTGCCTGTAGTAGCAGTTGGGGCTGTGCTAAATTTTGGAAACACAAAAACAAAAGGTATAATTATTTTGCATTTAATCACACTAATTATGTAAAATTTTCCTAATTTGAACTCATTTTATGCACAGAACAAATTAATCTGAGTGACCAATTTTACTAATTTGGGGTTTAAAAACCATTTCCATCTGGGTCATCTATGGACTTCAATTTAATGGCCACATAGACCTTTGGTACACGCTTGTGGGACCTATTTTTGAATAATTAGCTATTATAATTCCTATGTTAGAAAACTGAAGCACATCATTACATGTTAATACAGTGGACTACGGCAAACCACATTGGAATTGTTAGATCATAGTGAGCCATTAATTTATTAAGGAACTGTGATAAATCAGAGGAATCATTGATCAAGATGGTAAACAGTTTGTTTAAGATGGTGTGGGCTGATGAAAAGTGACATTTATTACATATCTGCCTGTGAGGTGTTAAACATCATGGGGTTTACTGTGTTTGGACATGATTAAACTTGAGATAAAAATTAACAAATTTGTTTTACAAGATTGTTGATGCCAACATTGATAGCCGAGTGCTTGTTAGCAATATATGTGTCTTTGATGCTAAGTGCTTTAACACAAAGAAACAGATGGCTCAGGAGTGCACCAATGAACAGTGAAATTCTTCACAACTTTGTTGACTCAGAAAAACCATCCATGTATTCATCTCAACATACTAGCACAGATGTCTGAGTGCAGTTATGTATGTAAATTTATACCCATTGTAATTGTAATTGTAATGGAGAAGAACATTTAGCTCAGTAGCAGTTAATTCTTGTCTAGTAGTGGTTAAAGGGATAGTTCACCTTAAAATGTAAGTCATTTACTCACCCTCACATCGTTTCCAAACCTGCATGCTTTTCTTTCTTCTGCAGAATATGTAGAAAATATTCTGAAGAATGCAGGAAACCAAACAACATTAGGTCTTATTGACTTCAACTGTATTGACAACAGGGGATGAATGGTTCTCGTTTTATATTAATTTTTAACTTTGCAGATTTGACCTGTTATTAATGATGTCAAATTTGAATGTTTATTTTCTCAGTTATATTTATTATAGTGTGATTAATTTTCCATAACTCATCTCCAACTAGATTTGTGTATTTATTGCAAGTTACAGTGCAAATAAAATTTTGTTTGTTTTGTGTATTTTGCACACATAGTTTTGTTGGTCAATTAAACGGGACAAAAATTGCCTTTTTTTGTTACTTGCATACAGTGGTAAACAGCTGTCACTAATTCTTACACTTGTACTTGTACTGGTGACACAAACATACTGCAGTTTTGACTCAAATAACAGAAAATGAAAAGAGATAAAAAGGTTAAGAAGGATAGCTATAAAGAAGGTTAAAAAAGATAGTTGGTCAGAACCTTTTTTAATGATGTTTTTGTAGAGATTCCTTAAAAAGAACATGCTGTAAACATACATTTTGCATGTTCTTTGACAGTCAACAACTGCAAGGGTTTTATGTGAAGCAATCAGCTTTCCAGGAACATTTGTGCTTAATGGTGTGACATGGTGCAATATGAATTCTGTTTGTTATAAACAACTCATGGGAGTCTCTGTGTGTCAGGAATGTGCCTGTATTACAAAAGGTGAAAAATCGCAGTGGTTATTCATTCCATCTTTCAGAGTTAATGTTCTCCGTTGTAGTACATGTGCTCAAAACATATCAAGTGCAGTTGTGTTCATTCGGTCATTGAACTGAATCATATTAGCATAAATGAAGACAATAAAAATGTGTGATAAATAATTCTTTCTAAAATCTAGTTTGATTGCCATCTGGTAAAATAATTATAAGCATTTTAATCCATTTGCATGGTAGCTTAAAAGCTCCCGCTGTGTTTGTGTAACTTCATACCTGTGTTTCCTTTTAACATCTCAGTGACCATCTGTATTATAACAGATGGGCGTCTTCTCATTAACATCATTGATTGGTGATAAAAAGATCAAATGCCTTCAAGGAATGGTAATACAGAGATCAATTGCCTTTTAAAATGCCTTTAAGGAACATATTTACAAAAATACATAATGGCAGAAACAAATTCGGTAACACTTTATTTTACGGATTCTTAACTAGTTGTTTATTAGCATGCATATAACTAGAATATTAGCCATTTATTAGTAGTAATTAAGCACATATTAAGACCTTATTCTACATCCTTAATCCTACTCAATACCTAAACTTAACAACTACCTTACTAATTATTAATAAGCAGCAAATTAGAAATTTATTGAGGGAAAAGTTGTAGTTAATAGTAAATAAGTGTTCCCTATTCTAAAGTGTTACTACAAATTCATATTAGTCATACGTTTTTAAATATTTTATGCACTGTTGGTTTGTATTTATTTTGTGGACTGTTAATAATAATAATAATAATAATAATAAAACATACTCTTTTAGCTGGTTTATGTGGTGACGGCTTGTCTAGAAGAACATTTCCCATCATTTTAATCTCAAGAAAAATAAAGTCCAAACATAAATCATTAATTGCACACCTGCCATGATATGCATTTTTCACTCTTCATTTTGTTCCTTTAGAGTTAAAACCATTCCTTTTTTAACAAGTGAAATAATAGAAGATATTAAAATTGTGTGCCTCCCAATGACCATACTTGCAAATTTCAAGAACTTCCCAGGAAGCATTGAGGGCTGTTTTTAAATCATTACATGATGCTTTGTTGCATGCAGTCTGTTCTTCCTTGTGTCCACACAACACATGCAGCACAGAGCTACTTACTGGAACACAAACCCAGTTCTAGTGTTAGACATTATTTTCTTATGATAGGATGTTTGTTGCCAAAGACTTCTGTTTTTACCGTAGACACATGGTTTTAATATGCCTCTGGCTTATCCAAGTGTTGTGAAGTTCAGACAGTGAGTTTTGCTGGAAATGTTCTGATGTCTCTGTCATTCAGATGTGAGCGTGAGTGGACAAGAGGGCACCAGTTAAAACTTCCTGCGCACCCTCCCCTGTTCAGAATAGTCCACAAACAGTTCTATTAGATTTCTCTTGGTCTTCTAGATCTTGTCTTGACTTCAGCAGTCACTTTTTAACGTCTTGACATTTCGGACTGGGAAAACTGCAAACAGGAAACATTCAGATACGTCTGTATTATGTTCCTCTGCCTTGTGAGTGTGAGTTATCTTGAGATTGTAATCCTCAGTCAATCGCTTAGTGGAGCCTGTGGTTGTTGTGTTTAACTACAGTTCCCAAGAGGCACAAAGAGTCTGAAGGTTTATTAGGTTCTGGAATTGTCATTACTGACCAAAAATTCCACCAGGGCATGCACTGGAAAAGCGCCTAAACCTTTGTACATTATATATTTAGAGTTCTTTGTCTCTGTCTTTTATTTGTGCCAAGGCAATAATCGTAACAGAAATATTTTACATTTATATACTGCAGAAAAAGTGGTAACATTTTTCAATATAGTTCACGTTATTAGTTTAGATATACAAATGATAATTTTAATAGTTCACCCAAACGTGAAAACTATATAAATTATCATTCCAATCTTTCTTTCATGGAACACAAAGGAAAAACAGTAGTGATAAATGTTTAGCTACATTTAGATTGCATTTTATACTGATTGTGAACCATACTGAAGTCGACAACAATATCACACTACTACTCGTATCGTTTCTTGGCATGCACCTTTGTTCAGTTTTCACAGCAGCCAGACTCTGATGTCAAATGAACTCAGGTTTGCACCAAACATTGGAGTGTGAAAATGCTCTCAGCTATGTATGACAGTCAGCACTGCAGCATGAATAATTCTCACCTACTCACCAAGCTTTTGAACTCACCATAAGGGGTCTTTTTAGATGCCAGCATGAAAACCATAAACCCAGTCCAAACAATTATAACACTGGATCACAATTTGGTGAAGTTTAATCATCTTTTGTGCTATTTGGTAAGCAAGAATTACACAGAATGATCAGCAACAACATGAAAACCCCTGACGGGAAGTAAATAACGTTGATTATATCGTTACAGTAGCATCTGTCAAGGTGTGGGACATATTAGACAGCAAGTGAACAGTCAGTTCTTAAATTCAAATGTGTAGGAAGCATGAAAAATGGGCAAGCGAAAATATCTGAGTCAGACTGGGTCATACAGCAAGTCTTGTGACATGTTCCCGGTATGCAGAGGTTAGTGTCTATGAAGTGGTGCAGGAAAGGACAATCGGTGAACCTATGGCAGAGTCATGGGAGCCCAAGGCTTGTTAATGCATGTGGGGAGCAAAGGAAAGCCTGTCTGGTCTGATCACACAAGAAGAGCTACTGTAATTCAAACTGCAGAAAACTTAATGCCAGCCATGATAGAAACATGTCAGTGCATCATGATTTACTGCATATGGGACTGCGTATCTACAGACTGGTCAGAGAGCCAAAATTAGCCCTGTCCACTGCCGTAAGCACCTACAATAAGCAACGTGAGCATGAGAACTGGACCATTGAGCAATGGAAGAAGGTTGCCAGGTCATTTTCTTTTTCATCGATGGAAGGTCCAGTCCAGATATGGGAACATTCACTATTGGAAGAAGACAGGCTGGCAGGGGCAGTGTTATCATCTGGATAATCTGCTGGGATGCCTTGATGCATCAGAGTTGTTTTGGCAGCACGAGGGGGACCTTTTTAATGTTGTGGCTGATCAATGTATATTCCTCACAAGTGCCTAATTTGTAGATTGCGAGGTCCCGGGACAAAGCGAGGAGACAGATCTGGCATGTGATTACAAGAGGGAGAGGTAAGAGCAATCACACTGGTGGAGTAACAACGTGCAACATTTGCTTTTATTAGGGCTTGTATGGTCATGAAAAACCCATTAAATAAAAAAAAAAGAAAGAAATTTCAAAACCTAGGCCTTTTCCAGGCCTGGAAAAGTTTTGGAAAAGTCATGGAATTTTATTTCACAAATCTAAATCTCTGTATAATAGTTGTATTTAATCAGGTCCTGAATTTCGGTGTGGGATTGTGTGTATCACATAGTTCCATAAATGTGGGGTCACTCTTGGGAGCCCAAACACCTATAGACATATGGGTATAAATAGGGTAGCTGCTCACTCATTCTATTTTTTTCGAAGCCGAATGCAGCGTCACTCACCTCTTCGTGGTTGGATCTACGACACGGACAGCGGTCTCTCCCTTCTCAGACTCAGCTGCAGTGAGAGTCCTTCTACGGCGATGTTAGGATAAGATTACCTCTAAAAAAAAAAGCTAATTTCTCTAATAGAGCTGACACGGTTGGTTTATGTGTCGTCACAATGCCTTTCCATCCGTGTCCTTCTGGTTGCAGTTTTTACCTCTCCCAGAACGATTGGCACAAGCACTGTCTTCTGTGTTTGGGGCGAGAACACGCTGAAGCAGCGTTCGCTGAGGGCGGATGTCCTGCTTCCTTCAGAGCTGGTGCTCCCATCTTACATTCCTCCCTGGCACATTCCTCTGAGGAAGGATCTCCTTTCTCAGGGGAAGGGCACAATCTGGCACCCGTGCTCACATCTCTCGAATCTGCACCTATTGTCCCTGGACACAACCAAAAGGACTTCAGAGACCAGCCACCCACAGTGGTAAACACTCTTTTACAGTCCAGAGTCCCCTCCACAAGGCGGCTGTACGACATAAGATGGCACAAATTTACAAACTGGTGTTCTTTCCTAGGGAAGGACCCACAGAGATGTGGCATCAAATCAGTGCTATCTTTCCTCCAAGGTGGCCTGGATAGGCACCTTTCTGCTTCAACACTTAAGGTTCAGGTAGCAGCTATATCTAGTGGAAAGGAAGATCGGTGGGGAAGCATGGTTTGGTTATTCGATTTCTTAAAGGTGCCCGGAGGCTGAATCCTATTAGACCACATCTTATCCCCACTTGGGATCTGTCTATAGTCCTCCAGGGTCTACAACAAGATGAGCGTCTTCAGTCAGTTGACCTCAGTGCCCTCGCATGAAGATGGCCCTCCTGACTTTGCTCACATTTGTCAAAAGAGTGGGAGACCTCCAAGCCCTCTCCGTTAGTGACTCGTGCTTAGAATTCAGACCAGCAAACTCTCATGTTGTCTTGAGACCCCGTCCTGCATACGTGCCCAAGGTTCCCACCACTCCCTTCAGATATCAGTTATGATATCGACTCCAAATCGCATGTACCTTGCAAGCTATCCCTTTTCAGGAAAGGGGACTGTCCATGTTACGCATAGTCCATGCCCTGCGCATTTATTTGGAATGCACTTGAAAATGTAGATGTTGTGATCAGATCTTTTTCTTGTCTGTTTCGGAGGACAGCAGAAGGGGAATGCTGTCTCCAAGCAAAGAATCTCTCATTGGATTGTGGATGCGATTCATATGGCCTACCAGGCTAGAGGTATACCCTGCCCGCTGGGAGCCCACTCAATCAGGGGAATCGCAGCTTCAGCAGCGAATGAATGCTAGCCCTGCGTCTTCAGAAATGTCAATTGAGTTCACAATGTAAACAGTTGAGAAAGAAAAGATCCGTGCATTTGGTCTTGTGAGAGTGGGGGGGACGTTCGCATCTGTTGCACACACAAGTGCAAGTGTGCTCATAATTTAAGATAAATTACGATTTTTCATTAAATATAGGTCACCATGAACGTCTTTCATTGTCAAGTTAGGAGTGGGATTCGCCAAAATGAGGTGCTGAGTAGTGATGGAAAGTTTGATTCTTTCAAGAGATTTGTTAATTTTCAGTTCGTTCACCAAAATGATTCGTTCAGAATCGTTCACTGATTCGTTCAGTAACCATTTCTTCAAATGACATATATATACGCCAGCAGGGGGCGAAAAAGAGTATCTTATGCGTTATGTCTACGATTGAGTCAACGATTGTACTGCATTACTATTTACTTGTTACAAAAACTGACTTGACTTATTAAAATGTGTAATCTACTCATTAAATAAATAAAATAATTAATTGTTTGGTCAGACAGTTAAATAAATTGTGGTGTTATGTTTTGTATATTAAATATGAATATATATAAACAAGCGTATGTGCACACTGCACAGTACCATCCGCTCTGTACACTTGCAGAACACAGCATTACTCATTTTAAAGATCATCTACTTTGTAAATATGTTTATATATAATTTTTCTCGTCTTGATTTTTTATTTTTTTATATGAAAACTAACCAATTTCAATATTTATATAGTTAGTTACATAAAGGTCACATAAAAAAGCTTAGATCTAAAATTTAGCCATATCAAGACAAAAATCTACCATTTTTATTCCAGTTAAAATCAAAATTTCATCACAGGATAACTTTAAACACAATATGTAATTTGAGATTAATGTTTAGTACATTTTATTAATCTAGTGTTAATCTAATCAAATCAGGGCAACACACAGGAAACCGCTGCCATAAAAAATAAAATAAATGAAAAATTAAATTAAGTCATGTTTGCCAAAACCACTTCGATGTTTAAAAGATGCTTATGGGAAAATGTTCTGTGGACAATTCCGAGTATTGGTTCACAACTAGTTGATCAGACATACTGATTTTGTATGTCTTTCTTATCTAACACATATGATTCAGATCATAAGCTTATTACCTGCATACCTACATCAACTGAACTGAATGTGTCATATAAGAGAGACATACAAAATGTGCAGAACAGTGATGGCATGAGGTTTAGAAGAAAAAGGCAACTGCACACCAACACCAAACTCTCATCTCAACTGTACAGCATGGTGGAGGGAGCATAATGGTTTTCACTTTGCTGCCTCAGGGCTTGGACGTTTTGCAGTGATTGAAGGAACAATAAATTCAATGGTGTAAGATGTTTTACAGGTAAATGCCAGGACAGCAGATCATGTTTTCAGGATTTAGAGAGGTTGGGTGATGCAACAAGAGAATGACTCAAAGTACACAAATAAATCAACTAAAGAATGGTTGGAGAGAGAGAAAAAAAAATGTGTTCCTGTGTCATGACCTCAAGCCATTGATTCTTAGTTCTGGTCCTGCTGCCAAAATATAATATAAGTTGCCATACGTTCATTTAATAAATGCACACATCCAAGTGCATTCATATAAGCATTCACTTTAAGGGTTCACTTACTTTCTGAAGCCTGCACTGTGACTTATTAATGTATTTAATAAAAATGTGGAAAGTACAGTTATTAGTTTAGTCAGTTAAAGCATTGTGAGTTAAATAAAGATTCTAACGCAACACAATCTAACGACTTTCTCAGTTTGTGTAAATCAGTGTAGGGGTTCAGAGTATAGTTTTTATCCACATTAATTTTGCTTTGTTTCCTAATTACATTCGTTATTTGAATGGAAGTGAAATGTGACAACATGCCCCATTGGTGGGGTGCATAGTAACGTGTGAGGGGCACTTTGTAACATGACCATATGACAGCTTCAAAAGTTATCTGATCTAATGAAAGAAATATACATGACAATCTAAAATATTTTGTTATTAAAATAAAACTCTTAACTTTTTCACATAAAAATAATGGCCTATTTCTCTATATAATGTTGATATGGCTAGAAAATACCGGAAATTTGGTCATGCGTGGAAATATTTAAACCACATGTGTTACAGCTAACCCAGCATTAGTTTGTGCCTTTACGCTCCCCTATCCAATGCAGAAAGCCGGACATTTAAAATTATAACAATGGGAATGACCCTCTATCAACCCCAACATATACCACAATGTATTTCATGGTGATAAAATACCCATACCCTTCATATTTGCATTTTGACATCAGAGGTTTCTCATTGAAGGCAATGGAGCTGCTGGTTTGATGATGACAGGGGTTGATGCCTTAGGGTACCTTTAGCATCTTAATAATGATGCCTTTTTTGAGGCTTGGGAGCGAGAACGGGTTGAGTATAAAAATATCTCCTATCCACCCAGGCCTGTATGCACATGCATACACAGACTATGCCCTTGCACTGAGATTAGAAAATCACATTGTGCTGAAAATGTTCTTGAGTTTCAGAGAAAAATGGCCACGTGACTTTAGTCCCCATTGTAATTGCATTTCTTACAATTCAGTAGTCTTCAAAATTTTTCCTTCTGTGTTCCACAGAAGAAAGTCACTCACAAAGGTTTGGGACAACATGAGGGTAAGCAAATATTACCAGAATTTTTTGGGTTAAAGCCAGACCATCTCCAGTTCTTCTGCAAACAAATACGTTTGTTCAAATATTATCTGGAGTCCAGGAATCCAATATTTGTTGTGTTTTTCGTAAGCGTATTCACTCACTCCAGCTACTATTACTGAAATAATTATTCTAATGATGCTTTCTAGTTTCATATCAGACTCTGAATTCAACACTCCAACATTTAATTCAAATATTCTGCTGCTTTCACTTATATCAAATAAAAAACTGATTATACCAAGCAATGTACTAATCAGCAAATTGGTACAAACATAACAAAAGCACTTATTGTTGTAGTCTAAAGGAATAAAGTCTGTTGTGTGCTCTTGTAATATTGCTGGCTCTGAGTTTTGATGGCATTGGCAATGACTGATGATTTGTTTGGTTATATCCACCTCCTGTGTGTGCTGGCATGTCTGTTTTGCTCTTTTTTCTTGGGAAGTCTGTTTTTGCTAAGTCTGCATTCTGATTATTATTATTTCTCTTTAACTTGTTTTTGCAAGACACATAGTAAAGCTAGTTTTGTGACTAATATTATTTAGAAGGGAAATAAGTCAGAATCAGAAAGAGCCAGATATGTTTACACATACACAATAAAAAAAAGTTGTTTCAACTTAATTTGTGACTTAAAATTTAGTTCAAGTTGTAAGTTGTAAATTAACATTAAGTAACAAAACATTTCAATTTGACTAAGCTAAAAATTTTAAGTCAGTGGGGTAACAAATTATTTTAAGTTGAAATAGGGAAAAAAAAAAAAAAAAAAAAAAAAAAAAAAAAATATATATATATATATATATATATATATATTGAACAATGAATTTGGTTGAGGAATTTAAAGCACATTATAAATGAAACTTCACTTCATGTATGGGTCAGATGCCCAGAGAAAAATACAATGCTACAGCAATAGCTCTCATACACAAGCATCAATGGCCATCGTTCTTGTACCTGACAGTTTTGTTTTTAGTTCACTAATGATTTACTGATAACAAGCTACAAAAATGTTTTTTTTTTTTTTTTTTTTTTTAATACAGTTTTTCCATTTATATATGCATAAATGCTAAATGACTAAATGGCTTAATGACTAAATGTGTGTGTGTGTGTGTGTGTGTATATATATATATATATATATATATATATATATATATATATATATATATATATATATATTTATATTTATATATATATATATAATGTATGTATGTGTGTGTGTGTGTGTGTGATCCTGGACCACAAAACCAGTTTAGGTTCCTTTTTTTTTATGTATTTTTTTGTTTTGTTTACGATTTTTTTTATGATTTGTCTTTTTTATGGTTTATGTTAGGACAATATTTGGCTGAGATACAGCTAAAAATCTAGAATCGAAGGGTGCAAAAATAAATAAAAATAAATAAATAAATAAATAATAATAATAAAATAATAATAATAATTGAGAAAATCGCCTTTATAATTGTCCAAATGAAGTTCTTAACAATGGATATTACAGCATTTATGATAGGAAATGTACAAAATATCTTCATGGAACATGATATCCTGATAATTTTTGCATAAAAGAAAAATCAATAATTTTGACCCATACAATGTATTTTTGGCTATATATATATATATATATATATATATATATATATATATATATATATATATATATATATATATATATATATATATACACACACACACACACACACACACACACACACACCCCAGTGACTTATGACTAGTTTTGTGGTCCAGGGTCACACAACCATGTAAAATGTTATACTGCAGAATGCATTATCATTATTTAGATTCATATTTTCACTGTTGCTCTAACTGAGATTTTTAAAGTCAACATGAAACATCATTTGCAACCTTTTTATTTTGCTAATGAGACATATTTCAGGCTGAAACGAGGAATATTAAATGAGTAAGCAGAAGACAACGTTACTAGATTTTAAAGACTTGTCTATAGTGAAGATGTCTATAGACATGCAGCAGAGAACAGGTTGGAGAGCTACTTGTAGGTTGAGTGAGAGGTTGAAAAATAAGTGGACTCTTATTATCAATCAGTTATTTTGATTGATTGATTTATTGTTGGGAAAAAAAAAAAAAAAAAAAAAAAAACGTGAAATGAATTGTGCACATTAAGACCAGTAACATAGTTTCAGTTTTCAGTTGATTCTGTTCCTACATCATGGAAGCCACATCTATTTATTTTATTGTTTTTATTAATTTACTTTAGTTTTACATGTAGGCTAATGAACTAAACTAATTAACTGAAAGGGTTATTATTGTTTGTATATCAAAAGTACTTTGTACTGCTACAGCAATTACCAGTAGTATTACACTCAAAACATTCAGCTCTGCTACAGTAATTGGGTGTTTCTTTAACCACGGGCACTTTTATATCCCTGGGGTGTGTTTTATTAAAAGTAACAGCTTTTCCTTGCTTTTTTTTATGAAATGAAGGTCACAATAAAAATGTCCTATTAAATGTTATTGAAATGTGTTTAAGATGCATGAAATGCTAGCTATGAAATTTGGCTTAACAACTGAAATAATGTAGTCATTTATATATACAGTATAACTTTTTAACTACCTAAAAGTTCCCAAACCTACATGAAAAAAATCAAATCAAATAAATAACAACAGTATACTAGTTGTGAGCGTGAAGAGTTTTTCCAAGTTCTTTTTTCAAAAGTTTCTTTTCTAAAATCCACTGGGCCAAAAGTGCTTGCAGTTGAAGAAAAACCCAATTATGTCATAAGCATAATTATTATGATAATTATAATTACTTGTAGCTGCCCTGTTTATCACCAACGCTGATCACAAGTGCCTGCCGTAATCATCGCTTCTTCGGAATTAAACAAAACCGAGCTGAATCTGAAGAAAACAAAAGAGAAGAAACAAGCCCAGATGCTGAACCGAAAGCAGGCAAAAAGCGTGCCAAAGAGTAGAGGCCATAACTGACTTCAGATTAGTTTGATGGACACCTAGACTTGAAGCGTCTCTGTGATGATGTTCCAAACAGGTTTATAGCACACCTGATGGACCGAAAATAGCCATACAGCGGCCACATCTCTGACAGATGGCTTTACAGAGAAGGAAAAAGCCCTGCCGAATCACCTTTGATTGAAACACAATGAGGGCGGCCCGCTGTTCAGCGCTGTGAAAATTGCGGATCAGCACCTTCTGATCTCCGCTCGCTGCCCTTGCCATGTTCCACCTTTACTTGATGTGCACTCCTCACCTAAGACCCAGGTGATTGGCCCACAGGCAGAAGATATTATAACACACAAGGGAATGACCTCTGGCTGAAGACTCCAGCAGCATTTCATATCCTGTTTGGGCTGTCCTAATCTGCAGGGGGGATGCACAGGATGGGAAACAAGACTATAAAACACTTTTCCATTCCATTTCGCAAAGATACACCCCGTGAAATAAATTGGCAGCAAAAGGGTAGAATAACATATTCATCTATAGATGGAAGAGCTAGCGCAGAGATGGGGGAAAGGAGAGTAGAAAGAACAAGAGGAGAGAGATGCCTGTCGCTGGCTGTAAATTGATGCAGGCACGTTGTGCATTTGTGTTTCTGCAGCGAGTGACACTGGTTTCCTCTCATCTGGTAGCACCTGCTTTTAAAAACTCCCACCGTCGTTTTTTCTCATTTCTTTCTGCCACCTTCTCAAAATTCATGTGCATTTAATTCTGCCTGAAATGCTGCGAAAATGCTTTGTTTTTTTACTCAGGATTGACGTGAGTCATGTGCTCAGTAGAAGTGGGTGTGTGTGTGTGTTAACAGCATAGACTGTCGATAGGGTCAAAATAGTGGCTGTTTGCTAAATGTCAAGCTACTTAAAACAATCTTTCTTTACTTCAGCAGGAACTCAGAACTTAAGCTTTATTATTTTTTTAAAAAAGTGTAACCTTAAAACTATAAACTAGTCCTGAGCAGTTCAACCAAAGTTTTTATTTTTTATTTATTTATTTTTTTTTTACCCTTGTAACATTTAAAACTTGTAGGGGAGAGCGGGGGCGAAAGTAACATGGGACAAAAGTAACAAAGCGATTTTCTCAGAGCCCTGACTACATTTGCTTTCCAAGCTATGACAGCGAATTCAGCACGCAACCCTTGACGGAACTGAGAAATATCTTGTGATTTCGTCATTGATTCCTGCAGTTAGGTCCAGAAAGCAGTTTTTGAGAATAGTAAGTAAATTATGGAAGCTGTAATTTTTTTGTTGTTATGTTTGAATGTTGTTTTTCTTGTTTCATGTTTCACAGTAATGATTCATCTACAGGTTATTTAGTGCTGTAACACATCCTGAAGTTTGCCTTTTCAGAGTTTTTCAGTATAAATGTAAATCAGGTTTTAATGTCAGGAGGTCCTGTAGGGACGAAAGTAACACTTGTTACTTTTGTCCCCCTATAGTGACAACAAGTGTTTATTTTGTCCCGCTGCATGCGAATTTGGACTTAAACCTATTTTGTCTATTTCGTTTCTGAACATAAACCTATCTGTCATGAACATCAGTCTCAGGACAGCTTGCATAGTCATATAGGTTTTAGCCATACCTTAGCTTTTCCACCTCCACCCATGAATTTGCAGTGTTTCCAGATGTTTTTATGCACATTTTGAATTTATGCATACAAACAGCTGGATGGAAACATAAACAGGCCTACTGTTAAATTATTGTTGAGAATTTATTTTATGTTTATTTAATTTTCATATTGTTCATTCTGTTAAAAAATATTTTATACAAATAAATTGAATAAATGCATTTTAAACAATTCAAGTTTGTACAGTCGAGTTTTGAAACATTTAATGAAACTTAAATTTAATATAAAATATGATTTAATATTTTTTTTTTTTTTTTTTTGTCCCAACCGACAGGGTCAAAAGTAACAATGTGCAACTTATGTTCAAAGTTAAATTATAGTCTTTCTACATTTGTATAAAATACCACCTGCTATTGACCTACCACACTTCTGAGTTATAGACCACAGAAAAAATATATCTCTGTCAACAACATTATTTTTTAAAATAGTTTTTTTTTGAAAAATGTTACTTTTGTCCCTGCTCTCCCCTATGACTTTGTATTTTATTTTGTGTCATATGACATAAATACATAAATACAATACATGTTTACAAAAAATAGCGCTGAATAAATGATGTCCAGCATGGACACTTCTTTAGTATATCTCATTGTTTATATATATATATATATATATATATATATATGTGTGTGTACGTGGTGCGTTGATAAATTAGTAAGATTTAACGTTATGTAGTTTACAGTTGCCTACCGAAGACCCTGACTGAAACCCCACAGTCAGTGGCGGAGACAGGGATTTTCCATAGGGGTGGCCAGGCAGGGGCCAGCAGTTATTCTGGGGTGGCACATTTAATTTCATTATACAAGCAAACATGGCACCATAAAATACTTTTTCAAATCAGGTTATTTTTAATAATCCTCCAAAATCGTTTTAATTATATTTTTACTTTAATGATGAGGGTTATAATGTGTACATGCAGCTCAAAAAAGTTAGACTTCATTTGTTTTATTTTCCACGGTGTAACAAAAGGTAAAGGTCTTCACAGGATATGATGATTTTCTATAGGCACTGTATAGTATAGGTATATAGTAATATTAATGAAAATAGTTAAACCATAAGTGGAAATATGTGAATTATATATATATATATATATATATATATATATATATATAACAATGAGAGGTGCCTAAATCACAATAATGTGCAATTGCTACAATACTTTATTTTTAATTAGTTGGGGTGAATTGCCCTAATGTGGGACAACTAAGGTCTATTGTTTGTAGCTCTCCCATAAAAACATAAATGCCAGTTAACAAAGTTGTGGTGTGTTTTAAAATGGTATTGGGTGTGGATTTAATTTTTTGACTACACATTAAAAAATTCACATTAAATGGTTAGTCATAATTCACCCTCATGTTTTTCAAAACTATGATCAAATAAAACTTTTGAATTCTGGTTTCAAGGTTTCAAAACTTCATATCTCCCATTGCTGAAAAAAATAAAGTTATTTAAAGACCAGAAAATCATGTCTATCATGTAGGGTACTGAAATGCATTTTAAGGGCAAACAACAAAACTACAAGCCTACATCCTAAACATTTTCTAAAGCTCTAGATAACATGACAATGATTCTTCTAAACATCTAACATTAACTCACAGCTTCCTAACTTCTGCTTACACGAGGATATTGATAAAACTGCACTGAAAATATTTTAATTCACATAAATAAATTAAATAAATATCTAAAACTTGTGGTTAACCTGGTCAAGAAATAACATTTTGTTGACTAGACAAGGCCTGCTATTGAAATTAGTCAAAATTGTGACATTGTCAACAGTTTGTTTGTTTTTTCTTTGTAATATCAAAATTGTATTTAATGGTTAAGCTTGGCAATTAGCAGATAAGTTACAATGATAAAAATACAGTAGGTTCTTAACTGAAACCAATATTTGTTTTATCAGCAACCTTTTTTTTATGTGAAATATACCTTAAATTATCAAATGACATATCATTTCATCTGTAAAATTTATGGTAACACTTTGTTACGGTTTCTTAACTAGTTGCTTATTAGAATGTATGTTACTAGAATATTAGCCATTTATTAGTACTAACTAAGCACATATTAATGCCTTATTCTACATGACCTTATTCTACATCCCTAATCCTACACAATACCTAAACTTAACAACTACCTTTATAACTATTAATAAGCAGCAAATTAAGAATTTATTGAGGGAAAAGTCATAGTTAATAGTCAATAAGTGTTTCTTATTCTAAAGTGTTACCGAACTTATGCTTACATAAAAACTATAAAGTACGAAATATAGATGAGGAAGAGAGTATACCCGTTTTAGGGCTGGCCTGCTCTTTAGATCTCTCTTTGTTCATAACTGGCTGTAGTCCCACATTGTCTGGCTTGTGATTGGCAGAGTGTCCAGCAGCGGGGTCTAGAGGGTCCAGCTTTATTGATTTCCTGCTTGTGCTGGCTGCCTGAGCTGTCAGTCAAGTGCTCAGAACAGTAGGATGTCACTGGGCGTGCACTGACAGGCATGCAGCCATGAACACCAAACAAGCACAACATGTTACTGCGGGCGACAGCCAGAGCACCAGTGGGCAGAAACGCCCTCTTTCATCTCGGGCTATGGACGGTATCATTTTGAATTAAAATAAACCTCTCTCTTGTCTTAAACACATTCAATACCAGACAGAATGAATGGGTTGTAATGAGATGTGTGAGAGAGGCTGTCAGGCGTGGCTGTAATATGTTCTGGGCTGATTTCGGTTACATCTGCCAGTGAAGCCAGTGATTAGTTTGAGAGAATAATCCACAGACACTATGATTAATCTGTTCTGAAGAGCATTGAGAAACATTAGACTTCTCAAACCTCACCATTCCATCAAGATGGCCTGAAGGAGCAGAAATGATTCTCTCGTTTAAGAGCTGGGTGAGGAAAGTTCAGAAAGTTGCGAAAAAAGTTTGGGATCTTCGATACTTCAGTCACAACTACAGGTTAATAAATTGTTGAATAGTAGCAATGCTCTTTATGAATATTCGCTAACACTTTAGGGACCAATTGTCACTGTTAATTTGTTGCTTATTAGCATGCATATTACTAGCATATTGGCTGTTTATTAGTATTTATAAAGCACATATTAATGCCTTATTTTTAGGGCTGTCAAATGATTAATCGTGATTAATCACATCCAAAATAAAAGTTTATGTTTACATACTATATGTGTGCTTACTTTGTATATTTATTGTGTATATATAAATACACACACATACATGTATATATTAAAACTAAATATTTATATGTAGATATATTTATACCTGTATACATTTTAGATTATAAATAAATATAAATATTTAATATATAAATCTGAAAATTTTCCTTAATATATATATGCATGTGTTTGTATTTATATATACATAATAAATATACACAGTACAAAAATATATATTATGTTAACATAAACTTTTATTTTGGATGTGATTAATCACGATTAATCATTTGAGAGCCCTACTTATTTTGCATGACCATACCTACATTCCTTAAAATTACCCAAAACCTAAACTTAACAACTTCTCTACTAACTGTAAAAACTATTTAACAATGGTGGTTTTGGTTGTAAGGCAAAGATAACTTTGCTCAGCTTCCTGAAGAACCCAGCGTTAGTGAACAGTGGATGCAGTTCCTTTTTCCGGGGCAGCAGTGGAGTTTTGCAAGTGTGTTTGTTGACAAACGTTTCATATATAAGGCTCAGTTCGACGTTGGATTTGCACATTGTTTGGTACTGAAAGATGGAGTGGTCCCAGCTATAAAAGATCCCACTCATGATTCAGAACTGCAGACAGTAAGAGAAACGGCATCAAATGTCTGTTTTATTGGCAATCCTAACGCAAGTGATTGTCAAACTTAGCTCCGCCCACAGCACGCCTCCAGAAGCTCGGCTTTTTCCGGTAAAAATTGGAAAGCTGTATTTTTCTTTTATAAATATGATAAAACTAAAGACTTTTTGGAGATATTAAGAATACATTAACTACTCTATAGGTACTCAGGATTAACATGAGATTAGGTGAAACTCTGTATGTTATGTACCCTTTAAAATGAAGTGTGAACGAATATTCATGTACTTATACTATTAAAGGGATAGTTCACCCAAAAATGAAAATTATGTCACCCTCATGTCGTTTCAACCTGTAAGAACTCTGTTCATCTTAAGATATTTTAGATTTAGTCTGAGAGCTTTCTGACCCTCCGTTGAAAATGTATGTACGGTATACTGTCCATGACCAGAAAGGTAATAAAAATATCATCAAAGTAGTCCATGTGACATCAGTGGGTCAGTTAGAACTTGTTGAAGCATAGAAAATACATTTTGGTCCAAAAACAACAAAAATTAGGACTTTATTCAGCATTGTCTTCTCTTCTGGGTCTGTTTTGAATCCGCTGAATTACCTAATTGGTTGAATTACCTTTCTGGACATGGACAGTATACCGTACGTACATTTTCAATGGAGGGTCAGAAAGCTCTCGGACTAAATCTAAAATATCTTAAACTGCGTTCCGAAGATGAACGGAGGTTTTACGGTTTTGGAATGACATGAGAGTGAGTCATTAATGACATAATTTTCATTTTTGGGTAACTAACCCTTTAATGTAGAAATACAGAAACAAAACAAATTAATTAAAATGTATATACTTTGAGTGGATTTCACCCAAATTAACATTCACAAACAGCGTCACAAACTTATCTATTCAAATCTTCCTTTCCATTTAAATCTATATTCATTTTAATCTATATATTTTATATTATATAAAAAAATATATTATATTCTATCACCTGCAAAAAATCTAACATCACATAGAGCAAAATAGTAGTAGTCAGCAGCTGCCAGGCTTGTTACAGCAGCATCTTGGAGACCTCAAATTAGCCTTTTTCACAAAAATCTGAAATTACGTCAGCGCAGGGTAAAAGTAGTTCTGCTACAAGTCTGCGCCTATTATATTGGTATGCCCTTTTCTCAAACAATGCTTCTTTCCTTTTCTGTTTTGTCTGTTTTCCAAGTTGTTGTTATATAATCAATAAAGAAATAACATTTTACTTGTTTGTAATTTATATGGCCACTCAGACCGCTCACTCATCCAGATAATATGTTCAACATAGCACCGGATAGTTTCTATTCTCTTGCTTTCTAGCCATACCTCATTTCCCTTGAAACAATATGATTTTCTATTTGTGAAATACTGTTATTCGGTCACAGTATTACTTTCTAAATTGAATGCATATTAATTGTTAGAACATTTCATAATTGACGATTTTTTGCAAAATTCTTACCAGGTCATTAATATTAAAAAGTCTGTATTTAAGTTACTTTTATGACAGCTTTCACTTAAAAACAGCATAGCATATTTCCTCTAAAGTACCCATAGTCGGACATCACGTTTGTGAGATGACAGAATCCAGTCTCAGCAGAATAACACATGCTCACGCATCAAGCTGTCTGCCGAGAAAACATGTACACCTCCAGGATCCTGACAGGCTGGAAGAGCAGCCATTACCATAGCATGCTTAATTGAGCATTTTACCTTCCCATCTATAGCGTGTGTGTGTTTGTGCGGCCGGTGACGATCTGAGATGTGTAATTGTGCTCTGCTGACGACTGGGTTTTTTTTTTACTTTCACAAGACCATCAGCATCTTTATGTAGATGATGTTGCTACAAAGATACATTTTCCAACGGTCTGACCGTGAAATTGTCCTCTCTGACACCTGGATCCTTGTCGGTTATTAGGTTTGAAAATGGTTTTATTGTCTGGCTGGACTGTAGGATGAAATTAATCCGCAGAAAGAAAATAAATAGCAATTTTGTTCCGTTCATTTAAAATATTTAATTGTTCATTGAAATAACTCATTAAAACATGATCACAAATAAACATTTGGAACATTTTAAAATTTGCTTCTGTGTCAGTTAATGCAATAGCTAACGTGAAATAACCATGAATGACATTTAAATGAATTTGAATTAAATTAAGTAATTAAATGCATTGAAATTAATTAGTTAAAATGTAATTAATAGGTTTCCCAGTTGATCACAGTACATTAAGATAACTGTTCTGTATAAGAAGTGTTCTGAAATGTTATGTTTTAATATACAAATGAGTCATTATCTAATTAATTCCAGACCATATATCTGAATTTTAGATAAAGCCAGGTTTGAAATTAAGCTCAGTATTCAATAGTTCATGTTTTTGACAAGGGGGATTTCCTTTTAACACTCCATAAATCAAAGATACTGTCAACAGCCAAGAAAATAAATACTTAAATAATAAATCAATAGAATTAAACACAATGCAATAAAATAAACCAATATAAAAGTATATATTATAAAATGTTATATATATAGCCAAAAATTTCAAAATTAAATGGTGCCTGAAAGAACAATGGTTTTGCCTGTAGTGTTTTGCTTTACTTATATTGTACTACGAATGATTATGAATTAAAATTAGACAGGACAATGCGTTATTATAAATGAATGTTAAAATGAACCTCAAAAATCCTAAAAGGAAAAAAAAAAATATATATATTTTTTTTTTTTGCTGTTGTTAGTTTGCAATACCCAATGCATTAACTATGATAAAATTATTTGTACTGTAAAGTGTTAACATATACTATATATACATATATTATTTTTACTAAAACATTTTAAAACCTAAGTTGTGATTTTATTTTTTTAAAGGTTTAATAATATAATACAGTGTTGGTATTATTGGTATTAAGCACAAAAAAGATAAAACAACCCTGTGATATTTTGGTATCACCACTGGTTCTAATTCTACAAACAATGTTTCAAAACTAATAATTTTTTTTTTTTTTTTCTGAAACAGGTTCAGTGTCGCTAACGTTGTTTTTTGCATGTCACTTGAATAAAATAATACAGGGCTGGAATAAGATAGGGAAAGTTTTCATTTTTAGGTAAACTTGTTATTTAACATTTATTTTATTAGCAGTAAACACTAACATTTTAATCTGCTGTTGTCACACCATTTTCCAAAATATAGTTCAGAGTCTGCCAGCTTGTTATTTTTTCTAAACACTGGCAAGGGAGTTGGGGTGATGGAACGGTTGCTCATGTTGACATTTCTCCAGCATATCTTGGGAAAATGTTGTCAGTGTTTCTCCGACTATGCTTTTCATGTTCAAAAAAAAAAAAAAAAAAAAAAAAAACTTGTGGCATTTTCCAAATCCAGCTCATACTGCAATCACTCTAATCCTCACTTGAGGACTTGCAATCTCTGTCCATCCAGCAGTCTGACTTCCTCTGTCTCTACAGATATTTGGACACGAGCACTTCCCCTCTTAGCTCAGCAATAACACAGTGAGCTCACAGGCTGGAAGCACTGAATGGTAACAAGCCAGTACTGTTGGGTCTCTGGCGCTAAAACATGGCATCTGGGCTAATCTGCTACTTCACTTATATTTTTTTTGGTAACAATGAGTGATGCAACTTTATTTTCTCAGCTTGAATGAACTGAATGTAAAATTCTTTCTTTCTTTCTTTCTTTCTTTCTTTCTTTCTTTCTTTCTTTCTTTCTTTCTTTCTTTCTTTCTTTCTTTCTTTCTTTCTTTCTTTCTTTCCACAAAGGTGACATACCAGCTCTAAAAGGTTAAAGATGCTGACTTTCTTTTTAGCTTTAAGATAAACGGTCCTTTCCAAAATTTCAAAAAATAGATGTTCTCTAAATGTTTAAAACAAAAATGATGCAAACTAATACAAAACTTTACAGAGAGAAGATACGGAGAGTTCAGATGCAAAACCAGCTAACAGCCATCTCTGTGAAAAATTAGATAACTATACTGAATGAATGCTCTTAACACAAATTAAACATCCATCAAATACTTTTACTTCAAACTTGCTAAAATCCCACCCTCAGCCTAATCAGAAATACCAGTACTTACGTAGAAACCTATACATCGGAGCCTGATAAAAATCCGTTTTTTAAAGAAAGATGGCTTTAGGAGTTTTTGCATCTGAACTCTTCATATTATTTTATTTAACCCCCTAATTGTCACCCGTCCCACCTGTGGGAAGCCTAAGTTTCTTCACCATTTTACAAATAAATTCTAATTTATTCATGACAAACTATATATCGTTGGAAAGGTCTAAGACTCCTAAATAGCTATTTTTTTTGTTACAAATTATGTAGGAAAAGTAATAGATTCATTTATGACAAGAGCGCACCTCAAAAATCTACTTCATAACAGGAGTTCTGACCTTTGTCACAAAAAGACTTTCTTTGATGCCTTTTTCTTTTCTTTTTTTTTTAGAAATCAGAAGAAATTATAGATCACTTGAAAACTTAAAATCTCAAAATTCATGCTTTGAAACCCATTTTAAAATCAGACATTGCACTATGATGGAAAATGTACATAAAAATCGTATCACAAAATGTTTTTGTTAATGAATTATAAAAAAATTAAGGTTAATTACTGCATTTACACGTATTTGTTCAAAAATGGGAGTGACAGTTAAAGGGTTAATTAATCTTTTTTTTTTTTTTTTTTTTAGTGTAAAGGATATTTCTGCAGGCTTTGACTATTTATTACTTCTTGTTCCCAAAATGGCGGCTGCTTTGACTGTCAAAACATATCCTCATCTGTGGTGTACACATAAAGGTGTATAATTGAAAATTATTAGCATTCCCATTAATCTCAATGTCACAGGGTTCCCATATTTGACAGGATAGTTTTTGAGCCAGTCACCAAGTTGCGGTCCATAACCTATAAATGTCATGTGACTAATGACTCCAGAGTAGCTTTGTCATGATGTCATTAAAAATATAATTACTGAACAACAGCATCAACCATTTATGATTTATATGTCACTTGCTTTTTTTTATATATATATATATATATCTGCAGAATTGTGTGGTTGTGTGGTTATGGCATCTATTAGCAAGATCAAAGTAGACCATCCTATCCAACTTGGACCTTTTGAGTGTGCATCTGCTAAATGAAATAAAGAAAAAAATAGTTGCAAACAAAATGACAATAAACTCACACAAGAGAGGTCTTTGTGTTTGTAACCAACAAATATCTACAAGACGAAAAGCAGAAAGAATGATCAGAAAGCCCCGGCCCACATATTTGTCCACAAGGAGCTTTTGAAATGCAGACACCGTTCCTTTGTCCTCCCTAAAACATTTCAGCAAGTTTTGTTCCCTCCATTTAGAGAGGAGAAGTGATGGATGGCGCTGAGAGAGATTGGAGGCAGGAGACGCGCGAGGTGCTGGACTCCATGACCACTGTAAGTGGAGAGAGAGATCTGTTTGACAAACGCCGTGCCCCGTACACGCTGTGTAAAAGCTGTCTGACATCCCACTGTTGACAGGTTTGGCAGAAGAGCTGCATTGGTGCTCAGAAGTGGAATTTCAGTGAATTCTGATGACTCAAAGTTCACTTTCCCAAGACAAATATACTTGAGGGGGCGAAACCTCCCCCGGTACAGCACCTCTTTTGACTTCATCCGTCGTTTCTCTTTGTGTTCTGGGGTGGTTTGATGGATATCATGTTCCTTTTGTTCCGTTTTATTCCGGTAAATGTACAGCACAGGCAGTGTTTACGTTGAGGCGTAGCATTAGCTAAACAAATCTTATTATATTATACAGGAAGAGTGACTTTCAGCTGACAGATATTTAATTACACAATCCGTGGTGCTTTTGTCATTTAAATAGGTGTTATCTCGCTGCTGAGCTGCTGTACAATGTCAGAGGTCTTTACAAGTGAGTGAAAATGTCCTCGGCTTTATTCAGCATTGGGATTTAATATAAATTTATCTCCCCTCAAAAAAGCATTTCCATTACAGGATAAAATCCATATTGAGTCTCAAGTCTGACACTCGCGAGACATCCCTCGAGTTAGACTGACCTAAGAGAACGTGTGAAGTGCAAGCGAATCGATTAAAACATTTGTGTGTGTCATAATCGTAACTGTTGGCTTAGAGATATCAATGTCACCCCGGTGCCACGTGGGGAATTTAAGACATCTTTTCCTGTGAATTTATTCTGACATGGAGGTGACATCGCCATATATAAAGCTTCTATTAATAAAACTCTGACAGCCAAATGCGCCCGGCGCTCCTCCAGGGTTTACTCGGTTTTTTAAGATGCAAAGTCTGCCATTGTGGAACTCCAAAGACGGCGGAAATGTGTTCTAATGTGCGTGGCGCTTACATCAGAGAGATGTTTATTTGTAGGTAACGCTTTGTGGAAAAAATTTCGCTCCATCATCCGCAGGACCACCCTTTCTGAGAGAGGCAGGGCGGTAAATCCGGAGGCGCTTGGCTGTTGATGGAGTTCTGGGGGACGGCAGCGATTGCACCTCACTTTATGAGTGATTTAGGACGAGTTTTTCCCTCAATGTTTTAGTCATTACTCTTAATCACACACTTCAGCCATTCCGTCCGCTTCCGTCGCCCATTTCCTCTGTCTTCAGGCTGACATTGACGGATCGCAGACGCCCGCTGTATCTCCTCTGAGCCAGACAAGAATATTATCACTGCGTTTTTTCTCTCCATCTCAAAAAAAAAAAGCCTCAAGACTTTCTGTTTTTATTTATTTATTTTTGTTCCAGCACGTTATTTGTCTGCCATTGTAGTTGATTTTAAAACAACAGAAATGTGAGTGTGGCCCTTCTACCGCTAGACTTCGGTCCCATGCCATATGAATGTAAACTGTTTTCTAGCTCATGATAAGGATTTTCAGCTCAGCAGAAAATCGCAATTAATCCTCAAACGCAGCTCATGGAAATCCCAGCGAATGTCAGGAAACATTAAGGCTTCTTCACCAAAAATGAATTCCAATATATTCTGCGAGGAGCAAATGTCATACAGCCATCATTACAGGGCTAAAGAGTCGGCAGTATTCCGAGATCATACACAGATCTGTTATCACACTTGAGGGGTAGACATGTAGGTGACACACAGTTCATGCGACAGAGCCCAGGGGGACAGACCGGCTTTCTGCTGAGCGTTTGACACCTTTTCCATATGCAAGCACAGGGCCGGGCTGAAGCTGGATGGATCTGCATTATTAGGCTGGAAATGGGGGTCAGTGTGTTTGACACGAGCGATTCTCCTCATGCTAACAGCTGGCCTTGACTACATTACCCACATCAATCCACATGCCGCTGCCACAGTCGAGATCAAGGGCTGCCGGATTCTGATATCCTGAGAGGCGAGGAACCTTTGCTGTTTTAGATTCACTATTGCTCATTGCCAAACGGATACGGCTGGGAATCTATTTGGTGGTCTTTTGAGTTTTCTAGCAGACAAACATAAACAGCTGTATAAAAATTCTCACCGTAGGACAAAAAGTGTAGCTTCACAAGAATTTGGTACAGTTTACTTTTTGCCTTTTTTTTTTTTTTTTTAACTAAAGGCAGTAAAACATACTCATATTTTAATTAGAATGCAGATTCTGTTTCTTGATGCAGATCAACACAGAATCCCAGTTACAATATATGTATGAAGAGTTTGGTTCCAAAACGCTATAAATCCATTTTGATTAATTTGAGTAAAAATGTGTTTTCTTGACCAAGAAAGTGGCAAGATGAAAACCACTATTTTCTGTTTCAAACTTAGCATATTTACTAGGGCTGTCAAATGATTAATCATGATTAATCACATCCAAAATAAAAGTTTCTTTGCATACTATATGTGTGTTTACTCTGCATATTTATTATGTACATATAAATACACACACATACATGTATACATTTAAAAAAATATATTTATATGTATGTATGTGTGTGTATATATATATATATATATATATATATATATATTTACACCTGTTTACAATTTAGATTATAAATAAATAGAAATATTTTAGATATAAATCTAAAATATTTTTCCTTAATATACACATGCATGTATTTGTATTTATATATACATAATAAATATACACAGTACAGACATATAGTATGTAAAAATAAACTCTTATTTTGGATAATCGTTTGACAGCACTAATATTTACGATATACTTACATAAAAAAAAAAATTCAAATCCAGATTTTGATTTTCAAGTTGTTGTTTTTTTTTAATAAAAACTGAATATTTTTTCGCCAAAATACAATAAATCCAGAAGGGCTCTACACTCTAAACTTATTTTTAGAAGCACTAAATTTTAGAAGCACCTTCTTATCAATAATCCTTTGCCTCCTTAAAGTGAATTAAATGGGAATTTAGTTTTTACCTTTTGTACCTTGAACTTTATTAAAAGTGTCATCTTTTTTTGTAACATTTAAAAAAAAATCTATTTTTATAAGCATTTTAACATTTCTAATTAAAACAACAGAATAAGAATAAGAATAAGTTACCAATCAAATGAAATCAGCATAAAATTAATTTGTACTACAGAGGTGGCACAGAAGAACCCCAAAGTGGTTGTAGGTGTATTTTCATGTTTAATGAGGCTCAGAGGTGGCTTGTGTGCAATCAAATTCATAAATTCATGTTGAGATTAATGTTTTAAATATAAAATTTTGAATATAGAAATATTACATGATGTAAATCACTAACAGTATACTTAAATGAAACCAATACTGACAGTAGGTGGCGTCAAGTCACTTATTTCATTACTGAATCATATCATTTATTTGATTCGTTCAAACGGTTGATTCATTGAGGAATAAAGCAAGTGACTGTCTTTATGAATGGGAAATTGACTCACTAAACGAAACACCGCTGTGTTTGAATGCAGATGCACAGCGGCTCAGTTGTGACTTTGTTTTAAACTATTTTTCACAAAGAAATAGAGCAAAATCAGGCAATAGTGTTATAGACAGACAATGTTATATTAAATCAATTTCTCATTTACAAACTCCCTTAAAAATAATTAAAAGCTGTCACTCATCTTACAAAGTCGAGATTGAGATCTTACAAAGTTCTTACAAAGGCTTATTTCTTCCCCACTGCAGAAACCACCATAGGTTCATCAAATTTGTTTGTCAAAATTGTTCTTTTTTTTCGTTTGCTTGCTGATACCAAAGTAAAAAGTAAATGTTAAAACTAGGATACCAATTAAAAAAAATAAGTATCAAAGAGTTTAGATGTATATTTTTATGTAAAGAAACTTAATTTCATAAATTAAGTAGAAACATTACAGCATTAACTCATTTTGTTGAGAAGGAACAGAACATGTTAAGAAAAAAAAGCTGCTAAAACTAATAACCTTCAGTTTGACATGCTTTTGCTATTATTCACATATGTGAAGTCCATCATCTGAAAGCCAAGGCATACTGTTTCCACTACAGCTGACTTTATAAACTCCATGACATATATGAATATTGAAGAAATTGACAGATGTTTCACTTTATCCTCTAAATACTTTAAAACTGTAAATATACCCGATTAGCATGTCTGACAACTTAATAATCTACCATGCATGTCTTAATAACAATTTAATGACAATTTTATTCAGAAAAGAAATGGCTTTATAACTGTGATATTAATTATATCAATAACCCTAATGATCAGTAATGTAAGTTGTTCTAGTGCAGTCATAAAAATGATATTTCTGCAGCAGTGATAACAGAGAAAGTAAATATAGTTGTAAAAGTAATGATGGCCATGAATTCAAGTAATCATGTTAATGGCTGCAGCTTTTGTGTTCATTTATCCATCATTTTTGACACGAGTCCATAAATAACAAAAGCAAACAGGCTTTTCCATATGGCATCGTCCAGCTTGTAGAACTCAGCTCTCCATCACTGCCCAGTATGCCAGTGTTTCCCGTTTGCTTATTCATGCATGTCATATCAGAGATGAAATTAGCATCTCATTACTGCTGTAATTAGTGAAGATCAGTTTATTAGAGCTCATTACACAGGAGTTTTTGGAGCCTTTAAAATGAATAGGCCTATACTGTATGTAAAGCATGTGTTTTGCTTTTATTAAAAGAAACAATGTAATACTGCTAAAGTACAACTTACTTGCCATTTTGGTTGTACTTTATTTTAAACTACTCTTCTGCATGTACATACCATGTGTTTATTATAGTAATTGCAATAGCTGGGTAATAACTAGGCACTTACCCCTAAACCTAACCTTAACCCTTGTAGTGGCCTTACATTACACAGTATTTTTTATTAGGTAAGTAAACGCAAGTACACATACTGTCACATAAAGTTCAACCGATATTTTAATAATATCTAGAGTATATTTTCTATACAGTGAAAATTAAAGGAAATGGATGTTTATGCTCTAACAATAACAATAAAACATCATAAAAGTAGCAACCTGTGCACTATATTCCAACACTGAAGTCATACGTAGAAAAAACAAAATCAAAGTTATTATTTTCTGAAAATCTTCCATTCTTCTGTACCTCTCAAAGTATGAGCATACATGAGCAATATCACACGGGTAGACGTGAGATATGGCTGTGATTTGGAACGAGGCCGCAGGCTGATATACAGCCATATTTCACATCTACTTGTGTGATATTGCGTTCATACAACAGTTTGACGGCACAAGTGTGTAAATACATAAGAGACAACAACGGAGTGTCTTTTAAAAACCCTCTTTTGTGCTGAACTACTTCTTTCTGCCATGGATTCAATCTCAGTTTGACAGTTTAACAGCTGAGCCCAAGCCTCCATTACTAATTCGAAAACGTCACTTTAGTAGTAACGAAGCAATGTCGAGTTGCTTCATTGAAAACTTATTGTATAACTGTATTAAAAGCACACTGTATTACGTATAGTACAGTATTATGATCATTATTACCTGCATTGATACAGCATTCATTCTTATTCACAATGAAACATTTGTTTGAATGTCCGCTGAGGAAAGTATTGTCTTTGTTATAACGTTAATATACTTAACATCATCTGTTAATGGTCATTTCTGATAACAGCTCTGCTCAATGCATTATGCACTATAGAGACATCAGAGGCTGCAGTAAATTCCAGAAGATCTGGTAAATTCCAGGTAAGACTGCTCTCATAAGGGTTCATGAGTGCAGAACGGGTGCTGATTATCCAGAGCTCTCATGTCCGAAAACGCAGACATAAATATTCAAATAGACGTTATCTTTATTAGCAAACTGCATATCTGAACTATAAACAAGTACATTCTTACCTGAAAACCTCTTAAAACTACATTCCGTGATACAAAAACGGTAATATTTATAAAATGAAACTGGAAATGGGCGTCTGCCATGACACTCACTGTAAGAAGTACCGCAAGTGGAGTGATATAATTAAACTGTGAAACGGCTGTTGGAGTTCTGATATCACACTCCTATCAGCCAATCAGATTCAAGGACCAGAGAGAACTGTTGAATATATTTAAATACATTGAGGTTGTACTAGTAGAACTACGGAATGTTAAAATCTTTCTATTCCCTAGCTTTGAATTTATTTATTTTTTTTATTTATTTATTTTTTTTGCTAACCACTGTCATATTCTTTGCATAGAATATTTAAAATGCAAAAAGTTGTTTTGTCATCAATTCTTTGTAGATTTCTAAAAGCAAGGGGTAACTGGATTATTAAGGCTCATGGATGGCATGAAAAGCTATAGAAAAGGGAGACTGTCCTCAAAGAAAATACGACCCAGTTGTACGTTTTTGAATCGACCAAATACGACCCATGTTTATGTTTTAAAGTTAAGCGCCCTCTAGCGGTCGTAAAAATAATGACAGTGTCGCGTTGGATCTGACGTCATGGAATGACGTATTTTTTTTAATACCGATTTCACGGTAATTTAAACGTGTTTTACTAGGTGTAATTTGTATATATGACCACACCTAACCCCACCCTAAACCTACCCCTTACAGAAATAGTGCAAAATCACGATTTCTAGTGCATATTCCAAAAAAAAAAAAAAAAAAACATACAATGAAAACATATGCGTTCTCTGGTATCGAACCTGTGTTCATATGATTATATCATTTTGCAGTGCAACGCGCTACTCATTGACCTACACATAATGCTAAGATTTAATTAGATACCTGTTACTGATAAGGGAGCAAATGTTGAATACGCTCTATAGAGACGTATTTGAGGATTTGTGAAAACGACTTACGTCGGTCGTATAAATTGGAGGACATGTTGGAGAAAGGAGTTAACTGCAGTCTTTATTTGCTCGGAATGTTATCTTATATAACTGGCATCCGAGCACTTAATTTTTTGTGTACAGTGATAATCTGCCTGCACCAGTTTCTTCTGCAACCCCTCTGACAGACACTCAGCGAAGAGTAAGAAGATTTCAGGGGAAGGGCACTGCTGGTGCACTTCATATTAAAGTACTAGAGATTAGGGTGCTGATATTAGAGGAATTCAGAAACCATTTGTGATAAATCCAGTCAAGTGGCCCATAAACACATGTGACATTTTGAAGTATGGCCTTTTCCTTATAAGAAACAGAGGAAACGGCACTTACCATTAGTGTTCCCAAATTGTGCTTGATACAGACCTGTGGTCTCTGGGACAGGGGTGGCGGCAATGATTTTACCACACAAATGAAGCCTGAATCCCTCCTCCTGATTCTACAGATTACAGAGCAGCCACAAAATCAGCCAGAGGAGGATTTAAGCTAAATACAGCTGTCTAATTCAATTACTAATCCAGAGATTTGTCGGACTTTAAAAACACAAAATATGTCAGATACTGAATGTTAGCAAAAAGTGAAGTTATTTTGGAGAAACAGTGTAATAACTTGTACTGATCATTTATTTTAATGTCTATTTACATTTTCTCTTTTTTAAAGAGTGAAAGGAATTTACATGCATTTACTATACATAAACCCAAAATATTAATTACAAGTTTTCACTAGAATAATAGTATTTATTTATTTATACATTTGTTTTTGTACTCTGCTTGAATCAGCACTCTTAGAAAAGTGTAAAAATACACCTAATTTCTGGCAAAGTACCCGTCAGTCTGGAACTTAGTGGCATGTATATTACTGCTTCACTGTGATGAATCACCAATAGCATTTGCAAAATAAATAAATGCAAAAGTAAATCTGAAATTTTGTTTGTGCATATACACACACTATAGGCACTAAAGTGATTTGAACAATCAGTTCTTTGAAATGATTCATTAAAGGGCAGGTCAAATAGGTTTTTGGAAAAAATATTTTTTTTTGCAGTTTGTAATCTTATAATAGTCATCTGTCAGCTGTTTATAAGTGTCATATTTTCTGCCTGATGCTGATATGTCACTAGGTGTCTTCTGAGAGTTTGTTTACATCATATCGAGAAGACGCTGTGTTTTTGTTTCCATTGCTGAAAGATAATAGTGTAAACAATCAGTGGTTAAAGTTCATTTATTTCATGATACCACAGCAATACAATTCAAAGTTTTGCAGAGAAATGCTTCTCTTATCTTGGTGCTGGAATTCAGTAAACGCTTGTCCATGAAAGATAAGTCCATGCCTTCTTTATTTAGACCAACAAGTCTCTCCGAACCACAACCTGTAAGTATGATTAATGCGTGATGTGTACATTTTCAACTGGGTTCTTAAAATATCAAGGTTTCTCTGATAATACGTGATGTATACCTAGTGAAGTGAAGCTTTAGGTTTCCAGGTAAACCAACAATATTACTGTCTTACTAAAATATTCTGATAATTCACTGTGAACCCACTATTTTCTCAGAATGTGTCGATTAATGTTGTTGCTATCCTAATTACTTTTGTTTAATAATGTTGTAGACATGTTTTGACATATTTTGGTTTACAAACTGTTGTTTCATCAAAAAAAAAAAAAAAAACTTTAATTAAACTTTTTCCACGCAATTAGTTCAGTTTCATACAAGACTACAAAAAGCTCAACTGAACAAATAGTGTTTAGTTGGCTCAACAAAACATTTTGTTTAATTGAACTTGATTCAGTCTTGTTGTATGTGTCTGAACTAATTGTGTGGAAAAATATTTACTTAATCTAATTCAGTTCACTGGACAAGTTATTTTTTAAATAATTAGCAAAAATATATATTGGGCATGTTAATGATTATTTAATTCATAGTTATAATATACCAAAAGTGTTAAGCAAAGATAACTTGTCTCAAAACTGGTATTAGCACAGTTATTGCTCATTGCATAAATCGTGAAGTCAATGAAGCTGACATTACCCTAAGCATGAGCACTACTCTTCTGCACAGAGGTAACCTCAAAACTTTTTCTAATTTCCAAACCTCTTCTAAATCTCAAACATAACTCACCATTACATGTATAAAAACTCACTTCATGTGATGATGTTTCAGTTAACTGGTTTTGATAATTATATGCCTAAATCAACTTACTATATTAGGTTAAGTCAAGGAAAGCCAGTCAGAACAAGTAAAAGTATGTCTGTATGATAACAACTACTTGGATTTTATGGTGTGTGTAGCCAAGAGGGACACACGGATGCATCTAGCTGTCATATCCAACCTGTTGTAGAGTCCGGTGCCAACACTGCTTCCACAGACCACAATCAAACACCCAAACAAGCGGATGAATAAAACTTTGCAAATCACTGTAGACTGTACATCAGCAGTCATATCCTACAGTCACACCTTGAACAGAGCGCTGCAGGTCTGCCTGGTGTGCGGTTCCTCCGAGGGGAACCCAAGTCCCTCTATAGGGATCTATTAGACAGGCCAGCGCTCACGCCACTGTTCTCGATTGTCATGGAGGCCTTTGCCGAGGGGAAAATAGAACCATTTACTCAGGATAGCCTGCGGACATTTTCTTCTTCTTCTCTTTTCTCTCACTTTTTCTCTATTTCTCTGCCTCTGTCCTCCCCAGGGAGTGAAATGAAGAGGTTTTCTTGGCGTGTGGAAGGTTTTCCTGCGGTGTCCGGCAGAAGTTTCAGACACTGTAGAAATATTCCTGATATGTGTTTTCTGAGAGGAAACTACACAGAATTTAAACTCACCATAAATGAACTACAGCAGTCGTTATCTTATTCAATTGCCTTTACTCAAACTGCACAGTGGTCACAGATTTTAAAGAGCAGGTCATTTGGTATTTTAAAGTGTCATAATGTTGTATTGGAGTCCCCTACAGCAAGTTTAAATGCAATTTTGCAATGATTTCGAAATGATTCGTTCGAAGCAGTTCTGAGCTTAAGGTCCTCCTTTCCATAAGCTCTGATTGATCAGCTGGCCAAATCTGTTGTGATTACTTTTATTTAAGTAATTACAAATTACAAATTACTTGTTTAAAATTAGCAGAAACAACTAAATTCTTGAAATTGTCGTTCTTAACCTAATTCCACTATATTCAGTCCACTTAAATTTGTAAAAATAATTGAGCTTAATCATTTTGTGTTGGGACTACATGAATCATTTTTGTTGAAACAACTAACTGAAAAGCGCATGTGTAGTTCCCAGCATGCTTTGCATGGGATAACATCTTTATCTAAGATAACATCTTCAAGAATCGGCTAAAAACTCATCTTTTCCATCTTTATTTGACCGTCTAACTCTAGGACAGTCTTTTCTAATTCTGTTCTTTAAATTATGCTCTTTTAGATTTGTACTCTATCCATTTACTTACTGCTTGTTTTCTCTAATAAAAATAAAAAACAAACAAACAAACAAAAAAACACTAACACTACTAACACTAGTTTTTCTCTTTTTACAATTAACAAAGCTAACACTAGCTTGCCCCCCCCCCCCCCCCCCCCCCATGTCATAGCACTTGCATGTTTTGTTGCCCTTTTGTTGATTTCGATTGCTTCTATTGTTCTCCTTTGTAAGTTGCTTTGGATAAGCGTCTGCTAAATGTCTAAATGTAAATAACAATAAGAGGGAAATATGTTGACAAAAATGGCCATTCTAAATGTTTTTAATGAAAGAACATTTCAGATTACTTCACAAAATAAAAATTTACATATTATGTATACACAACGGTTTTAGGAAAAAAGAAAGCTAAATTTATCAAAACAAACAAGTATTATTTAATAGATGTTATGTATAACATAATTGCAAGAACAGTATATTTGTCTGCATTTCTTTTAAATAACTGAGCAGTAGTAATTTGTATAAGTGAAAGTATTAATACAAAAATAACCTTTAAAAGAAAAAAGTGGATGCAAATGGCTGTTTAATTAATTTTGTACTATATTATGTCATATAATACTAGCAAAACTGCATTTGCATTAATACAATAATTTATTATTAAATGTGTTGATGTTATTAGTCATTTAAAAAATGCATATCCATAAAGCATACTATTAATTAATGAAGCCTGCATTTTGTGTGTAATAGGGAATCCTGTAATAATATAACTGAAGAATAATTGAATAAATGAAATATACATTTTACATTATTTGTTTATTGTTAGAAACTAATGTGATGAACACTATTTGAACATTGAAGTAAATAGATGTTATGTATAACATAATTGCAAGAATAGTATATTTGTCTGCATTTCTTTTAACTAACTGAGCAGTAATAATTTGTAAATGTGAAAAAAGAAAAAAAGTGGATGCAAATGGCCGTTTAATTAATTTTGTACTATATTATGTAATATAATACAATACCAGCAAAAACTCCATTTGCATTAATAAAATAATTAATTATTAAATGTGCTCATTTAAAAAAATGCATATCCATAAAGCATACTATTGATTAATGAAGCCTGTCTGATTCTTACACTTCATATTTGCATAGATTTGCTTTTTTATTTTCTATTTTTAAATTACTGGCATATTTATTTATTTAGTGGTGATGCCATATTAAGACACAGTTTTATAAAATAAAGGAAGCTTGTATGTTTTACCCATCCCTCCCTCCTTCTTCTTCTTTTTGTACTATTGAAAACCTTTCAGCTTTTATAGAGCTAATCTGACAGGAAAATCTTTGAGAGGCTGCACAGACTAACTGCCCAGAGATTTCAACTGTCTGCTCTAGATGCCGAAATCGCTGTGCCCTGGATTCCTATTAGTCAAAACACCCCGAGCCTGTCCTCTTCAAACATACACAAACACACACACACACACACACACACACACTTACACACCTCCCCATGCAGCACTGGCCAGGAGTGAGATGCCTGTCAACCTGTAGCATCTCTGACTGTCAAACTGAGCCTGTTATTTAGCACCCTCCTCCTGAAACACACACGCACACATTCACCCTTCAACTCTTCACTCTATTTTAAATTGTTTTTCAGATGTTGTCAAAAGTGCTCAAAATGACTGACAATACATTTGGTGTTGTGTAATGAGACTGAATACATGGATATTAATTTAAGATGCTTTTGCCATTTCAGTGCTGGTTTGCTTTTGACACCGGAGCTTTTTGTGTCTAATCTGATGGACTGGCAGAAATGTAAAAGTCATTACTTACATTGTAGCATTGTTTCCGAGTATGTCACGCTTGTCAGCCGCTGTGAAGTATGATTTCACAGCGTGATCTGAGAACAGGTGTTCAAGAGCGCTAAAGTCTGTCTGAGCATGTGTTGAACAAAGGGCATGGATCCAACATTACTTCAATAGTATCATTTGATATAAAACTAAATCTAGGCTCAGCAAAAAAGAAAATGAGATGACCTGAATTGTATTGCATCGGAAAAAGGAACATCTCAGATTCCTCTATACACACAAAACAACCTGTACATTGTAAAAGACTACCTTAAAAGTTCCTTTAAAACATGAATTTGAATATGTGTTAACTAATGAAAGGATTAATGCATTATGTGTGTAATGGGGAATCATGTAATAATATAACTGAAGAATAATTGAATAAAAGTTATTTGTTTATTGTTAGAAACTGTGATAAAAACACTAATATTTAAACAAGAAATAATTCATAGCTATGAATAAATGCTTTATATTATCAGTAAAAGGTTTGTTAGCTGTTTTCTTTTTTTTGAACTAAATCTAAATTTAATCTAAAATCCAGTCTAAAAAAATTGTTACATTGTATTTTGCAAATACATTATAAGTTTAACCATTCAAAGCCCGCTCACTGTCATACTTTTATTCAAATGCTTTGTAAACACATCTTTTGGAAATGAATTAGTATTTTTGTACTCAATTTGTAGCAGGTGAAAAATGTTAAGCTGTATGAAACTATATTATCACTATAGGATGTTATTACAATGTTATTACTAACTTAGATATTTAAAACCATAGTTGTGCTAGCTGCAATCCTGTTAATTTCTTCTCAAATGCCAGCCTATAATTTAACATGAGAGCTTCAATAGCACACTTATCTTAGAGATCCATTCAGTCGCCACACTGTCTGAAAGACCAGACCAGACCAGAGCTCGTTGACTACCTTTGCTGAGATGTGAAAACTCGTGTCATACTGTACGCATGAATCTTTTTTTCCTCTTCTGTTGCCTTTCCCACAGGGAACCAGACCAAATCCTGCCATTAGTTGCTCCCAAGTTTGGTATTGACTTTTGGAATAACAGCTTTGCAGCCATGGCGTGATTTATGATGATGCACATTATTGATCACTTAAGGAGATATTAAGGTATTCAGAAATAAGCGTGATGGTCTCATCATGGACGGCACAAGAGGCGCCAGGCCAGAGGAAAGTCTTTCAGCATTAATTAGCACGTCTGCGGATTGCTTTTTCCTCTGACTGTCTCAGTACTTTTAGTGAGACTCGTGTGGGATGTGGCCTCAAATAAACATGCTGACCATTAGTTTCTCACTCACAAAAATCAGATTGCATTTAATTATAAACATTTAGCATCATAACAACTGGACAAAAAAGTTCAGTTTGTTCAGATTAGGTCATGTTGTTTGGCTTCCTGCTTCGACAACACGCTTTAAACACTACTTTGAAAAGATTTGTGAAATGACAAAAAACAAAAAAAGCACAAGTTGTACAAGCTGACAATGTTATATTGTGTAAACTGCATTATGCTGTGCGCTGAGTTCCAGAGGGCACCTGGGAATCAGCCAGGCCAGGTACATTACTGCTGCTTTAGCAGAAAACTCCATTGAGAAGTTGTTAATTTTTGAGCCCAGAGTTCACAGGCTGAGAGACACGAGGAAGACATCGGTCTCGACAGTCTGGAACCGCCTTCATTTGAGCCGAAGTGGAAATTACTGACTCAATCAATAAACAAAGCCAAAGTGTTGAAATATTTATCTGCATGCTAATCCATCTCGGTCTATTATCTAAACATCGCTCTTCCACGTTTGGAGTAATTCTGAAAGCCATTTATGGATGTTAGTACACCTCCTGATGGACGCTGGGCCACGCGGCCCTCAGCGTGGAGCCATTAGTCCCTGCTGGTGTCAATAAGAGAGATGAAAGATCCGGAGGCGTCTCCCACCCTGAGTCAGCAGGATCATACGATAGGAAACTTACAAATGTTTCTACAGTATTGTAGATTCTGCCACTTTTAAAACATATATTAACATGGTAACATTTTTATCTATGTGTAAGTCAGTAGTTGATTCATTGTTTCTTAACATTTCAGCAAAATTCAGATGTTATTTCATTTTAGCTTGCAAACTAATTATTATTATTATTATTAGTGGTCAAGAAGAAGAATGTCAACACTTTATAATCAACTTTAATCTTAGTTACATTAGTTAACATGAACTAACATGGCCATTTTCTAAAGCATTCATTAATCATAGTTAATGTTAATTTCAACATGTACTCATAGATTTAATTAAAACTTGTATCTGTTTATATTTATATATAATGTACCTGAGCTAACATGAACTAACAACGAACAGATTTATTTTTATTACTAATTTGAACAAAGATTCATAAACATGGCAACAGATATTTTGCTCAGTGTTAATGCATTACGTACGGTTAACTGAGGAAGGTTATTGTAAAGTCTTACCTTTATTTATATACAGATGCAAAAGCCTCTAAATCCATCTGATGTCTTTGCATTTTTATCAGGCTCCGGTGTATAGGTTTCTATGTAAGTAGTGGTACTTCTGATTGGGCTGAGGCTGGTATTTTAGCGATTTTGAAGTAAAAAGTATTTAATGGATGTATACTTTGTGTCGAGAGCATTCACTCAGTATCATTATCTCATTTTTGACCGAGATGGCTTTTAGCTAGTTTCGAACTATATATATATATATATATATATATATGTGTGTGAACTACAAATATATATATATATATATATATATAAAATAATATATATATATATATATATATATATATATATATATATATATATATATATATATTAGATATAAAAGTCTAATTTAAGCTGTAAAACAGCACTTAATCAGAAACTTTAGAATATAGATTTTGTTTTGTTTTGTTGGTAAATTTTAATAAGGGAAATTAGTTACTATAAAAGGGATTATTTTATCTCTTATTTTCATTAGTTTTATTGAATTAAAAATGTGAAATTGTAACAAATTGAGAAATGACAGTAGACATGACATAAGTTACAGAAAAAACAAACAAACAAACAAAAAAGAATACATCAAAAGCAAAGATAGATATATGAATAAACAGACAAGAAGGGGGGAAAGTGATCCTGGACCACAAAACCAGTCATAAGGGTGATTTTTATAATTGAGATACATTACATTATACATTATCTGAAAGCTGAATAAAAAAGATTTCTGTTGACATATGGTCGAGATACGACTATTTGAAAATCTGTAATCTGAGGGTGAAAAAAAAAATCAATAAATGTCCTTTAAAATTGTCCAAATGATGTTCTTAGCAATGCATATTACTAATCAAAAATTAAGTTTTGATATATTTACAGTGGGAGATTTAAAAAAATACCTTCATGGAACATGATCTTTACTTAAAATTCTAACGATTTTTCGCATAAAATAAAAATCAACAATTTTGACTTATACAGTGTATTTTTGGCTATTGCTACAAATATACCTGTGATACTTAAGACTGGTTTTGTAGTTCACACACACACACACCATGTTATTAAAATTGTTTATTTTAAAGTAAATAAAGTATTTATTTATTAACTTATCCGTTTATTCCTTAACTTATTCATTAATTCATTCCTTCAAACAAAAATACAAACAAACGAACAACAACAAGAAACAAAAAACTCATGACAGTCATAGCAAAAATGGTATTAACCATTATTATAAGTACTGGGTTTCCACTTAAATATCTATGTTAGTAATGGCCATAAACTCTTAAAAAAAAAGGTGCTTCACAATGCCTTTTTTTCTAAATAGTTCCATAAAGATCCTTTAAGATCAAAAGAGCCTTTCTGTTATAAACCTTATAAACGTCCAGTCGGTCTCTAGACTCAGCTCCTTCTGTGTGTGAGAGTAGGCATGCGTGAGTTTTCCGGTCTGTGTTATCGTGTGTCCTGTTTTAGCTGAAGAGTCTAGCCTTATATTATTGAATAATGTGTATTGAGTGACTGTTTGCATGGTATATTAAATCTGAACTCAGTCTGAGACATAAGCTTTCTGTCTAGCATTCATTCCCCAGCCTCATAAGCAGATTTAAAGCTGCCGGTAATGATGAGGGTTAAATACCTGGTGAAACAGTCTTCTTGTGTAGCTTTATACCCATAAGACCTCTGTAATAAGGCTCTGATGAAGGTTTAACTAATCCCATTCCATTTAATACAGATATTTGTCTGGAACCCAAGGGGTCTCTGGTAAACAGGTTGGGGCTATTGTGTTTACCATGCTTATCCAGGCAAGCAATCAGCATTCATGGTGTCGTCGTTGGCTTGCATGGCTATACTTTTCAAATACTGTACTGAAAAGGTTAATGCTGCGGCATTTCACAGTTTATGACACTTAATAAAGATTCATTCCATTCATACTCCAGGACTAAATGGTGTCAGCAATTCTTAATTACGAGAGGTTAATGAGGTCGACCCATACTGTGAGGAACTGATGAAACAGTCTTTTATTTAGAAGGTGGATTATTCTTCATACATTAGAGAGAATGTCTCCAAAGGCATTAAAGTTGGCAGATCCAAACAAATTCACTAACTAGCTGTACTACTTGTGTGCAAAGTATTTTAGTATTTCAGAAATCTGCATCTTATTTACTAACCACTCACAATCCAATTTAACTGGGCAAAATGCACAGCAGGTATTTAAATCAACTCATTGTTACTCTTCGCAAACACAACTGCTTTCTATGTAAATTAGGCTCATTATAGATTATGCGTCATTGACAAAACTCGGTAGTATTTGCCTGGTGCAATTAACTTGCCACCGTTACTGCCTTAGAGGTAAGTGCGATTTCATTTAAAAGATGTTTTGTAATCATGGTATAAAAAAGCAAGTGTATTCAAAAGCATGGTGCAGAAAAGCACACTTCAGGGCATTTAAAGAGCAGATTCAGGTGTCTGGATTGTAGTGGTGGATCAATGCTGTACAGTTCCAGTAAAGTATGTCATGTTGTAGTAGTCTGCTGTATTCCTTCACAACTCAGCACTGGTCTGCAAGAAAGAATTGAGCAGAGCAAATTACACAAGCTCTTAATGCTGTTAACTGCCATGATAATGTTTATTGCACTATGAAATCATAAATGAAACATATGAAGTATATCATCTTGCTTGAAAACTGAATTTGAACTAAATAAATAGATGCTTCTAAATGACCAACAATGAAGGTATGATTTACTTGTCATGTTTCTCCTCTAAATTTATTTTTTGCTTTTGATTAATGCGAAAATCTGAAATGTGTAGTCTACTAAAATTAATTATGTAGGGTAAATGCGAACCAATCAACTACTTGACAATGATTTTTTGCTGTTGAAGTTATTATTAAATTATTTTGTTTGTTTTTGAGCAAGATGACCAAAGAAAACACTTGATAGTGTTTCATGTTTAATTATAGTGGTTTAGAATTGTTTCAAGTGGGTTACCATTGTGGATGAAGAGTAGAGTTTTTGGCCTTTACATAGCTAGCAGTGTTGGGTGTAACGCATTACCAAGTAATTAATTACTCTAATTTAATTACATTTTCCTTGAAAAAGGAAAATAAAGGATTACTCTTACATTTTTCTGTAATTTAATTGCAGGTACTTATGTAATTGCAATTGCATTGTTAGCATGTGTTTTTAATGTGGCTTGACCTGGCTGATAATGCTGATGAGGGGAGGCTTTCCTGAGCTACGATATTTAGTATGTCGTTACATAATTCTACCTCCGATAGCCTACCCGACCAGCGGCTGACTGAGGTCAAACAGGTCTATAGGCAACCCCTTCCCTTAAAGGAATCTCCTTCTGATTCCAAGCCTGAGTCCTGCCTTAAGGTTAAGCTTTGAGTAGCTTTGACCTTGTATGGAAGTGTAGGTATGCGGCTCAGGCCTTTGGCTGAAAAGATTAAGGGTGCTTTCACACCTGCCTTATTTAGTTCGGTTGAATCACACTACAGTTTAACTTCTTGGTGCGGTTTGGGCAGGTGAGAATGCAGCAATCGCAATCAGGTGCACACCAAAAGCGGACCAAACAAGCTCCCTGAAGAGGTGGTCTCAGCACACTTTCAAACAAACCCTGGAGCGGTTTGTTTGTGGTGAGAATGCAATCCGATCCAACGGACCAATGAAACAGGCTTTATCACAATGTTTATTGGGTTATTACAGTTCTGTGTAGCTTTGTTGTTTTGCCAATAATGTTACCTCTTAAAATGAAACCGAATATCAGTGGATGAGCATGTCCTGAACATTCAAAATAAACGAATCCAAGTGTTACAATAACAAGCCCGCAAAACTGTGTCGTTCCATCCTGACGGATAACAGCTGAATCCCGGAAAATAAACCATGGAACTTTGACCAATGAGAGGACAGTTTACTCTTGCATGACTTGTATTAACAAATTTGGTCCTTTTAGAAACTTTGCCGTGTGAACACGAACCGCGCCAAGAATAAAATACAACATTGTAATAATTTGAATCCCTGTTTTGGAACAAAGCAATCGATCTACAAGTGTGAAAGCACCCTAAGTCACTGACAGCCGTGTGGATGTCATTAGTGCAGCTCCCTCACCTTGGGTGGAGCATTTACTTAGTGCTCGCCTTGATGTTTAGCCTGCACTCCCCTCAGCATGGCAGCGTGGGTATCCCGTTCCCCATAGCGATCCCTTAGAGGATGCAGTTTTGAGGTTCCCTTGAAAGGGAACGTCTCTGTTACAAATGTAGCCATGGTTCCCTGAGAAGAGAACGAGACACTGCGAAGTATGTATGCTTCAGACACGTGTTACGAAGAAGACATTCCCCATAGCGATCCCCTAGAGGATGCAGTGTCTCGTTCTGTTCAACTAGTCGAGGCTAATATAGGATTTAGAAAGTCATTTGTAATATTCAATGCAATACATTTTGAGAGAGTAATTAGTAATACAATCACACCGTTGAAGATGTAATTAGTGGTTAGTAATTAATTATTTATTTATTTATTTATTTTATTTCAGAATAAGTACCCAAACCTAGTACAATAGTATATTTCAATACTGAGAACTGATCTTCTCAGAGAACCATGTGAAATTAATTTGAGATTACTTGTGTTCATGATGCTGCAATTACATTAATTAGGTTTGCATAGCTTAAATCATGTAAATCCAACACTTTTTTTTTTTTTTTTTTACTGCAGTGAATGGAGAAAACATTGTGCAGCAACATGCATGTCTTTTTACAATATTTACCAGCAGGGGCTGACAAGGCCATGCTAACTAATAAATCTTCACCCCTTTGGGTATAAGACAACTATTTATTCAGACTACCCAACAACAGTTATTGTTTTCCATATAGTACTAAGTTTCTGAACACTCGCCAAAGTGAGAGCTAAGATTTTGACATATTTACAGCTAGTGACCAAACAATTCAAGTTCACTCTCCACAAATCCAGAGCTGTTGTTCTTGCAATTCATCACAGTCAGCTCGGCCAGTGACCTCTCTTTGTCTTCCCCTGGCTCCCTGCATCTCCCTGTAACCCAATAGAGACAGAAATAAGATCAACTCCACTCTCCACTTGACTCAGTTCATCCCAGTCCTGACATCAAACGCATCGATTGAACAGCCGGCTCTAGTGAAGGTGAAGTGATCAGCACAACCATTGATTTCTCACATCACTACTGAGCTGAAAGCAAACACTAGTCACTGTCAGAGACGGCTCCCTCCAAGGGGCATGAAGACAAACCTCTTAAACGTGCAAAACCACTAAATATCTTTTGGCCTTGATGCGTTTGGATTGTTATTTCCATTTAATAAAAAAGTATTGCAACTGACATATTACATTAAGAAAAACTAAATAATAATAATAATTAACACATCCTCATGTCTTTCAAAACCTGATTTTATTTGGGAGGCAACAAAGGAGTTATTTATAGCAAAATATTGAGTGTTCTGTTTAGATGCTGCTGAGAAATGTTCATCTCACAATTTTGTAAGAAATTTTTTACAAATAAATCTGCAACTAACACATTGAATTAAACATGATATTTTAAATTTGCATTAATATATATTTATAAAAAAAAATCACTTTTTCCGCTTTATTCAATGCGATTTTCATAGGTAAGATCTGAACAGCACACGTTGGTATCTGTGTTTAAACTAAACTCATTTAAGCCTCGAAAGTTTATTAAAGAGACAGAAGACGCGCATGTGCAGTGAAAGATTTGTGTTTGTGCTCATCCAATGAACTCGCATTCAGGTCTCAGACAGTGGCAAAGTTCTCTTTCAGGTTTTGTGCTTGAATGAAGAAATTCACACACAAATGATGTCAACATGACCATCTCGGTGAGTATCCTAGAAAACATCGGTTGAACATGCAGTGCACTGGATCCCTGCATTGTCTTAAAGTGAAAGCACTTTCTTAATGCTAAACAACAAAAGACAAGGAAATCACTCACTGCTCTGGAATGAATAGCTTTCAGAACTTTAATAAGGATTTATATAGTAAAATATGACAATATGACATTTTATATTTGATTTCGGTATATAAAAACTGTTGACCTACCTAAAAAAGCAATGTTTATTTTATTTGTACATTTCCTCTATTGTATTTATTTGTGCTGCTTGTAGTTAGACTATTTGTTCTTATTTTCTTTATTTGTTATTTGAAAAGAAGCACTTACCAAACTGCACCAAAACCATGATTGGAAGGGCCTCATTTATAAAGCGTGTGTATGCTCAGATTTGACTTACAGTATGTTTACGCTTAAATCCAAGCCATCGCTCATATTTTTAAAAACTGGCTTTGATGTGGAAAAGTGCTTAGTTTCACGTCAAGGTCCGAGCTGATGGACATACTTTTTCTTATCGGACTACTGCAGGTTTTTGGAAAGGTTTTGGTTCTAAATGAAAGGATTTGGATGATGATGGCAATCTTTTATATCTTTTATATGTTAATGACAATAATTAGGAGTTAGCATACAGTTGCGCGCAAGTTCACGATCACTTGCCATTCAGAGATTTCACATCTGAAAGAGATGTGTACGTGAGTTTTCTGTACGTACACTGTAAAAAACAAACAAACAAAAAATCTGTAAAATTGATGGTAGAAAACCAGCAGCTGTGGTTGCCAGAATTAAAAAAAAATACAGTAGCAACGTTTTACAGTTTGCGGTTTTCACTTAAATTTACAGGTAAATGGCATAATTTCATGAACTGATATAATTTTTGAAATTGATATTAATCTATTGAAATACTGAAATCTGTTATATACCTTTGTAATACACAGATAACCAACAAAAGCAGGTGGTGATGAGAAAGTCACATGATGAAACAAAGACCATCATAAGCAGCTTTTAAATATCAACATAGAATGTGCACAGTATCATTCACACAAACACTACACACCATCATGGTAACACACAAAACTGAAATAATGCAATAAACATTCATTTAACAACATTAGCATACAACCCTAATGTACAAACCTGCTAAGAAAAAAAACAAGTAGAAAGAGATATTTCAACAAATCAAATCAAGCCATCAAAATGTTATACAGGGAATTCTGGTCAATTTACAGTTATTCACTGTAAATTTTACAGTCTTTTACCATTAACCATTTAACAGGTTTTTACTGTAGCATTTTTACAGCTTTTTTTTACCATTAAAATTCACAGTCTTTTTTTTACAGTTTATGAATCACACGTACGCATATTTGAGAGATGTTCGTAAGTCAAATTTAGGATGGTTTCTGTGAAACTTTGTAAATGAGACCCTTAAACCATGATACAAACCAAACCGTGGGTAATTTGAACTGCTACACTGGGTATATATCCTTTATGATTCATATTTGTTTTGTTTTTTTGAGCTTGTCAGCCTAAAAAGAACACCTTGGACATTCTGCTATTTAGTAACTGCTGTATTGTGCCACACACACACACACACACACACACACACACACACACACATAAAGTCCTACAAGTTTACAACTATGAGGCTTACGAATAGTGGCACGCAATCCCTCAACAATATGTGAAGATACAGAGAGTCAACATAAATATGAAAGTTTCATCGTGAGAACATGCTGAGAGCTTATGTCCTTCACTGCATTCAAGGACACGCGTGCCAAGTGCGACCCATGTTATTAAATTAAATATTAAATATTAAAACCACAGGCCCTCAGGCTAAGACTGGCACCTATATCATGTTTAGGAAGAGAGACAGGTTTTTGTCTAATGGAAGTGCACAGGTGATTTTTAATTTTTTTTTTTCCTGCGCTTCTGAGATCTTGTTCTATTCTTGGAACCTTCTCCAGTGTGGAAAGAACATGCTTTCTTAGAAAGCACACAGACTGCTGAATAACTGCTTTGTTAGTTTAGCACTTACATTCCTGCATATCAGAGCATCTGTATCTGTTGTAGTGGTTTATGTTCTGATGCTAAATTATCCAGATGCATGCACAAAAAGAACAACTGTTGTTTATTCAGCTTCTGTTGAATATTGATGGCATATTTTAGGACAGAAACACTGTTGTTGTTTTTAATTATTCATTGTTGTTGTCTTTTAGGCTGATTTTAGTGTAGAGACAAAGACGAAACTCATTTGTATTCATAGGTATTTGTATGATTTTAGACAGTTAATTTTAGATAATTTTTGTCTGTGTTGATTGCTGCAAATTATTATTATTATTATTATTATTATTACAGAAATCTCTTTTTGAAGGCATATTTTTGCTTACTTCCTCAGATTAATGGTGGTTTTGTGGCACGCAGTGAACATGCTGAAGTGCAGGAAGTCTCAGCGTCAGTATTGTTAGATCTTCCTGGTAGTGACGGTAAGATGCTAAAGTGTGCTGGAGGGAGTCATATCCATTTCATATATTTCATGACCTCCATAATGTACCAGACACAAGGTTAAAAGCTGAGCTTTAATTCCATCCAAGTGGTTGAAGTAATATTTCACATATGCATGTGTTTATATGTCAACATGCAAAACATTTAGAACCTGACATGTTGTTTTTTTTGTTTTTTTCTGAATGAAATTCAACAAGAAAAAAAAACAAAAATAGGATTTAATGTAAATGATTAGGAATATATTAGAAGGTGAGATGGCAGGTGTCAGTCTTTTGAATATTTCAATGGAAGTTTCTGTAATTTTACAAGACAAGCCAACTACAAAATATAGAATTAATAGAATTATTTCAGAATCACTGTGATAGAATGATGGAACCCTGCAGTGGTTTTCTTTCTCAATATTTGTGTCCTTTTTTTCTTCAGTACAAATATCTAAACATTTTTAAATCAAGATGAGACAGACATTTACTGAGGAAAGTGTTTTTTTGTTTAGTATTTTTTGGGGGAAAAAAGATCAAAACTGAGTTCTTGCATTAAATGAGAAATTAATAATAATAATAATAATAATAATAATAATAATAATAATGTTTTCACTTTGAATTAAGTTAATCTTTCTCACCACACTACCACCATTTTTTATAATAATTTTGATAGTTTTATTTTACTTCTGAAATCAAGACTTAATAACTTAAAATATTTTGCTTCTTAAGTCAGTAAAGCAATTCTTGGATATTTGTGCTGGAATCTTTCTTTCTTTCTTTCTTTCTTTCTTTAGCAGTGAACTTACCAGTATTTTTCAAATAATTAAAAATAATTTTTCGTTTAGGATGTCAGTTTTTTACACTTTTTCCATGTAACTAAATAAGCACACTCACATGCACCTGCATGTCGGAGCATATCTGTAGAAACTTCTGAACTTCTTGTTGGTAGTTCTTGAAAATAATCTCCTGAAGAGAGATGAGTTTCTCCAGTCCCATCATTCCTTTCTCAAAAATTCTTGTTGCCACCCTCTTTGCTGTCATGGTTCAGTGAATTCTCTGCCTCCATTGCTGCCCATGAATCTAAAATGAGTAAGGTTTAGCCCCGCCTCTCCAGACAGTCGCAGCTGCCACACGGCCGTATCGCTTCTTAGCACTTATCACCAACTGATTAACATTTCAACTCTTGCACCCAACAAAATATGTAAACTTGTAACATGAAGTAGTTAAAGTAGAAGGTTACTGTTCACTTTTAATGCTTTTACAGAACATCGTGCAAAACAACAATAAAATATCAAACTTTTTTTTAAAGGTATTTAAAAAGCAGGATATGCAAACTCTACACTTGAAATATCACACTGAAAGAAATACATAATTCAATAGATGTCATGCAGATATTCGATCAGAGAAGAGTGAATCATGAAGAAAATTAATCAGGTGTTTAACATACTAACAAACAAATAAAATTATTGTTGCCATTTCAAATTTCACAGTTATGTATTGTGCATTCAGAAATAATCATTAAATAAATTGGAAAAAAAACTGTCTGTTCAAAGCACCTGTTTTTTTTGTTGTTGTTGTTGTTGTTGTTTTTTTTGATAAATAGATCACATGACTGGACACTAACCCTGTATTTTTTTTTATTTTTATTTATTTGTAACAAGCAATTACAGTTAGTTTAAAATTATTGTTTTAAATATTTTAGATGCTAAAAATAAGTGTAAACAATTATAGTTGTAAAATATAAATAAATGTAATAGTCCCAAGTTGGCTATTTAAGATAAATCTGTAACCCTGGCACTCATCATGAGGATCTTTATGCTATCAGAAAAAACTACGCAAGATTTCAAGCTAGAAAATAGTGAATCCACATAGTTATACTATTTAGTCATGTTCCATATTTTGATAAAAGGGATGCAAAATTCCTAACATCATATAAAATGCATGTGAAATAAAACAGCAGATATAATAAGTTTTGACTAGCTAATATGTGGACAAACAACATTTCTGAGCATTAAGCTTTTTTTCCTCACTCACCATTCGTTGAGAAACAACATCAAATATACTTTTTTCTATTTACTTATTTATTAAATCATATTTGTTGTTTTTAATATAGATGTTTCTACCTCTCCATGTTAAGTTACTTGCATCAGTTCTTAATGAATCAATTCTGCTAGGAATAAAAAAACCCTGATATAATCTAAAATATTTGACTGAAAGGAACATTTGTCAATTTAACATTTGTCAAAAGGGTTTACTGGTTGCTGTACTTCAGTTGTAATATATCTCCCGTGTGACAGAACCCTAATGCGAGAGTATATATTTAATTCATGAACCTGGACTAATTTCTCTCTGTCAAACATTTGTTTCGTTTTGGATGTTTTTTTTTTTTTTTTTGGTTTTTTTCTCTGTTCCCACCAATTGTTTGATCATCAAAGAGCTTTAATTACACAGTTTCAAAGTCTCTTTTAATTGCATGGAACATCCTGAGATATTTTTGCCCTCCAAAGAGCAAAACAAGATAGTGATTTGGATGCTATATATAATAATAATAAATGTAAAAAATCTGGCAAATGTACTTAATCTACCTGACTAACAACTACATTCAAAAATAAATAAAAGAGAAGGGACAAAATAGCAAAACAAATCAGTCGTATAACTGATGCGCAGATAAATTAGAAAGTGAAAACATCTTATTTATTTGTTGGATTAAACGTCTTTAGTTAATTTGAAGTCCCCTGTTATTTTGCCCATATATAATTATGTTTCCAAAGCTTGCTCGAAATTCCATTTCTTTCCATCTGTTACTGTATAAAGGCAGTCAGTGACCTCCTTCACACTTGTTTTACGTCAGAATAAATCAGAAATTAGAGACAACAATCTTAAATGGAGTGAAATGGTGTGTAACAGGTTAAAATATGCTTTTGCTCTCTGAAAAAACAATGAAACATTCCCTGAATGAAAATGAAACCATTAAACATGGAGACACATATTCGGTAGGGTAATGGCTTCCATTAGAGCATATTAGCCTTGCCTTTTTTTCATCTGCCTTAATTTTCAATTGATTCATTTTCAATATATTTTAGCGCCACTTCAATGGCTGTGTTTTGAGATATTATTTAAAGCTTGATTAGAGTCTTGTTCTTTATGGAATTTTAAGAAGTTCCATTAAATCCTGAGATACGTGGTTCTGTTTTGAAGGAAAATACGTCAGTCTGACTTTACAATTTGCTGGCAAGCTCTTTCACTCCTCCAAAACTGTAAAATAGTTCTAATGCATTGAAATGTTAATGAATGTTAATTAATTGCTTGCTCAGACCACATTACTGCTGTAAAAAGTCAAGACACATCTGTCTCATAAAGTTAAAGCCAATGACACTGTTAAAGCCTTTAAAATGTACATAGAAGAGAGACTGCTTTACACGTAACAGAAAATATGAATTAATGCCTTTTGCTTTTCCATCTCATGCTGCAATTGTCAGCTCACTAGGCTCCAGCTGTGAATAGTGTATAGATGGCAGGAATGGGATAGCTCAGGGTTTGGGGATTGGGACAGCCATGGGTGGTCATCATACAAAGAAACTTTTTTTTTTTTTTTCCTCATAGATTTGTACATGAAACATTAGCACTGTTAGATCTGGTAGGCAGGGTGCTGCTGTTCCTTATTCTATATAATATATAGTTTCTGGACAAGGCACAATTTGTTTATGCTTTAAAGTCGACATGAATAACTGGTCATACACATTCTAGGTTTTTTTGATTCTTTGGAGAGAGAGAGAGAGAGAGAGATAAAGAAAGATCATATTTATGTTTCACACATTATCAGTTTAAAATGGCTTGTGAATGCAGTGTTTTTGTTGACTTTAAGGCTGTTTATGCCATTTTCATGCTATCAAATACAAAATGTCCCCTCTATCCAACAGACATCACAGAAATGGGTGTCATGGAAAATGCCACTGTCTCTGTGACAGCTCTGGGTTCTGTAAAAACAGCACAAAAAATATGACCATGACCCCAGTGTTCCAGCCCATCAGAAAACTTGGAGGCGCCTCTCTACCTGTGAATTGTTTTGAGCGCTTGGGTTTGCTGACATCGGGTTGACTGGCATGTCTTTGGAGGGGTTGTGAATTGAGGAGACTCTGCCATTCAGTGTCATTGCTCATATTGCTTTTAACAGTTTGAGAAAGAGTCGTGCTTCCCTGAAGAATTAAGTAAGATAATTAAACAATAATAGAGACCATGCATATGCTTGCTTTAATCGTTTGTAACATTAATTCATTTGTTCGTTCGTTCGTTCATTCATTCAATTAATCATTCATTTCCATTTTCTAAATTCCACCCCATTTAAGAATTTTATTCAAAAAGGTAACAAAAGACAGGTTACTCTAATAAATAAAACAAGTGTAATAATTATAAAATACTGCTACTACTAAGAACAATTTCCCCAGTTCCACCCTAATTTCATAATTGTATTCAAAAAGGCAAACCATTTAATACATTCAATTCATTAAAATGCTAAAGTATTACTAAGATACCATCATATGTTTTAGGATATATATATATATATATATATATATATCCTCCTGAGACCCAGCTATGGAGTTTTTGCCTCTGTATTATATTTTAGTGAATTTCTATGAGCCCTTACATGTCACAGAAAGCCTGGATGTCCTGTACAGAGGGCACATTCAGGGCTTTTTAGAGATACACAATGTTTGGAAGTTTGACCATGATCACACCCTCTCCTTGGTCTTTAAAAATGGCTAAAATTAATTTAGTGAAAAATTGTACATCCTTATGGAAATATGATTATATTTTGTAATTGTCATTTAAATCGGAATAATTTTCTAATTGTTTATCATAAAGCAACATCTCAGGAAAATGCTATGATTTAAAAAATCAAAATATAACTTGCTGTTATGAAACTGGATATAATTTCATACATGTCCACTGTAGAGGACACCAAGACTAAAAGCATGTTTTTTATGCATTTTGGGAGACAACAATTGAATAGGGGAAAAAAAAAAAAAAAAAAAATATATATATATATATATATATATATATATATATATATATATTCATATTCATCAATTTACAATATTATTATAAATTATTAGATATTATTACAAAACATCAACACATTAATATGCAAATTAGATATGTTGTATAGATATACTGTGTTTAATGGGGAAACCAGTTTATTTTTATAACATAGTTGAGAATCATCCTTAAAGTTTGTTATAAAAATCTAAAAAATCCTAAAATGGTGATTTAAAAAAAAAAAAATCCCATCGTTTTCCCTTTTTGATAACTATTTGTAGCATTTTATTTTTTTAGAAAAAAACTTTGTCCTGAACTGAATAAAAAATGAATAAAATATAATTTTCCAAAAGTTAATTTTATAATTTGTTTCTTAAACAATGTAATGACATGTAAAAAATACTAAATTCACAAAAGGTTTTTAATGGATCTCAGGGTATATCTTATATTTCTTTCTTTCCTTTCAAAAAGGTACATTTTACATATTATATAACAGCAAACGAATTGGAATAATAATAATAATAATAATAATAATAATAATAACATATGATATATTTAGCAGATGTCATTATTAAACTGATAAAACCTCCTAGTCCATATGTTTAAAATATGTAACATTGGCATACGATGCTATTTTTGCCTTCTCAGAATGGCATTCTTTACATCAATTAGCAGTAATTCTTATAAAGCATCACCTAAAGGGCAGATATGACATCAAAGTCATAAAAATCCTGAACAAATCTCAGCAAATGAGTCCAGTCAATTTCAGATGATCATTCACAGCTGTGTTGTGACATCATAGTGAGATCCAGACACGACTGAAGCACACAACATGACATTTATTGAGAGGCTAATTTCAGACTCTTCAGGATCAGACTGCAGTCATCAGGACCCCACAGCGTGAAGAACCACACTGGAGTGCATATTTTTCCAACCTTGTGTGATACATAAAACTATACGCACACTATAAAAATGTAGTGCTTTATGGCATTCTGAATTGTATTAAAAATTTAGTGCTTTTTATTTAGATATTTTTCCTTAAATTATTATTAAAGGAAACAAAAGTGATTTGGAACACCATGAGTATGAGGTGAAAATTTTGCTAGTCGCTCTCCATTTAATCTCAGTGCTGTAGGAGAAACACTTGGGGGTGGGGGGGAACTTATTTGTGGTTTTCTTTCCTATTGGAAGCTTCACAGCTAAATTGCTTGCCTTGACAGGTAAAGGATGACGATATTCAAGGGGAAGAAAGCACAAGGTGACTTGTTCTACCCACATAGCGTGAAAATTTTGCTTTGATGATGTTCTAATTCAGAGCTGTCTTTTATCTCGACACTTCGATCGATGTGCAGACTAAAAAATCATTTATTTGCTGAATAAATATTTGAAAGGGAAAAATGTGAGCTTTGTTACTCCTTAGTATGTTCGATTCACCCTAAAGTACTTTTCACTCTTTGAATTTCTTCTTAGAATTCTGAAATAAAACGGATTCAAATGCATGTTATTCATAACTCTGGTCACATGAATTGAGCAATCCCTGATGCCCTGGATCAATGCTGTATTATAGCCCTACACATAACATTGCCCTGAATCCCAATAAGGCCACAAAAAAAAAACACACACACACACACATACACACACAGATGATTTGCCCTGATCACCCGCTGGTTTAGTCGCCTGACACTCTCTCGCCATCAGCAAGGCAATTCATAATCAATATTTACCCAGAAAGCACACCTGCATTCAAGGTTGTGCTCCGAACCTGATTAATTAATGACGCTGTGTTGTGCCCCTATTGACTTCATGATGATATTTCACAGACAGAATATAATAAAAGATATAAAAGATGAAGCTCAAGTGTAAAATGTTTCTGACTGTTTTCTTGTCTTTTTGTGCAAAAAAAAAGAAAAAAAAAATGTGCTAAGATCTCAGAAACCTCCTAGACTTGTTTAATTAAACCTAATTTTTACATACCACAGTACATTTATCAATATAACAATATACAATATTGTTTTCCACAATGCAATGCTGATTTATTACATAGCATTTGATCTGTTTGATTCCATAGTTGACATTGTCACAATAATGATAATAATGTAAGTCTAATTTCAAATATGCTAATATTGCGTAATGTATTCAGCTTTACATAGGACTATTAAACAAATAGTATCTATCTTTCAGTGTATACTCCACAATAGTTATTAAAAAGTAAGCCAGTATTCCATTCCAGGCCCGCCAGCATAGCGAAAGGGGGCTTTTTTTTTTTTTTTTAAAAAAGTGAACCATTTTCAGTTGCCAACCACATGTTGTATTTAATTATGTGGTTCAAATAGCCGCCTTCATTTTGATGGCTTCTCATGCACCAATTTGTGCTGGATTAGCATGTCTGTTGGTATCTTAATAAGCCTGATTTTTGATGCACCAAAAATATTTACTACAATGTTGTCAAATGGCCAAGAACGTGTATCGCCGCCTTCAGCAAATACCCAAAGCATGAAGTTACTTAATTAATGCAATGAATGCACAGATCCTTTATAATGACCAGTGTTGGGGGTGACGTTACGTAATCAGATTACCTTTTCCAAGTAGCTATTCAAGTAGTGTATTTCTTTTTCATTTACAAGAAAATATCTTTTTCAAAGAGTTACTTTTTCAAAAAAGAATTAGTATTTAATCCCATTTTATTAACTAGTGTCTTTTCTGCTGACATTTGTTGACCCAATTCAGCCATACCAATTAACAAATCTTACTTTAGATTTTTTTTAGAAAATCTGAAGATTGTTGAACTTCCTTTTACTACAGTTCTACTGTACAGACATGAACATACTTTTTTTTTTTTGGCCTTAGGCTTATTTATTTCACTTTTTTGGTGTGAAAGGGCTTTTACATTTGCTAAAAATCTAACTTTTTTATATTGAAAACAAACAAGCAAGCCCTGCCCAGATTTAAAAAGTAATGCAAAATGTGACATATTACTTTCCATAAAATAACGTAATTAGTTACTTTTTTAGGGAGTAACGCAATATTGTAATGCATTACTTTTAAAGGTAACTTTCCCCAACACTGATACTGAAACATTCCAATGTTGTTTGTTTATATTTGTAGGATTTGAAAACATCTGGGGTTAATGGTGGTGGGTGGGGGCTCACCAGACCTAGAACTACTCCCTTCACTGAGTTTCCTGAGCCCCTTTCAACCTCTGGGCCCTATGAAGTGCCGTCTTTTTCAAAACATAAATATAAACAAATTTCAAGGAAGGATTTTTTTTTTTTTACTTTTTAGGCCTACATGGTATCTGCAGGATTTTTCAAATCAAATTTAAGGCTTTTTGTTTCCTTTTTTAAGACCTGCAGAAATAGAATTAATATGGAATGAGTGGGATAGAGCAATGTCTAGTAACATATTAAACCAATACCATGATTTACAGCTCAGATAATGTTCATCAGAAACAGTAACATCTGTAAAAAAAAAATGTAAAAAACCTCATTTTCATATGTTGAAATTGAATTATTTTGACTGTTTGAGTTACTAAAATTAACCCTTGGTCTTCCATAGCACACATAATGATAACCAGTAAAAACACACACACAGGCCTAGCACCTCAATGCCATGGTATAAAAATGAACTACATGGTTTCTAGGTATTTCTATGAAGAACAGTGGTTTTAGTATAAATGCACAAACAATATTAATCACAAAATTCTGTCATTTAATTTAATTACTCTTTTAATACTAATTTTAAATGTCTACATTTTAAATGTCTATATATACCATGATGCAGTTAATGTTACAGTAAAATAAATCCATGGTAAATGATTCTGACTCTATCGTTGCGCACAGTGTTTCTCCTGTTTGATCAGTTTAAATCGCCGAGTCATTGTTCTTCACTAATTTCAAGCGCTCTGGATTTCACAACGCTGTTTAACGCAAGTAAACACACCTGCTCTAGTAAACTTGCGCCCCGCTGCCGTTTGAACTTCGATCACACTTTTGATCCGAGCGGATGAATGGACCGCGTGCCACGCTTCAAATGACTATAGCGCATCCATAACGTGATTCTTGTCTTTCCTCTTGAAATTATAATTAATACTTTTCTTATACTAATTTAGGTATTTAATACTTTTTATGGCTTTAAATATCGTTGTTATTTGAAAGAACACTTGTTTATTTTAAAAAAAGTACTTAAATTCTGGACCTTTGGCGTCATGGGGTGGATCGGTCGAATGCATTCTGAACATAACCTTTCTGAACATGACCGTCTCATCTCTGACTCCTAAAGGAGTTTCAGATGATTTCAAAGAGGCTCAGGGAAAATTTTGAGGTTACGTCAGCAGGCGCAGCACAAGGAGCTGTCTGAACGAAACTTTCTGAAGACTGATAGTTTGAAACAGGACTTCAGAGAGACAGGTTGAAAATTTCATAAACCGCAGTTTTCTCCAGTAAATGAACTTGCGGTTCCCCTGTGCACTGCCCTCTAGCTATAATGCAGCAAACTGTTCTCAGGCTGTTTATGAGGGCTCATATTGCAGTTTATGTATCGGCTTACAGCGCTTTTCACTTTGATGTGCATCACCAGCTTAAACAGCATAAACATGCCAAACCACTGAGATAGAAGAGCGATGAAATACCGTCTCAGTTTTAAAATGGATTGACGACCTTTCTGTTTTCATATCTTTACACAAACAAGTAAATACACACTCATATTTCTAATAGCCAGTGTGCAAATAATAATAACAATAAAAACAAGGCATTACACTTTCAGTTAGACAAAAATTCACATTTATTTATTGTTAAACAAGTGTAGAACTTTACATCCTTTGTAGAGATGGGCTCCTTAACATGTTTATCAGAGATGGGTTTCTTAATTATGCGTATGAGGATGAACTACGTCGACCAGTGCTGTAAAATATTCACAAAAGTATCATTTTTAAAGAATAATTTAATAAATAAATATCCATCCCCAGCTGCAGTAATACGTCCTTTAAAGACGAAGGTCCTCCTTCATGCTCAGCTGTGGCCTTCAGTCGCTACATTTTTCATGCTTTGCACAGATTTGCACAAAAAATAAATGTGTGCAAGGCACGAGAACACCAGAATCTACTGAAACGAACTGATCTGAAGCGGCAAAACCATTTTCGTGAACAGGACAGAGGAATTTCGATGTCTTTTGCAGCGTACATGTGGTCATCACCATAAACAAGCTTCATAACTTTTTACATAGTCATCTCATGTTCAAAATCTCTTCATTTGCTTTTTATTTAGGGTTGTTCTTGATTATTTTATAGCAATTTATTTTACACAATCAATACAACAAAATATATTGTTCTATGTTATATCATTACCCTTGACAGTTCCGTGTATGATTGAGAAAATATAAGGCCTGGGGTTTGTTTGCTAGTGGTCATATGAGACTTTGTTGATGATTGTAAAGGGTGCTACAGGACTCCTTTAGTTCAGTCAGGGCGATCGCTGGATGTTTTAAGGTCCTGGAAATTCCGTTTTTGTATATATAATAAAAAAGCAAAAGCAAAACTGCATTCAAAAGAGAAATATGTGAACATATATGTACATCCTTTGAGAAACGTATGCACTGGAACGAGACTTTATTATATTTTTTTTGGCTTATTTTTATCCTTTTTTTATGTGAAACTGTATTCCTATAAACAGACCCACACGGAATCTGCAACCGCAGAACATTGTAAGGCCCTCGTTCACAAAGTTCTACTGTACACTTCATCTCACCCTTGCTTGTTTGTTAAATGATTGTGGCTAATTTGATTACGTTCAGCTACCAAAAACAGGGTAACAGTTAAAAATCACAAAAATGTGTTTGCTTATTAGTGCTTTCTCTCGTTTTCCAGTAAAAAAACTCAACAAAACCGTATCCTTTCCGAAATATGTCTTGATTTAAGATTGTTTCTTACCACCACCGGTAAATGTCTGCATTTTTCAAGCATAAACCTTGTTCTTTGCTAAAAAAACAAACAAAAAACCCTTACCTAATGTGGTGATGCTGGTCATTTAAAAAAAAAGCTTGTAAATTCCTTATGCTATATTATCACCAAATCTTGGATTCAATCTTTTTGTCAACTTGTTTCCTTTCAAATGATCCTTTGCAAAGACCCACCCTCCTTCGTTACTGTTGCTATGTCTGACACGCCACACATCATGTTCTCACACAGTGAAAAATACATTGCGGAGCAAAAAGGACAAGACACAGCAGGTTACTTTAGGTACGAAACAAAGTCTCAGCTTTCCAATTTTGTCATTTTTGAAAGAAATTGAAGCAATAAATACCACTTGGTGGCTCTTTTGTGTCATGACAGATTGCTGTGGCACTTCAGTTCAAGTGTCACGTGAACTGCTCATCTCTTATTCTTTACTAGTCATAGCATGAATTAAATATGAATTAGTGCAATTTTGATAGTCAGTTTCCCCCAGAGCATGATTGGGCTAGTTTTGAGTAGCAGTTGGGCTGGTTTTGTTATGAAGACCTGCCAACCCTGGCTTATGCACCTTGGTTTTTGAAAATAATTCTGGCAAAGTTGACTTAAAGCCTATGCTAATTGACAGAAAACATGTTGACAAGATTTGGTAATAGTATAACATAACAGCGAAACAAAAGGTGGGAAGGTAGGAACCCCTCAAAAAACAATTAGGGAAGTTTTCATACCCTGTTTGAAGTCAGTAAATTTAACTAATAATAAGAATAAGAATAGTAATATTAAATTTGCCCGTAGGGTAAGAAAAAACAAAAGAGGTTTTATTCATTTTCGCTGTTCAAGTAAATGTATTTTTAAGAGTATTTTACCGAAAAACAAGGCATAAGCTTTATGTGACACATTTCACCAACCTCATCCATTTCATAGCAATTTCCGTCTAAAATCAGCGCGAAATGCGATTAAAAAGTCTGCAGATTCCGTCTGGGCCTGCCTGTAACTCGTTGGACAGCAGCGGTACTTCTCCGTTATGTGTGCAGTTATGTGGGAGGCTAAAAAAAGGAAGACCACTCTGCCATCGGTGGATGGGCGGGGCTGTGTACATGGTGGGCGGTGCTTACAGTTCGTTTTAAAGGCTTGTGACCAGCTGCATTTGTCCCTCTCGTACGTCCCCCTCGGGGACACAGGCATCTTTAGAAACGGGGATGATGAGGCCCTCGCTACTGTCTCTGCTCATCTGATAATACGCGTTCAGCTGCTGGCCTGACCCCAGGTTGGGCATGCTTTTATAATAAACGTCTTCGTTTGGACTGTGTTTGGACGGCGAGAGGTCCTGGCCAATGTCTAGACTGCTCTCCGAGAATGGCGAGTCTCTGAGGTTTGGCATGCTGGTGTACACCGAGTCTCTGTTGGGGGAGGGCAGGGCGGTTTCGGCCGGAGGCGGGAGCTGGCCGATGTAGCTGTGGGGATGCGAAGGCCCTCCGTCCGCGTCGGCCCTCGCTCTCTCCTGCGTGTGGTACAGGAGCGAGTGAGTTCGCTGGGGAATGAGGGGGGCTTCGAGCGTGCGGGGATGCGTGTGGTGCAGCCCCAGACCGTCCATCTCGCTGTCCCCGCCCACCTGCACCAGGGACGACGTCTCCGCGACCACAGGCTCCTCCCCTCTGCTGATCCCCGCCCCCTTTTTGGTGCTGATCCGGGACTCGGCGGCCCTGAGGTTGTTGTGCACGAGCTCGGAGATGATCATCTTCTCGAAGGCCGTGTCATTGAGACTGAGCCCGCAATCCACCACCTGCACGCCGTCGCTGTAGTTATGAAGTGAGTAGCTGTTATTGAAGTTGCCGTTGAGTGGTAGAGTCCCGAACGTGTTCGTATCTCTGCCGCTGGTCACCGAGTGTCCTGCAACAACACGAGAAGAAGAAAAACGTTAGGTTGCTCTTGGAAAATCTGAGAAATAAAATCAATGTTTAATGCTGTTTAGGAGCTAAATGCATTTGCCATTTTTGGAACATGCAAAAAACTCAAATCTGTAGTCTGCACATGCAGAACGGTAAGGTTCTGTTACTATATTATCGGCCAGTTCTGTGTATAACGTTGGATGTACTTGCATCCAACTCTAAACTGATAAGGCAAAACTAACACTACAGAAATAAGTTTACACTTTAGTCTGGGGATTAGTTCTATTAACTATGTTTTTAAACTCCTAATTTGCTGTTTATAAAGAGTCAGTGAGGTAGTTGTTAAGTTTAGGTGTGGGGTAGGATTAAAGGATCTCAAATCTGGTCACGCAGAAAAAGGCATTCATATGTGCTTTACACGTACAGCCAATATGCTAGTAGTATGCATGGTAATAAGTGACTAGTTAATAGTGAGAATTGGTCCATAAACTGAAGTGTTGCCAGAAATAAATTTGGCTTAACTTAAGTGACAAATTTATTTAATAGCTGCACTACTTTCAGCGTGAACCCATGCATTACTTGCAAACGACATGCAATGCAGTCGTTTACCAGGCCCTTATAATGTGTACTCGTATTGCCGGATTTTTATAGAGCCTGGATCACAGTTCTACAGCAGTGTAGCTGTACCTGACCTACCATTCCTGATTTGCATAATTCCCTTACAGAATCGGCAGGCGCAGGCACAGTTCATTCTTTGTGAATTCTCCACAGTTTGAAGTTCTGATTTTTTCCACAATAAAACAATTTCGAACAATTCACAATGACCAATTTCGGAACATTGATTCAACTACGTCCCAAACAACATTAAAATCATTCTGGAGGCTTCAAACATCACAGACACAAATGAGAGAGCGGCACAGATGTGTATTCACAGATGAAAGAGCGGTGACAGTCACAGAATTGATCAACATCAGCTTGCATTTGAAGCAGTTATGGTGGTGGGGGTGAAAGGTTTGAAAGTAACGGAAAAAAGCCAAATTCGAAAAGAAAAAAAAAAAAAACACAAACAGCCATTTCTCACACTACAGAGAGCCAGTGAAAGCGAAAGCATCCAACAGACAGGAGAGAGAAAACTCACTCTGGACAACTCACATCAAGTCTGTCTGTTCAGGCCAGCAGACCTGAGCGCTGCTGATGAACGAAAAGAACACAAAACAAAAAGGAAATGATTTATTGTAAAACATGATGAGATATCACTAACAGAAAAACAAACAAACAAAAAACTAAATTACAACGTTAGCGCAAGCAAAGGACTTAGCAAATTAAATTAACATCACAATTAAGGCCTTTTCCCTCCGTTAAATGTCACAGTTGGGTTTGTTTGCTGGACTGGACTTTATGTGATAATTTGAGCTCATTTGCACGCTGGCGGATGAGCGGCCGTCTGCATGAGCTACGATAATCTTTAACCGCATCTTACGAGAGCCCACCAGTGGGCGGCTCGGACACAGCCATTCTCAGAGCCTCTCCACACGAATGACAAGACAAAGGAAGGAGATGGCAGATGGGAACAGAAGAGGGACAGTAATTTGAGGAAAGGGAGTTCAAGAGAGATTTCTGCTGGATATTGAGACGGAAGGGCTAAAGAAACATGAGGGCTTTTCTCTGACAGAATTCCTCACTGAACCCGTAAACAGACAGAGAGATGTGTAAAACTGGAGGAGGGTAACAGAGAATATACTGCAGACACAATACTATGGAAGCCTGTTTTTGCAATGACATGAAACAAAACAAAAGGTAATTGCGATTCTTTATCGCAATTCGGACATTTTTTCCTCACAGTTTGCGAGACATAAACTCAGAATTGTGAGAAATGTTAACTCACAATTTTTAAAAATAAATAAGTGAATAAAAATTGCAAAATATAAACTCAGATGTCTGACTTTTCTCTCAATTGCGAGGTTATATATCACAGTTCTGACTCGTTTTCTCAGAATTGTAAGATATAAACTTGCAAATGCAAGTTATAAAGTCCAATTCTAGAAAAGAGTCAACATTTGAAACATTCTGACATTTTCGTACAATTGAGGGTTCATATCTCACAATTTTGATGTAAATTTCACTTACAAGATTATATCACGCAATCCTAAGAAAATAAAAGTCTGAATTGCAAGATTCTCGTCTTTAAAGCTTGGCAATGCAATTATCTTTTTTTTTTTTTTTTTTTTTTTTCAAATACAGTGAGAGAAACAAGCTTCCATCAAAACAAAAAAGAAGAAAAAAAAAAGAATTGCGTTATATACACAAACAAAATATTTTCTTTTTATTTCTTTCTTTTTTTTTTTTTTTTTTACAGAAAAAAGGTAAGTTACAGCATTTAAAAAAATATTGTAAAATAATAAGACTATCAATTAAACGATAAAAATGATGACAAAGGTATCTGGACATTTTCTGGTTGTCAGGCCAAATTAGTTTGTTTAGTGCTGTTTAGTGAATTACACCTGTCCAAACTTGAGGGGTGCTGACTTTATATATCCACTAAAAATGGCTTTAGCTTCCACTGCATAAAAGTAATTGAAAAATAGCTCTGAAAACTAAATATTGCTTAAGTTTCCAAATAGTTTTAGGGCCACAGTGTGTACGATAAAAATAAAAAGCCTTTTTTTTAAGCCAAGTTGTGAATATAATTTTCCTAAAACTTCTGAATCTGATTAATGGTTTCATGACCGGATGAGTCGCAGTAGAAGCTATTGTAACATGCAGAAAAAAAGAAGAAAAAAAAACAAACATATAACTTATATGGCTTTTTATATTAAAAAGACTGGCCTCAACATCTGTAGCCATTCAACTTTGAACTGAGAGCAAAGTATTTGAATAAATCCAACCCAATGTCCAACGAGCCCGTGTTTAACAAAGAGAGAAGGCGGCTGCTTTCAGTACAATCTCCATTCAGAATCATGTATGTACATTTAGACTAAATCTCAATTGTGTGTGCAATGTGCATGCATCGTGCCAACATCCCAAAAGTTGTGTAAAATGCAGAGGTGATGAAAAGGATTGTTTTACTAAGAGCAACATTTCTTCATTCTAATGATTTTTGAACCATGTGTGGACAGTATGTGGATGGTCTGTTGATGGCCAGAGTTTAATCATGGTAAAACAATTACATTTGATGGGCAAATTTAAAACTGATTGCATACTTGTCTCTCTGTAGGTCACTGAGTGTGTGCAGGAAAGGGAAAGAGAAAACAGACACAAACAGTTAAGTGTCATGTCACTTAAAAAAGTTGAATTACATTTGCCTGCTTAAATATAAATATTCAATAAAAAAACAAAACGTGTGCATAAAAAGCAATAACATGTCTTGTGCGCATCACAATGGTCTCATAGTGAAGAAAAATAGCTTTACTCTGTGCTGTAAAACCACACACTACAGTTTTAGCCTGATATATCTGATTTATTAGTGTGATTTCTCAGCACAGAGGGGTTGATACTGCCTAGTACTCTGATAATACTCATAGTACTGCACAGTACCACATGAGCAAAAGGGCAAAAAGGAGTGTAGTGGATTAGTAGTCACACCTGGAGAGTGAAAGACTGGCACCGTTGGTGTGTTACATACGATAGTTTCAGCCAGTAAGGTGTTGTAGGGGTTATTAGTGCCTTGTGGTCTCAGAAGAGGGTTAGTAAGAAGATAATTGCCCGTCATTCCTGAAGCAACAAAAAAACAAGAGGACAAATAAGATTATGACCTCTACGACATCTATGTGATGGAAATGTTTAATCTGGAAGAATGTTTGTTTGTCAATTTCTTGATTTTTAATTACCTATTACCTATATAATTAACATTTAATTGCTAAATGATCACGAGATTTAAATGCTAGTAATATTTGTCAATGATATCCTACAAATGAGTCAATAACTTTCAAAATTAAATTGACAAAAGTACCATACTGGGCACAGCTTCTTACTAATTCAAGATCTTTGTTAAATAGTCTGTGGTAAAATATAAATGATAATTTATTTATTTTTTTTTTTCTCTCAATGTTGTGATATAAATATTGAAAAAAACAAAAAAAAAAAACACTGTCATTGTTGCTATTGTTTCTGAACAGAGACACTGAAGCATAGAAAGACAAATACAATTTTTTTTTTTAGCACCTTTGTGTTTTGTGCTTGAACGCATGCATTAAAAGCATGCTGAGTGTTTTAGAGCAAGCGAAAGCAAACGGCTCTGAATAATACAACCTTACCGCAGGTCAGCTAGAGTTGAACATCATCTTCTCATCACATGCATTTCAGCCCTGGCTAAATAATAAATGACAGTTTTTTTTTCTAAATCTTTGAAATAGCTGACCGAGGGCATATTTTCTACTGACTCACTACTGTAGCTGTGTAAAACGGGCCCAAAAGGGGCTTTGTCTGGCTTCCTGTGTCTTTAAATTGACATTAGTCTTTTTATTTTCCATTAAAGTCAACATGAAATCAAAGTTGACCCTATTTACTTTTTCAATACATAGTCCTGATGTTATTGTGAACAATTCATCGGTCCGTGTTTTTCCAAAGAAAAAAACAAAAACAAAAACAAAACAATGTTTGGCATCATAATCTTTCATCAAAATGCAATAACTTGCTTCGCCTCTGAAACGACTTTCCTTTTTGGCTATTTTTCACCCTTCCCTTCCAACCACCTGTCATACAGAGACCACTTTTCATGATCTAATTAATTTGCTATCTGACAAATATGGCACATCACATTAGTGAAAGACTTGCGAATGCTGTTTCATGTTGACTTTAAGTAAAATCACAAATCATAGATACTTGTGCATGTCTACCAGTAATCATCATGCTTTTAATAAACATCAGTTGAATGAAAATTGTTTTAAATAAATATATCTTAAAATATACATTACTATACATGAAAAACAAAAAAACAGATTTTTAAAGCAAATGTAATTTAACGTCAAATAAATTGAAGAACTTTTGAAATGAAACTGTTGAGTTCATTAATGCAGAGCTTCTAAAATTATTGGCTGTTAACAAATTTGATTGAATAGGAGTTAGATATATATATTTAATAATTCAAATTAAAATTAAACATGGATGACTGATTTTAGTCTACTTTTTCTGAGCTGGAATGAGTTTGGGTGTATGACTGACCTTGGTTGAGGGTTGATGTGCTGTTGATGTCTCCTGAGATGAAAGAGGACTCAGACTGTTTTCTGACTGTGTCGTTCCACATTCTTCTGATTCGACTCTATTAGATGAACAAACAGCCATGAAACACTGATCACTATCTTCAGGAGGGAAAATTGCATGTTACATCTTTTTTTCTGATATGTACAGTGGCCCCAAAAAGAATTTGGATGCTTTTGGACACTTCAGTCGTACTTATCTGATGCAATGACATTCATACATTTCTAACAAAATATCAAAGCAAGTGACACCTAAAAACAAATGATAGCTTTTATCAGAACTTTTCTGAGCCTTTTCAATGACTTGTTTAGTGTTTCAGTGAACAGCTACTGCCAATGTCATCTTTATAATCATTAACCATAGACATGTTCTATTAAAAGTTTGAAAAGCATAAAAACTGTAGCAAAGTGTTGCAATAATTGCTTATTATTTGTTGCTATAGTATTTCTTACTTTATTTTAATATATGTGACCCTGGACCACGAAACCAGTCTTAAGTAGCACAGGTATATTTGTAGCAATAGCCAAAAATACATTGTATGGGTCAAAATGATTGATTTTTCTTTTATGCCAAAAATCATTAGGATATTAAGTAAAGATCATGTTCCATTAAAATATTTTGTAAATTTCCTACTGCAAATGTATCAAAACTTAATTTTTGATTAGCGATATGCATTGCTAAGAACTTCATTTGGACAAATTTAAACGTGATTTTTTTCAGTATTTCGATTTTTTTTGCACCCTCAGATTCCAGATATTCAAATGCTAGTATCTCAGCCAAATATTGTCCTATCCTAGCAAACCATACATCAATGGAAAGTTTACTTTTTCAGCTTTCAGATGATGTATAAATCTCAATTTTGGAAAATTGACACTTATCACTGGTTTTGTGGTCCGGGGTCACATATAGCCATTTTTTATTTGGACTTTAGGGTAATATAGGGGAAAACATAAAATTATATAGTGTAATTCATAAGCTCTGATACTAGACTTAATATTAGACTTAATGTTGCACATTCACAAACCTTTGAGAAAATGGTTCAAATGATATTTAGTACATATAGAATTGCTGCGTGTTCCATTTATGACTTAATACACTCAATGATGGAGAATCATCATGTATATGCTAAACATTTTCTCTGGACAAGTTGCAATTTGTTAAGTAAATGCACACTAAAGTAACTTTTAAAGTGGGTCATCTTATCCCTATCTTACCCTACATAATCAATTTAATTTGTCTGGCAGGTTTTCGTTGTTGAAAAACAAAATTACTCTCCCTCGTTATTTTCACATTACAACGGTAAATCAGTATGAAAAATATTTACCCTGGAGATTTTACAATTTTCAACAGAAATGCTACATGCGATATCATAATGCAGATTAGAAAGTAAATATTATAGTATAGCAGAACCCTATCTAAACATTGCGTAGTATACGCGACGATTGCTGTGATTCACTATAATATAATGCCATCCATCATAAAGACATTTGAATAAAATCTCTAAAATCCATCTGAAAATCAAGAAGAAACATACATAAAAGATCAGCGCTGCAGTACTGGAGCAGATGGAAGCAGTCACAGAGTTTTATTTCATTCCAATATGAAATGTGTCTCATAACCGAGCGTCGCATTAAAAGCAGTCGAAATGAAAACAATGGAAATTGGGTCAGTAGTGTTTGTACCTGAGTACCAGAGGAATAGCGAGCGCTTGTCCGTGTTGTTGAGGTCTTTGTGGAGCTGTGTGAGCTCTCTGTCGTGATCCCGCTACAGCAGTACGTGTGTCGGAGGCATTTGCTGTACTCTCTTCGAACCTGCAGTTCAAAGGAAGTTTTTTTTTCAAGTGAACTTTTTAGTGTGCGCTTCTCGTTAAAATCGACTGCTGCCGCAGCTCGGCTGGAACGATATTTTTCAGGAAGAGCACTTACTTTCTTCTGAAGCAGGCAGTGGAAGGTGAAGATAAACATGCCCTGGAAAGTGTTGAAGATGGTAAAGAGGTACGCTAAGACAACAGACGACTCGCTGATGAAGAACAACCCAAATGACCAGGTCAGACCCAAGAGGCACAGCAGAGCAAAGCCGCCCATGACCCACGACCTTCGAGAGCAAATAAAAGAGAAACAATGCGGCGTGAGAGAGGGACATCTCCTGTGGCAAAGAGCAGAAATCATTACAGCTACAATGTCAGCAAAACAATTCAAATCAAACACAGGTTCTGAAAATCATTTGGACTGACATCTTAGGCACAAGTAGATGGGAAATGCAGTGGAACATATCATTGAGAGGTTAATCAATCCCGTATGAAAGTGGGATTATTGTAAAGAAGGTTTAATCAGCATTGAGGCAGTGGAGTGTGGAGATATTTTTGCATGCCACACTACTGGGTAAAGACGCATGATACTGGGCTGCATTCAGACGGAGGGGAAAGAGAAAGAGCAGTAATCATCTCTGATTGGTCCATTTTAGTGGAGGAGGCGCTGACAACAGGTCTCGGCTGGCTAAGGAACCAAAGAGATAGAACTTGCTTTCATCAGAGGAGAGATGAGAGATGAAACAAGAAACCAACATATGAGGATTTGAAGGCATGAGGAATAGGAGGGCTTTGGGGTATAACGATCTTTTCCAGGGTACGAGTGCATGGAGATCTATAAATGAGGGGCATAAGGGATGGAGCTAAGGACGCATTGATGTAAAAATGTTTTCAGATTCAAATAAGCTTATTTATTTTATTTTATTTTATTTTATTTTATTTTATGCCCCATAACTAATAAATGGCCAATATTAAAATACTATTGTGTCTAAAAAATAAAATGTGACCCTGGACCACAAAACCAGTCATAATTTATTTTTTTATTTTTTATTTTTTTTTACCTGAAAGCCAAATAAATAAGCTTTCCATTGATGTATGGTTTGTTGGGATAGGATAAGATATATAGGATAATTGGCCGAGATAAATCTCTGAGGGTGCAAAAAAAAAAAAAAATCTTTTTGGACCTTTTAAATTGTCCAAATATAGTTCTTAGCAATGCATATTAATAAAATTAAATTAAGTTTTGATATATTTACGGTAGGAAATGTACAAAATATCTTCATGGAAAATTATCTTTACTTAATATCCTATGATTTTTGGCATAAAAGATAAAACGATCATTTTGACCGGGGTCACACATGCAAATAAATAAATAACATGCCTACAAGAATTACAAAATGATACCTAAACAATGCCTATTTTAAAACTTTTAATCAGTGAATTCTGATATAAAATTGCATAATGTAAAAGATGTATTGCTAAAGCTATAGTTTCTAAAACTGATAATAAATAAATGGATAACGACTCTTAGTTATTATTATTTAATTATTCTTTAAAGATTAACTGCTGTGACAGTAATCTAAATTGTTAACATTAAATACAATGTATGTGGAAATTGGCATACACAGTTAAATATGCAATTCTAGCCTGCATATCCAATATGAACTGCAAATAAATAAACTCATGTATGTCATGACAGTACATAAGTATAATGGAGGGGCTTGGGGAATGCGAAAATGAAGCAGTTTGGCATATGAGTGTTATTAGAGTAGGAATATATTAGGTTTGCCAATATGAAGTATGAGGGGATCTGAGAGTTTGAGGATAGGATGACAGGGTAGCACTAACATGAAGAGTGAGGAGGAGAGAAAGGGTTATAGGCTTGAAAAAAAATAAGGATATAAGGGTATGAAGTTAAGATGTACAGCATTTTAAGACGGTCCAGGCGGAATAAAAATTAAGAAACCAGTTAAGCCACAGACAGACAGACAGACAGAGCGCATGAGCAGCACAGAGAGACGGCGCTTCTGGAAGAGCCCAGCAAACAGACAATATGATGACAAGGGGAGCAACCATGAGGCTGTGGCACAGATGTCTAGCTAACGCTCTTACTTGATAAATGGTTTATTATCTTCATAGCTAGAGAGCATGGCCAGCAGAGGAGAGAGACAACATTAGATCAGGCAAATCAGTTGGATTAGCATTAAAGTCCAAAAGTAAGAATTCTGAAGTTAAAAATCAAATAACGCTGGACAAAAAAAAAATAAAAATGTTTGTAGAATTTGTCCTCAGCTGTGACAAGACAAAAATTTCCTGAATAAATGCAGCTGTCCAGGTTATGAATTCTTAAAGACAACATGAAACGGCATCACAATGTATTTAACTTCTGTAAATATATTAAAATAATTACTGTCATAAAGCTATGTACTGAACATCAAGTATCTTGCACCAGAAAGCATTTTTAAATTCGAAATGGACAGGAAACTTAATTCTCACAGGATTTTAATACATTTTAATCAGTGATATTAATAGTTAACATTATGGTCACATAAAAATACAAAGTGACTGTAGTGACAGAGAAAACATTTTTATTTTAATACTTTTGTCTCTATAGTGAACTAATAGTGAACATTTATTAAGAGAGTAAATTTAGATTTCATGCTGTCTTTAAGACACTTGATGATTACATGAAAAGACTTTTCATAAAACTTTACCGCCACTGTAAATTTAGTTTCTTTTTCTACGCAGACTGCCGAGTACATTTAGTTTTCCCACACCTTTTTGCCTTATCCCAGTTTCTAAAGAGCCTAAAGATGGTTCTCTCAGGCCAAATGTGCCAGTACTTTGCCGTTTTACACTATTTAATGCGGCAGTAATGTTTTATGTGCGACATAAGTTACGGTGTACGGTGAATCTTACCCAGGCAAATCAGAATTATAATAGCCATCACAGACGCGATAATTACTGGTTTGGGTAAGAGAACAGAGAGAGGACAGAGAAAGAGAAAAAAAGGAGAGAGAAAAAACAAGGGGAAATGGGAAACACAGAAATGAAACGAAATGCTGCAGATTAGCTTGCTGAACATGCAACATGCTGCAATGAGTCCAGAGTTTAGCGGATTGATTCATCTTGCCCTGTGGTGATGGGTGGAGAGAAATTTGGACAACATACGGCTGCCACAATGCCTGTGAGCAACATATTTTTCAGCCATGTTATTCATGTCTATATCATTGTTAAATCTAATAAAATATGCATATTTCCCCAGGGGCTGTGTGTTAAGTTTGAAAGATCACATTAAATGCAATCAGTGTCGTATATCAAATCCAAAACATGCAACAGATTTTCTAGAACAGGGTCTGAGGGTTACAGAAACATTTGTTACCAAAATTTAAGACTTGGCTAAAGTTTTAAATCTCACTTGTGAAAATCTGAACATGAACAATGAGTAACTTTTACAGCATTTCTTAAACTTAATCAATGTTAACTACATAATATACTTAATATACTTTATTTGAATAGTAACACTTTATTTTACGGTCTCTTAACTAGTTGCTTATTAGCATGCATATTACTAGAATATTAGCCATTTATTAGTACTAATTAAGCACATATTAATGCCTTATTCTACATCCCTAATTTTACCCAATACCTAAACTAAACAACTACCTTACTAATTATTAATTAATAAGCAGCAAATTAGGAATTTACTGAGGGAAAAGTTAATAGTAAATAAATGTTCCCTATTCTAAAGTGTTAGCAACTGAATGCATTATTTTGATTTATTATTATATATGTATATTTTTTTTAAAGATCTAATTTATGTTAGGTAATGCCTTACTGTAAAGTGTTACCAGTATTCTTGGTAACAGTGTGTGCGAATACGATTATATTATTATTATTATTGCAGTTGTTTTTATTTATTCAAAATTTAACAAACACAAACAAGCAAACAAAAAAAAGTCTAAAGGGAGATAAAGACACTGAATGCATTTCAAGCAACCTTCTCGTCATGTTAATATTTTAACATAAAAATGTAACACATCTAACAGGCTTATTCATGAAACACTGGAAACATTTAAACATTTAAACAACATGTTTCAAATAAAATCACAATTTCAAAACATTAAAAAATATGCCATACACTATCAAATATAATCAGTAAGACATGCATTGCCATGCCAGCGAAAAGAACCAAAAGAGTTGTGGTCAACCAACACACTGTTTTTTTTCTGCTATAGAAAGAGATCTCCCTCTTCGCAACAGGAAACACATGGAAGTGCTTTGACTGTGCTGTCTTTACACACACACACACACACACACACACATCTGAATTCACTCTGCAGGCTGACTCTGAATACAGGGAGTTGTTCCAAAAAAGAGTTTTGTGGTCACTGTAAAGAAGGAACAGCGCTGAGCCTGTCTCAATCATTACGTGCCTCTCTGGCCATCGCTCACATTAATAGCCGGCATGCACCTGAAGAGAATAACATCTGTCTGGTGTCTATCTAAATCTCTTTAGTCTTTAAATTCAGTTTTGTAGAAGCTAGATATGATGTGACCAAGAAGCAATGTCTGTTCCTGTTCTAAATGTTAGATTAGGAATGCTGCTTCTTCTTAGTGTGTGGCGGCACACTTCGACTCCACACGAGCTGAAATATCGTGGGGGAAAATAATGTGACTTACTTGATGTGCTCCAGCCGGCTGGAATCAGGTTTCAGCGATGTAGAGTGTTTCATCATTTTGTACATCGTGATGAGCAGGAAGATGAGATTGAGCTGTGCGAAAGCAAAAGACCTTTGTTAATAAACAAAAAGCAAACTTAAAAGATTAGATAAGTGAAGTTTTATTGGGAGCATTAATTGAAAACAGCCATCTAAGCATCCCTTCAGCCAGTGCCTAATACAATAACCATCTGGCATATTGCGAGACAAAGCCAAGATGACTGGCGCCAAATACAGTGTCACTATATATCAATACAAGAATACAAAAAAGCAATAAAACCGTTTAACTGCAGAATGAAAACACAAATAGATCAGAGAAGCTCAGAGACCACACATGGAGAAAAGGATATTTGAGATGTTCTCAGGGGAAAAAAAAAATTATATATATATATATATATATATGTAAAAATATAAAACTTTAAGGAATATTCTGGGTTATTTCACATACAAATGACTACGGATCACATTTGTGGCAAAACATCAGAGGGAAAACATCCCTCAGTCTGTGAAAATGAACAGAAAATGCATATTTACAGCGTTACACTCACAGTGGAATTTTAGCAGGGAATCTTTCAGCACTGCAAATAAGCATATGAAATAAACACTCACCAAACTATAACACTAATGCGAAAGCAAATCGTAACATTACATGTGGCATCATGGGACTGACTGCATGGTGCATATACTGCAAGCTTTTTTTTTTTAAGGACAAATATATTTTGCTTATTCAAATGTATTTTCTGTGATTATCAACAGCATGCCAATATTATTCATATATATTAGGATATTCAATAAAACATATTCAAATGTTATTTAATATCCCCAGATAAATACATTTACATTTTTTTTTATTACAGTGTTCAAACTAGACATCTTAAGAGTGTTAGATATATGAAATAGAAAAGATTTATATAAAATTCCATCCAGTTATGTAGGTGACCAAATTATCTTCCATATATTGGTTTCATTTGAACAGTCAAAAGACATTTAAAAGCCTGTACTTTTTCACATGTCCTTAACCCTCAGCCAAACCCTAATCCTAACCCTAACCATATAGTAAGTGTATGTTGTTAATAATATTACTCAGTACTTAAATTTATAATTACACTGTAACAAGGACACCTTAAAATTAAGTGTAACCTTTTTTTTTTCTTCTAGTAAATACGATAGCTCTATAAATGTTTAACAATAGCTCTCTAGGCTTGAACTGTAAGTATACCTGCTGTAAACGCATTCCTGTTCATTACCAACTTAGGGATCAGTCATTTTCTTTGGTAATGAACAGCATGTTACAGAAGCTGCCTTTAGGTATTAAGTTAGTTAGGTAATACATTTAATCAATCTGCAATTAACAAAGAAAATTACTTTAAGAGAGTAATCATTTTCCAGTGTCTTTTACATGGAAAACCAAAATATTTGGTGCTTTTAAATGTTGTCCGTTCACAATAGATAAGCAATCAGTCACTCGTTGCAATGTTAAACCATTCATAGACATCGAAGACGCACATCCATACGCATACACACTGTGAGAGGGGCCTTGTAACAGCCTAAAGTAATGCATTGGTCATACTTTATCACGTACTGTGTAAAATGACTTCCCAATAGCTACAACTATGTGGGACAACTATGTGGTGACGGAACATTTTCTGGTCTAATCCATTTTCTGGAGCACAGACAGGCGAGGACGTAGCAGTCTATCATTTGCGGCCGCTCTCATAAGTGGCGGTGTCACCAGCTCAAACAAGCTCTTCAGTTCGGCTCCTTGTTCGGGCGCACAAGCTCATCATTCTGCCATCAAAACAGCGATGACGATCAATAACGTGCTGCTCATGCAATCAAGCGCCACCGTTTCTCAGAGACATCACGGCGAGAGGGAGAGAAAAAGCGAGGGGAGGGGGGGCCGGGGTTATGCCTGGTTTTTGCGGCCCCTGCGCCCGAATTTATGAGCACAGAGCTATAAAAGGCCTCTCACGCCGCCGGAGCACTGACAGTGATCTGATGAGACGAGAGGAAGTAAGGACGCTCAGCAGAGGGAGTGGTAACCTAGCAAAGCAGCCACTACACTCCTAAAGCTCCTTGTTCCTGCCCATCCCATGGGCTTCCTCCGCTCCGAAAAGAGCTTTTCCTGAACAAACCCCCCCATGCCTGAATCATCACCGCTAGCCAAGCAGAAGACCCTCAATTCCACTCTGGGACGCTGGAGAAAGCTGTATGCGTGTGTTCGAATGTACGTGTGTGCGTCTTGAACTCTGATTGAACCAGATTAAATATTTAAGGTGCAGATGGAACTGTCTGCATGATGCAAACGTGTCACAGTCCGAGCGTGTTTTAACGTCACTCACACGCACTAATGGTTCCCGAACACTCATTAGCTCAGTGTCCTGGTTTTCATGGATCTCATGTGCCTGGTGGCCCACAGCCGTTAAACCACTTTTCCACCAAAACGGCGGTGGCTCTCCTGCTTGAGCCAGCGCTCGGCTGATGAATGTGCGAACTTCTCTCAGTATCAGTGCCTGCGTTTTCCACCAAGTTTTCACAGGCTCCAGAACCATATGATGATGCAACAAGCTATATTACTTCATAACTTGTTTACGAATAAACTAATGAAGGTTTTTTTTGCCAAATGTTATGAGATTTAATCGAACTAGGAGTCTTTATTTCATCACAGGCTCCTTTTGATGCAATTCTTGTAACAAAATTCAATAAAATGTACACAGAAATTCAAAATTAATTCACACAGACTAGACTTGTAAAACAATATTAGAACAAAACAAAAACAGAACTGAGCAAGAACAGAACAAAAAATAAAAGTATAAAGGAATAGGATGTTGCATCACCGCATGGTGGACCAGCCTGGTCTTTCGTGTGAAGCTGTTTTTAACACTCTAAATAAAGGTGCTTTGCGGTAGAGGAAGATAGTTTGTTTAAACAGTTCCATAAAGAACCTTTAACATTTGAAGAACCTTTCTGTTGCACAAAAGGTTCTTTGTGGTGAAAGAAGGTTCTTCAGATTATAAAAAAGTAAGAAAGAGATGGTTCTTTAAAGAACCGCTGACTGAATGGTTCTTTGTGAAACCAAAAATGGTGCTTCTATGGCATTGCTGTGAATTTATGGACACTGTTATAATGTGTAATAGCACACGTGTGAATGTAAGAATGACTTTATACAACAGATAATAAATAAGAACTCAACGTTGTGTTATATTTTAGATGCAATTTTGCCAAAAGTATAAAGTCACAGCAGAACTACTGTCCGTCTCCAAACAACATGCAATTCCTGAAAGAATCTGTGTTTTGAATAAATCTGAATTATTTAGCTAGTTGAACAAATCAAATGAATGAATAACTCATGAGTGACTGACATATTAAAACAGCTTTAGTTTTTAGTTTTTAGTTTTTGACACATTAAAACAGCTTTATTTTTTTTAGAGTATCACTTAATAAAAAAGCATATTAATAGCATATATATATATATATATATATATATACATTCATCAGCCGAGCACTGGCTCAAGCAGGAGAGCCAGCGCCGTTTTGGTGGAAAAGTGGTGTGTGTGTATATATATATATATATATATATACATATACATAATTAAAGGGATAGTTCACCCAAATATCAAAAATGGAAAAAAAAAAAAGTTATTAATTAATCACTTGACAGCCCACACATGGCTTTTCTGATGTAGTAAACTTGCTTCATAGCTCACCTGGTACAGCAATAACTCTTGTGAATGCTAAGCACTTGGGTCCAAATCCTTTGCAACATGAGTCATGTTAAAGAGCTCTAAGACTTGAAGCGAACTAAAATGGCATGGTTGTTTCAGCAAATGTCTTTTTATCTCACATTTGGGTTTAGTAGAGATGGAATGTTATTTTCAGTGAAGATTTTTAGAGCCACTCACCGACATTACGTTTCTAAACTGCCGCAAAGTGCGTTCGAGAAGCAAATAAAATCAGTGGGAATAAAACTTTGGAACTGAAAAATGTGTGCAAAAATGTTGCTACGTATTTCCAGCGAGCCTGGGATGAAGACAGTCTTGCTGGTTAAAATAAACATCAACACACATGTTGTTTGATACCAGAGGAATTAACAGCAAATGTTAAGCCAATGTTTTTGGCTCAGACATTTTTGTGGTGGAAAACTGTGGGAAAGGCTTGCATATAAGCCACCGTGCTCATGCACCCTATTGGTGGAAAAAGGGACTAGATTAGCTGTGAAATTCATGGAGCTCTACATCGCTGCAGCATCGGGCATGAGGACGCTGAAAATAGATGTAGAATAATGAGAACCACAATGGGCTTCAACTAATTGAACAGGATCACACCATTCTTTCCCTCTGCACAGCGAAATGGGTGAAACTCTGAATAATGAGACCCGCTCTAGCTCTCTCATTGACAAGGACAAAGCCAATCTGCTGAGAATCAGGGGTCAGAGGTTGGGGGAAACCTTGGTCTCGCGTTCCCCTGAGAGCCTCTGGTCTTTGTGCTTTATCTAGCATTGTCAAGCAGCCTGAGGACTACGAGTCCTGCTTGCTGTCCGAGCAGAGCACGCAACAATAAATCAGCTTCATAAAGGGTCACAAGCTTCCTGCCGCTGATGACTGGAACACGTATTCTGATTATCAGCAGCACCGAAAACACATACATCACGCCTCTTCCAGCACCGCAGCGGCTAAACGAACAGGTCTCAGGGTTTGTAGGACTTCCTCTAAGAGCGGCTGCAAAAATGTGCATTGTTCGCAGTATCTCGTGGCCTGTCAGCCTCTTTAAAATCAGTTTGACTTGTGGAGAAGATTCTTTAAAAATATTATGCATTCAGCTTTTATGACCTCATTGTAATTGAGTGCATACACACATCAAATATTTCTCTAAATGTGACGTTCCACGGAATAATTTTACCTTAACCAACTAGTCAAGGAAAAATGGTTATAAAAAAAGAAGTCAAATATCTACAGTCAGAGTAAAAAAAAAAAAAAAGGTCTGCTTTTTTGTAATGTTTAAGTAATTGCTAGATCATTCAGTTTGGTTATTAAAAACAGATGTTGATGTTTCAGGCCACTACTCTAATTACCTTCTATATTTTATTGTGTCTTTAAATCTGTTTTCAACTAAAACCTAGAAGTCTTTTCAATAAACAGAGCTTCCATCACCCCGGCAGGAAGATCACCTGGTCTGTTTACATAACCATAAAGGATATAATAAAGTCAACCCTCCACAAACATCTCTGCTTGTCCTTCCATTTTCAGGAAGACAGTTTGTTTTTTCATCCAGAGATTAGAGGGCAAACAAACAGCCAGACAGATGTGAATGCCACCTGCTAGTCTTTCCATCACACAGACTCTCTCCGTCTTTGTCTCTCTCAGGCCTACTTCCTCTTAACCTCCCCAATCTAGTCCAAGGCTCTAATCTCATAGTTCGCAAATAGCAGCACGCTTAAACTGCAGCTGCGTCAATCCGGAGTGCCCTATGACCGGCATCTCGCTGCAAACAAAGTCAGTGAGAGTCATCAGCCACCTCCTTAAAAGCTTGAACCATGACAATATACGTTTTTGATTTGTATTATTTGACATTGCCGTTTCTTCTATCCGCATCCCGAGGGGCTGTCTCGACCCTGTAGCTTGAAAGCGCCCTGCTGAGTATCATTTGAGGATAATGCTGTGCTCTAATGCCACGTTGAAAAAGCCGCATCGTATCGAAACGATCCCTGAGAAAAAAAAAAAGCCTTAAGAGCAGCATTTCCGAACCTCTCTGCAGGGCGCATTGACTGGGTCTGCCGAGACTGAACCGATCTAAGCAGAAATCGATGGGCTGCAATCTGTTGAATAAGACTGAAGAAACAAAGGCAGCTCAATGTTTTTGCACGGGAGGATTTTGTCAATTACTCTTTAAACTCCGGGACACGGTCTTACACTGCACAGAAACATTCTTCTTCTTCTTTCACCTGAAGCACGCATTCAATCACACACGCGCAAGTACATGTCATATGCAATCTTAAGCCACGTAAAGGTCAGTAGATACTGAACGTACCATAATAATGAAGGTAACAGGCCCGATGAAACTCCAGATGAAGTGATTGTCCATCCTGAGCCAGCATCTGCAAAAACAGCACATTCACAATAAGAAATTCTGTGCAGATTATAGAAAAAATGTCATCATGTTACTTTAGATAAAAACAAGAGTTCTTTAACTGGAAAAGAAAAAGCGTGCTTGCCCACATTTCCTAGATACAACATGAAGTTGACTAGAAGAGAATGGAATGAAAAATATTTATTGGTATCTATTGGAATTTTACACAAATAAATGACAATTTTATTATTATTTACTGACCCTTATGTTATTCCAAACCTGTATGATTTTCTCTTTTCCTCTGAACACAAAAGATATTTAAAAAAAAATATGGGTAACCAGACAGTTGCTGGTTGCAATTTGCTTTCATAGTTTTCGAAGTTAATAGCTACCAGCAACTGTTTGGTTCCCAAGATTCTTAAAAATATCTTCTATTGTGTTTAATAGAGAAAATAAATTTCGTACAAATTTGGAACAACATGAGGGTGAATAAACAATGATGCAATTCGAATTTTTGCGTAAACTATCCCTTTAAGCTCAGCTTTTAAAATCACAGTACACACTGCAGCCTCCAGGCTCACAGCATCCCAAACACCAGTATTTTAAAGATTCATAAAAGATGAATTACCATCTGGTCATCCGAGATTCTGGTATGGAGATAAAAGTTGATATTTCAATATTAGTACCATTTAGTATGTGCTTTTGGCATCTGCTACAGCTTTTGGATCTGGAAAGTTAGTCTTAACTCTTGCATCATTGTGTGAATTGTGTTCTGACACATTTTGGAATGCAATTACACACGAGAGTAGTTTTTGTTCGAATCCCGCACCTTAAGTATGAGCAAGTGTATTAGATATGCTTGCCTTTGCAAACAGCACCAATAAACACACACACTAAGGATGGTATCTGTTACTGAGCAGGCTCATGTGGGTTACGTTACAATGTTTTATATGGGCTGATGAGCAGCGTTTAATAAACGAATGCGGAAAAGACAGTAATTTCCTGTAACGGATCCAGTTTCTCTAGAGTGAGACTTCCAGCAGAAAACACTGATCATATAAATTGTCAATGTTACAGGCTCTAAGAAACCGTAGAAACATTGGAGACAAATGCAATGGTACAAGCATCGCTTTCATACCAATATAAACATATCTAAAGCAACCACCGTGCTTCGTATTAAAAGACAGTGATGTGGCAGACAGGGCCGACACACTTCCACCTGTTTATGTGTTATAAGGAGCAACCCAAGAGCCCATGCAGGGCTGAAGCACTGCCATTAATCTGCGTAAAAGCCTCTTTCTCATGCGGCCCTCGTCTCCGTTAGAGAGCATTTACAAACAACAGGTCACCAGAGACTCTTTGAACAAAAGACACTAACGCATGCAGCCCTGCCTGGAAACCGCATTTTGTACTGTAAGGCATCCTCTGAAGACTTTCTGTGTGAGTGTGTGTGGTACCTATGGAACCGTCAGATTGTGGTACGCTCCCGCAGACAGCATTGCTTTAAAAAAAAAAATCAAAGAAAAAGCTTGCTTACGCTTTCTTGGTCCCGTAGCTCCTGTAGTCTACAGCAGCGGAAACGCCCACGACCACAGCAGGGAGGAGGTATCCCGCCATGTAGAAATACCTCCTGCGTGAATATTCGCTCTCGAAGACCTCCACCAGCATCAGATAGAGCTGAACCCCCTCCAAACACATCCATGCGAAAGACGCCAAAAAAAAGTAATGCAGGATTCCTGCAATTATGGAGCAGGCCATCTGTGGGAGAAGCACAAGAGTCAAAGACAAATAAACATGGAAATCTATTTTATTTTAAACTTGATTTCATGTCTCTCTTTTTTTTTCAGCAATTCAATTCAATATTTTTTTTTTCTTCTTTGTTACTAACCAAGGCCAGTCATCTCGAGACATTCCCATAAGACTAGCTTAAGACATCCCATCCATTCAAGGTAATGTACCAAGTAAAGAAAAAACATATCTATATATTTTTTATTGTATAATTTTTTTTCAACAAAAGTTTTGATTTAATGGCTCTAAAAATGTCAGGTAGTGTAACTACCAAGTACATAGCCAAGAGTATGTGGACCCCCTCTTAATGAATGGCTTTGGCTGGGCCTCTTAATTCCAGTGAAGACAAATCTTAATGCTACGGCATAAAACGACAGTCTAGAGAATTGTGCGCTTCCAACTTTTTTTGGCAACAGTTTGGGTAGGCCCTTTTCTGCTTCAGCATGATAATGCCGCTTGTGTACAAAATGAGATCTGTAAAGAAATGGTTTACTGGTGTGGAAGAACTTGACTGGCCTACACAAAGCCCGGACCTGAACCCCACTGAACACAAGGAGCCAGACCTCATCTCTGACGCTCTTGTGTCTGAATGGGAGAAAATCCCCACAAAAACTCTCCATAAGAGCAAAAGCTGTCGTAGCAGTAAAGGGGCCAACTACCTATAAATGGTCAATGTTCAACAAACAAAATTTTTTAGTAATATAATGACATCCTTTTCTTTATTACTACAAGTTGAACAAATTTTCAAGTTCAACTCTCACAGAAGCTATATAAAATTGATGTAAATAAATAATAATAATAATAAAAAATAATTAATTTGAAATGCATTTTTTTTTTTACAAATAAATTCTGGACTAGAAGTCAAGTTACTCTCTAAAATCCAGTGAGCCTGAAAAACTATAATCGTGTCAAAAATGCAGACTGAATTCGCCAGAACTCCCTTCAAAAATTTGTCTTCAATGTTCTGGACACACATTTCTGGACATTTCTATGAGACTAGCTGAAAACATCATATCCATTCAAGGTAATGTTACCCTGGGCTCTGTCATGTCGATTCCAATGAGGAAGATGAGCTCAGCGATAAAAAGGTTGATGCACAGGTTCTTGTGGATTGTGTTCCTGTCACTCTGCAGCCCACGGAAGAAACAGAAGGTGAAGATGCTCATGGCCAGACAGATGAGGGATACCACAATACCCACACGACTGATGACGCTCAACAACAGCTCCTGGACTTTATCTGCACCCTGAGAAACAAACAAACAGAGACAGAGGGAACATAGAAGCAAATCACATTTAACAATCACGTAAATTCAGCATCTAATGGAAAACATACAGAGTATGCTGTACATTTCCCGCATTGAGTATCATCTTCTTTTTTTTTTATTTAAATCAACATTTGCCAGTTAGATCAAATTGTATATTCATTAGACAGTTGTTATTCCATTTGGTGACGCTAGTGGGACAAAAAGTTCAGCTTTAAGAGTTTAACTCTGTTTTTGTTTAAAGAAACTTTTACTAATATTATACATAGACTAAAACTCTAAAACAGGCCGATTTGCAGCTGTCTGCAATCCAGTCGGTTATCAGTTGGTAGCGTTTGGCTTAGAGAAGCAGATGAGTGTTGGCGGTGTCTATTATAACAGCTGGGTTTCACAGTAACGCACGGACAAAAGCTTAAATATTTATGAAGATCGCATCTTACCAGCAGCTCTCGATGAGCCATGAGCACCGCAAAGTTGGTGAGATGACTACAGGAGCAGGTGGTGTGACTTTTATTGGCATGGATGAGTTTGCAGCCCTGAGTGGACCAGTATCCCATCATGGTTCTCTCGGAGTAGTTCCAGAAAGAGCAGTTGGAGTTGTAGTAATGTTGCATCTGTAATCGACAGGAAGAGATGGAAACATTCCTCATGAGTTAGCAGACGATAATGAATTGATATTTAGTAGCCGTCCCTCTGATTGTACGAGACACGGCGTCGCAATTCACTCCGGCTGTTGCCGTTCATTCTTTCGCAAATGATACGCTGGCCATATCAAACACTCTTTTGAATGCGCAGTGTGTGTTCTCACATAAACGACTAAAGAATCTAATAAGGTTAAATGAGTGCGAAATCTAGCATGGGACCATTGATTATATGAGGTGCTAACAGGGGGCAGAATGGTTTGAAGGCATGTCTGTGGAAATCACACAATTACTTTGATAGAGAGCAAAAATCAAGCCGGGTCTCCTCTGGGAGCGCTCCTGACACTTTAAAAGAGAGCGAGATGATAATTGGTCCTCTGGTAATTTCATCCTGCATTGTATAGCTAATCTGGGAGTTAATTTTCCACTCCAAAAAAAGGAAATTGCATCATTTACATCCTAATGTCGACAAACGAATTAGTTTTCATTAAGAATTTGGTCTAGGCTGGTAATAATCATTGGTTCAGACTTTGTTAATTTCATGTTCGATGGCTTAAATAAACCCCTCTGTGACCTTGTAGGGTGTTTGAATTGAGACTGCTTTTATTTTATTTTCTTCGCCGTCTTGCCTTGCTATCCCGCTGCTTTTACGATCCCTTTGTTTGTTTATTGCTTGCACTCACGTCGATGTGCTCCAGGGTGAAAATCACAGGCTCCGATATAAATACACGACTGGATTCTTTGTTTATTGAGGCGGCAATGACGTCGGAATTCACAGCCACGGAGAGGTTGCGTCCATTAGCCTCGTGGCCGAGCTTCATGGTCGCGTTCTCCGTGCTTAGAAACTGCCCCAGGTTCTTATAAAGGGCAAAAACCAACTTGGCAACACCTGCAAAGAGAAAACGCAAAACTTTACTTTTCATTAAAGTCTATGATGTCAGTAAGTCTCAAAAAAACTGTCAAGAAGACGTTTGGGTTTTATTGCACCTTATGGTTAATAAAGAAAATAATATGAAATTATGTTTGTACAATAAAAAGGAAGTCTACTAAGAGTGTGATTTTAAGTCTAACTATGTCTCAGGTCATTTTAATCATCTTCACCCATGTACATCAAAATACGTGATTATCCCATAAATAAATGTATATACCCCACAAAAGTTTCTAACTTTTTTTTCCCCAAGTGACCCAGCAGTACACTCAGTTATGTTTTTCAAAAACAACATATGTTCAGCAATATGTTCACATCAGTGCTTAGATCTTTTTAAATCTCCATAGTGACAGGTGCAATCGGATCTTTTATGTTCTAATTCTCACTGGAAATGATACTAATGCGGTACAATGAGCGAGTTTGCATGTGGGCAAGAACGTACCATTACGACTGTTGAGTTTCACCGTATTGGAAGACAATTGGATAGAAATGCCACCCCTGCCGCTCTGGGGAAACCTGAAATCTTGAACCTGCCCATCTGTGCTCAGCACGTAAACATCCAGAACTGCAGAGAGAAATCAGATGTTTCACAATGTTAGTTCGCCAAGTGGAAACAGAGAAAATAATAATGGGGGGATTCGATGAGAATGAATTGCGGTTTATTTGCATGCGCTATCTAAAGTTGTTCGGTTCGCTAAAGGAATTATGCAAATCAGTTAGTGGTGAAAACGCACCAACAAAATCTGTGCTGAACGCAATTTGCATAACGTTATTCTGGAGCTTTAAGTGCTAGGCTATAACGGATGTAGCAGACCACGGCGATATGGCTTACTTTACTAGCAGTTTTTCAAAATAAATGTTTTTTTTCGACTTTGCATTATCAACAGTGTACAAAATACAAAACTGTATACAGGTAAGTGCATATATTAGGCCGTGTAAGTGGTCCACATTTCTTTACTCACTATTTTTAATCACATTTTTGCCTCCGCTTCATTTTTAAAAGGTCCTGCAGTGTGGCAAATGAATGGAGTAGAAGTATTCCATGTAGAGTCTCAATTAATATGAGGTCATAAAAGCTGCATGCATAACAGTAATAAAAGAATTAGGAAAATGCTGTTTAAAATGGTATAAGAGAGAGTTAGCATGCCACACTGCAGGACATGTCAACTTCCTCAAAGTATTTTATATTATAGCATTTTAGTGTTAGCGCCCACCGTTATTAAAATTTCACAGCTGAAGCATATTTGCAAACTTGAACTGATCAGCTGCAAAATAAGCTGTTTACGTTGTCACTTCTATTAGTTGTGCGCGTCGCTCGTACTCACTTATATTACTGGCTGGTACTTTCACGATGGCCGGTTCCATTAAATTGTCTGCAAGGACAAAGGCTCCTTCCTCCAGGGTGTCCAGTAACATAGTTGCGGCGTGCGTCTGCTCCGTGGTATTCATATCTCGCCACGATTTCAGAGCCTCCGGTCTGAGGAGGTTGTCGACTGTATCCACGATAGCCTGCAGCCCAATGAGACGCTTGTGTCAGCACTAACCACTGTAGTAAGGTCAAATGTCAAAGCCTTGACTTTATCAGCAGCTGTCTGCCCGTGCCCAAATGAAAGCAAACATGCACACTTTGTTTTAGGTCGTTATCAGGTGACACACATAAAAACAGGCTGCAGAAATGAGCCCGACATGCTCTGTCTGTCTCAAGAGTGGAGTATTGAATGTCAAAGGCTCTTCAAGCACGTAAACGGACACATATGAGGTAAAGAAAGACAGCCGGTCCTTGGTGATGCTATATAAATGCAAAGATAGAGACACCATTGTTTTGTGTCGTCCAAACTGAAGATGCAGATGACTATTTTCAAATAGCATCCATTTGATCCTGCTTTCAATACAAAAATACATTTTGTAATATCTCTAGGTCTTGAAAATATTAGGCACAAAACAACAACAAAAGGAAAAAAAACACCCGTTAACACTGTCAGACAACTTCCAAACAATGTAGTCGTTTTCTACAAAGTAGTTTTCTTTTATCTTACTAGCAGTAGCAACTCACATTTTGGAAATTTTTGACCTTACAAACTACTAGAGCTACTGCGCGCACGCACCAGACACCACCAGACTAAAATATCGATTCATACCCGTTGCCTCCTTTGATAATTATTGTTCATTAGATTGGTTTTGCACCTCTGACTCACACAAGCCCTAATTCCCTACATTTTTATGGTCATTTTTAACTACTCTCAATGTTAAATCGTTTTTGCTCCTACGCACCAATACAAATTGAAAGATGACTTAGGGTTTCACATCTGCTGATTTATTTTACACTGATTTGCCTTTCCGAAACAGAATCCTGCCCTTCATGTGATCTCTACATAATCTTCCCTGTCATACTTACATTTTTTCACTTTTGCTATGTCTAAAATCTCTTAGCAGTTTATAATGCTGTGGCAAAACCAGTGTAGCAATCAATAAATTTCAAGCACCACAAACTGACATCTACCCTTTACAACCACTACGAACATGCACTGCCAACCAGCAACTCAAGCACACGTCAACAGATATTTACACATGACTTTAACTGAAAAGAAACTGAAGAAAAAAAAATACACAGACCACCAACAAACACATAAAAGGTATGAATTGGGCATAAAAATTGCAGCCACACAATTTCCAATCCACTAAAATATTGAACCTTCGGGAATGAGGACACAGGCGGAGTGAAATGCTGTGGCGACAAGTGAGAATGAAAGGACACAGGACCATGCTGAGAAACAATAGCAGGAAAAGAAGAAGAGAAAGTACAGAAACAAGTGAAAAGCATAGTAGCGTAGCACAGATATACCTTCATATACGCCCTGCACGTCCTTTCTCGCTTTTGAAGCTTTTTCATTTGAGAGAGGACATACACAAGAACAAAAACAGACCAAAGAAACACAGTTAGAAAGTTGATGGTGTACTAATGGGTTCTCCAATCCACAAGCACTTCAGAAACACAGTATAGCAGTTGGATCTGCTATGATGAAATCATGTAACGGATGAATGTAGGGGTGTACAGAGTGGCCTTGCTTTCAGCACAACAATTTAGTCTGGTGATTTCAAAACCCTCAGGTGCTCTTTCAAGTAAAAATAGAATCAGTAACTCATTACCATCTCAAATATGCAAATGAAACTTATGCAAAACAATATTCAGACGCAGATGTGTGGTTTACCACTATAGGATCCAGATTAAGGTTGGGGATTGGAGTTGGAAGCTGAACTAAGAGAAGAGGTTGGGGTTGGAGATTAGGTGTAAAGTTGAGGTGGTGCTAAAGGTTGGGATTCTGTTTAGATGAGGAGTTTAGTGTCAGGAAAAAGATTTAGGGTCTAAAATTGGGAAACAAATTTGGGGTTACAGTTTAAGTTTTCAGATTACAAGTAACATGTGCATTAAACAAATGCAAAACAATATGCAGACACAATATGTGACCCTGGACCACAAAACCATGTGTCAATTTGTGTCAATTTTTCAAAATTGAGATTTATTCATCATCTGAAAGTTGAATAAATAAACCTTCCATTGATGTTTGGGTTGGTAGGATAGGACAATATTTGGCCGAGATACAACTATTTGAAAATCTGGAATCTGAGGGTGCAAAAACAACTAAATGTTGAGAAAATTGCCTTTAAATTTGTCCAAATGAAGTTCTTAGCAATGCATATTACTAATCAAAAATTAAGTTTTGATATATTTACAGTAGAAAATTTACAAAATATCTTCATGGAACATGATCTTTACTTAATATCCTAATGATTTTTGGCATAAAAAAAACAGATAATTTTGACCCATACAATGCATTTTTGGCTATTGCTGCAAATATACCTGTGCAACTTAAGACTGGTTTTGTCGTCCAGGGTCACATATGTCTAAATCAATATGTGGTTTACCTCTATATAGGATCGACATTAGGGTTGGGGATTAGAGTGGAAAGCTGAACTAAGAGAAGGGGTTGGGGTTGGAAATTAGATGTAAAGCTTAGCAATAATGGTTAAGATAGAGATTTTGCATGAACAACTGGAAGCTGGGATAGTGCTAAAGGTTGGGATTCAGTTTAGATGAAGTGTTTAGTGTCAGGAATAAGATTTAGGGTCTAAGATTGGGGATCAAATTTAGGGTTACAATTTAGGTTTTCAAATTGCAAGTAACATGTGCATTAAACATGCAAAACAATATGCAAACACAATATGTCTAACTCAATATGTGGTTTACCTCTATAGGATTGAGATTAGGGTTGGGGATTAGAGTGGAAAGCTGAACTAAGAGAAGGGGTTGGGGTTGGAGTTTAGATGTAAAGCTTAGCAATAATGGTTAAGATAGAGATCTTGCATGAACAACTGGAAGCTGAGATAGTGCTAAAGTTTGGGATTCAGTTTAGATGAGGTGTTTAGTGTCAGGAAAAAGATTTAGGGTCTCAGATTGGGAAACAAATTTGGGGTTACAGTTTAGGTTTTCAAATTACAAGTAACGTGCATTAAACAAATGCAAAACAATATGCAGACACAATATGTCTAAATCAATATGTGGTTTACCTCTATAGGATCGAGATTAGGGTTGGGGATTAGAGTGGAAAGGAGAAGTAAGAAGTAAATTTAGGAATAATGATTAAAATAGAGATTTAGCATGGAAAACTGGAAGCTGGGATAGTGCTAAAGGTTTGGGATTCAGTTTAGATGAGGTGTTTAGGGTCATGGAAAAGATTTAGGATCAAGGTTAGGGTTGGGGATTGGAGTTGAAAGCTGAACTAAGAGAAGGGGGTCGGGGTTGGATAGGGTTTGAGATTAGGTGTAAAATTTAGGTTTAAGAATAACGGTTAAAATAAATATTTTGGGTAAAGAATTGGGTGCTGAGTTAGGACTAAAGATTGGGATTCAGATTAGATGAGGAGTTTAGGGTCAGGAAAAAGATTTGTCAGAGATTGGGAGATTTGTTGGAGTTAGGTTTCCAAATTATGAGTAACATGCATATTAAACAAATGCAAAACAACATGCAGCCACAAACTGTCTAAATCTATGTGTGGTTTACCTCTGTAGGATTGAGATCAGGGTTGGGAATTGGAGTTGGAAGCTGAACTAACAAAAGGGGTTGGATTCGGATAAGGTAAAGACTTTGGGTGGGAAACTGGGATACAGTTAATAGAATTCAGGTTATATGAAGTAGTTTGTAGTCAAAGACAAGATTTATATTTAGAGATTTTGGATATAATTGATGTAGAGTCCAAATCAATGGAATATTCTATAGGATCTAGATTGCCATTTTGCACTACAGGAAGGAGTAGGGCTGGTATGTAAGTGAGGTTAGAACTAAAGGGATAGTATTTTAAAATTAATGTTAGTGATGGAGTTAGGGCTTGTAGGTGCTGAGGTGAGGGTTATGATCAGAAATAGGGGATAGGGCCATGGTTCACTAAAGAGTGCTGGTAAAAAGAAATACATCTTTGATTCAGAATTTAGAGTTTGGTTTTAAGGTTTAGAGTAATAGGCTGATTGTTTAAACTTGGTCCCGGAACATGTCCTATTCAAGTAAATCACATTGGCTAACCACATTGTGGCTCCAATGAAACAAATGACATTTTTGCTAGTGCACAGGGGGATCCAAAAGTTTAGCATTCAGACTAGGTACATTCACTCCCTTCCACTGGCCTGTAACTACGAAATTCATTTCAAAGAAATACTTAGTGAGTACTGCCTGTACTCCTGCCATTTGAGTTCACAGATATGCAGCCACTTCCTCGACTTTAAAAAATGAAACACACACACACACACACACACACTAAAGCCATACAGACAACACAATAGCTGAGAAAGAGGTTTCTGTTACTGTTACTTCAATCACTATGAATATACAGTCATATTTTTAATATGACTGAAAGGGATAGTATACTCCAAAATGAAAATTACTCACCCTCATGTGGTTCTAAACCCAAAGGACTTTTGTTTGAAATTAAAATATTTTAATAAACCTGAGAAATTTGTGTCCTGGCTATAATGTGATCTCATGAATTTGTATGTATTTCACATAAAATGTGTCTCTAAAAAAACGTACAATTACTTATGTTTTTCCTGACACTAAAACGTACAATACTGACGTATTTACAACATCTAAATGTACAGTTTTATTTATTTATTTTTTATTTTTATTGACATTTTGACAACACCTAAAAACAAATCCTTATGAATACTGAAATTGCGGCATTAATTTCATTTATTGTTGTTTTTAGTTGTTATACCAATGCCCTTATATTTTCAATTTCATTAATAAATAGTTTAATCGTTTACTTAATATGAAATGATAACATTTAATTGTGTGATTTCTACAGCCAGCTCGTTTCCAATTATAGGTCTACATAATGTTAACAAGACTACACTTTAAACCCTTAAAATAAATTGGAGGTAGGTTAAGGGGCTAAAAATTTAATAATCTAATAATATCTTACTGAAATAAAAGACACGTAAATATTTTACGTTTTTTTAGCAAAAAATATGTGGCTATTTGTTAAAAACATTCAAAAATGTATGTTTTGCGCCTCTAAACATTACGTATAAATACCTACATATAAATAATGAGACCTGACTGTGTCCCTCTATCTTTGAAGCTTTAACACTGTTAAAGTAAAATGACTTAATCAAACAGTCTTCTAAAGGAACCAGCTCACTTGTATATGATTTAATTCAACTTTGATCAACTTGCATGCATAAATGCATATATCATATAAAATAATAATATAAAGAAAATAATAAATCATGGAAAACTTGGATTAAGCCACTCAATTCATATGCATTACTTCTACAATGTCTAACTTTTTAAGCTTCAAAGTTTAGGCTGAAAGTGGAACGAGAGAGAAATCTCTCAGGTGGCATTAAAAATATCTGTATTTGTACACAAAAGTCTTATGGGTTTCATAAGTAAATGATGACAGAATTTTAAATTTGGTTGAACGATGTCTTTATCAACTAATATCCAGTCCCAGCAGCCTTAGAACAGAGCCATATATCTTTAAAGCTCATGTTTGATGAATGTATGCCCTCAAGATTCCTAATGGTTGAGGTAAATGTTACATAACGGCCAGTTGTAACCAGAAGGGTTAGGATGCAGTTAAATACATAAAGCAGTCTCTCATATGTATTTTAAATGCAATGCATACGTTTTATATAAAAGCAGCTAATCATTTTTGTAGACTGATAACTGGCTTCATTCATCTCCTTGTGACCTATTTTTCAGAAAGTACTGTGGCTGCGTTGTAATTTGCATACTTGTAAAATGCAGTAAAAAATGTACTATTCTGGTGATGTGAAAGTACGAGTGTGCAGTAAGACAGTGCGCTAATACTGGGACACATTACCATGTTCATTTCAACTTTGTCACACATTTACGGTCATGCATTTAAAAACTGCTGTGGCAGCTTCAACCAAATTATCACTTTTCTACAACTGAAAGTCCTCATCCGTTGCATCAGTTATATTGCCTTAAAATTCATGTAGAGATGCACACCAGACAAAGCACCTTAGGCACATACTCAATGCACATTGGGAAATGTAGGGAAAACAACTGAGTGATTTACTTCAGCCTGTGCATTTATACTTTACTAATCTTCAGTATTGGTTTTTGATGCTCTTTATGAAGAAAGTCCTTTAAGCAAAGTGCCTCTGAAACGTCCAAGGCATGCTGCTGCTTATTAAAAAAAAAAAAAAACATGTTAAAAATGAAATCCTGTTAATACCTTATTGAAGCTGCGGCCGGTGGAGTCTTTCTCGCTGGGTCGCAGTTCCTGTAACTGAGCGTCCAGAATATCCACCAGCTGCTCCATGAGCCTCATGGTAGAGCTAATGTCACCGGCAAAGATGGCTCCTTTGGTATGTTTGGCCAGCTCGTTCGCCAGGTTGGCTGCGTTTTCCCCGCTCCGGATCTGAGAGATTACAGAAATTAACCTCACAGCATGGCTCTGAAAAATATCATTTTGTATCTACGAGGCTCTTGACTCCCATTATGACATCATCACGCTGAGTCAGCAACAGCCCCCGCGAGCAATTACAGCTATCATTAGAAACTGGTAACACTTTGGAAGAGCATTTGGAAACACTTCCTGGGTTTCAATGGCTGAAGCATTTCTGCTACTTTACTTCATTTTTGTGGGTGTACTGTAGGAAGTTTGGCGTCCCATTGTGCACATCCATTCTATTTACAGAAAGCATCTCACATTAACGCAAAAGCTCACGCTGAAAAGAGCACCAGATCAATCTGTAAGATCCCTATTGGATGTTTGAAGGCTGTGTGTCTTCATCTTAACAAGTGATAACAGAACGAATGAGCTCCAAAATATGGCACCGGAGAGTATTTTATTTTTATGACGTTATGCTCTAAAAACGGACACGTTTTTTGCTCCTTGTTCGGCGAGGACAGAAATATTCTGGAGCTACAAACCTTTTGAGCGACTTGATTCACCCAGTGGGACGTGCAATTGCTCAGATCTGGGCCTTTTGGGTTCCAGGTCCCAGTGGAGAGAACACATAGGTAGGAGGCAGTGCCTGTTTAAATAAGGACATTGTTATTATTCTTATCTACATTAATACACGTAATCTACAAGTAAATACGACATTGATTTTCTGTCATAGTATGAGAGACAGTATGTGATCTGACTCCAATTTGTGTCTCCAGCACAATTGTTTATTTTATTTTCGCCTTTCATTCTTATTTTTTTTTTATATTTACATTAATTAACTTTTACTTGAAAATGTATTTTTTTAATGCCATCTATTTTATTATTCTCATTTTGCAATTTTCAGTTTCAAATATTTTAGCATATACAAACCCTTTATTTTATGGTGTTCTTGTTACACACGTTACATGTACGTACTAAAGTAATAATAAAAATGCATGCATAATTACATGCAGCTAAACCCAAAGCAAACTTTAAATTAAAGTTCCCAACTACTACATACTTACATTTAAATTTTGCAGTGTACTTAAAGAGTACATCTGTAATTAATTTATGTAGGCTATGATTACACTGTTGACCCTACCTCTACTGCTTAAACCTAACCAGACCACCAAACCGTCCCCTAAACTTACACTGCGTTTTGCAGTTCAACATGAGCACACTGCAAAACATTTTTCTTACTTAGATTTTTTGTCTTGTTTCCAGCTAAAATGTCTAAAAATTCTTAAATCAAGAAGGATTTTCCAGACAAGTAAAAATTATTGTCTTGTTTTCAGACAAAATATGTTAAAATTAAGTGAGTTTTTGCTTGAAACAAGCAAAAACAAAATTATCTGCCAATGGGGTAAGCAAAATAATCTAGCTTTCTGCTTGAAATAAGATTATTTTGCTTGTTTCGCTTGTTTGACTTCTTTTTGTCTGAAAACAAGACAATCATTTTTACTTGTCTAGAAAATCCTTCTTGATTTAAGAGTTTTTAGATATTTGGCTGGAAACAAGACAAAAAAAAATCTAAGTAGGAAAAGCATTGTTTGCAGTGCATAATAGGCACATTGTATCTACAATTCATTATTTTATTATTAAGTATGTATTATTTAAAGAGGGACCCTTCATCTTAACCCTAACCATATAGTAAGTACAAGTAGTTAATTATTATTACTCAGTACTTACACTGTGACAAGGACGCTAAACTAAAGTGTAATCAACATTTGTTAGGCCAATAATGCACCAGAAAAAAAGTATTACAATAGTCAATAAAGACAATCTGACCATTGATTATCACATATTACACAGCTACCAAATAAATATATATATGTTGACATAAACTATTGCTAATTATTATTAACAAATGATTTATTAGTAGCAATCACAATATTAACATTAAATATGGTAAAAAAAAAATCACTGCAATGCATGTCTTCTGATGGCTTTATCGCTTTATTAAAATGGTGATTTAGCCGATCCTAAAAGAGAATAGACGCATTTCTCTTCGCCTAGAGGCCAAATGCATATCAAAATAGCTTGTGTGTGACTGATAGCAATTCAAAGAGCCCTGAGTAGAAAACTGCAGCGTGTTACACTTCAACAGGTACATGCACCCACCTCGAGTTCCTTTGGGGCAGGGTCGTTCCACCAGCATGCCTCTCTGCGTCTGCGGCCACAGTATGTCCCTAAGCTCTATGCTCTCACAGAAGCGCTCAGGCGGAGGGAAAGACTCCAGTGAGGGAGGTGTGGTGGTTTGGGGAAGTACAGCTGGTGATTTGGGTGTCTTATTAACAGCTCTGGTCCCTGTAGTGGTAACAGTAGTCACCTGACCTCTCGGTTGAGTAGTGGTTGTTGTAGTGGTTGTTGGTTTTAGTAACTTGGGTGTTGTGGATGCCTCTGAGATAGGTGGTGCTAAAAAGATTAATGGGTAAGATTAGTTGTCGCACACATGATGTCCTGTTTTGGGTACTGCTTTTGTTATCAAGCTTGCATAGTGCTTAATGAAAGAGAATAATTCTGAAAAAATAATTATATATATATATATATATATATATATATATATATATATATATAAATCAGCTTACCTACAAGACCTTTAAGTGCTACTATATCATAAGCACTTATTAAAGAGCTGAATCACATAGTTTTTGAACATATATTTTCTCTCACCCTCAGTTTCTTTGTTCCTGTGTCTATATTTCATAATCTTAATTTATAACTAATGCAATTCCTCAGGCAAAAAAAATATAGTACATATAACAGCATAAACTAAGCTGCATATATCAGCCACGAGGATTGCAAGCCACACTTTACACCAGAAAATATGCGTCTTGTTTCAAAAACATAATTGCATTTTTCCTAGCTTAGAAAGTTACATAATGATCATCAGAAAGAGATACGTGAAGGGGTTTGAGTCCTAGATAACTCAAAGTTGTTTGCAGTTTGCAACTGTTCTTCCCTCACAGGGTAAATGTGATATACCTGACCTTATACCGCCAACTACAAATATGAATAAACCCAGAAAACCCTCTGAATTTTAGCCACTGCTTTCACCGACTAACCAGACTGTGTGAACAACAGCGTGCAGCCAAGAAACCCAGTCTCCATGTATGTTTGCAAAGAGGAAAAGACCGATCGAATGAAAGAAAAGGCTTGCTTTTTGAGGTTAGATGTGACCTACTGTGAATTAGTGTCAACTGACCAGCCAGAGCTCTGGTTCAGATAAAAACTGAGCAAAAACAGCTGCAACGCCTTTACCTGCAGACCCCGATCTTTACGGTTTTCACCCATGTGTGTGAGTTTTGACACGGTTGGCATGACTGGTGTGCCATTATTGGCGTTTCACTCCCAGATTCTGGCTGTTTGTCATGATGGCTGTAAAACAAGCTTTAGCTCAGTGTTCCAGAATTAAACCACAGATGAGAGAAGCCTGTTAAAGTCAACAGGAAACCACATTCACAAACCATTTTACTACAGCTGTAGCCTAAAATAATGCTTAAGTAACTATTTGTGTATTGGGTAACATTATCCAAATGTCGTATTTTTAGGCTACATGAGCTGAAAAAGTTGAATGGTGTTAATGTGCCTTAAGAAAGTAGTTAGTTTAGTGGTTTTTTTTTTTTTTTTTGGAAAATCTTCAAAAAGCACTGTACCATGGGATAGCAGTGAAATCAGAAGTTGCTTTAATGCAAAGTACTTTTTGCTAATACTGAATAGCTAACATGTTCATTTAACATGGTATGTGAATGGTATTAAACATGTCAAAATAAAGAAATGTGTCCAGGAGACCAACAGTTTATGATTTTGAAACTGTTTTGTGTTTTCAAACTTTGGCACTATTGTCCTTTGTGCTTTATAAGTCAGTGTGGTGTGGATTAAGGACTGTGGTCCTTCAAAACTGAAGATGCGGGCGGTAAATGGATACTTAATCTGCTGTCTCATAGCACCTAGGTGTCTGTTATTATTTTACAGAATGCCTTTGAAATCTGATTTATGGGTAGAAGTATTAATTTTCTCTTTGTTGTAACAAAAGCGGTTTCTCTTAAGATAAGTACGTCTGTAGTGCTGTAATAAAAGCGTGTCTGACTCGCATTAAGCTCAAAGGAACCTTAAGTTTAATGTCAAAAAAGAAGAAATATTACTTTCGCAAAAGAGAACATATTCAACCTAAATATTCTAATGAGGCTGAGACTATAAGCACCCAAGTACTAGTTGTGGTACAACTTGTAGTTGTGTGTAAAAAGCGCTGTATAAATCTTGACTAGTTCTAGCTTGGTGGAAAATTTACAGTGACTTACTATCTAATGATATTTATTTAACATTTCGGTAACACTTTAGAATAGGAAACACTTATTGACTATTAACTACGACTTTTCCCTCAATAAATTCCTAATTTGCTGCTTATTAATAGTTAGTAAGGTAGTTGTTAAGTTTAGATATTGGGTAGGATTAGGGATGTAGAATAAGGTCATGTAGAATAAGGCATTAATATGTGCTTAATTAGTACTAATAAATGGCTAATATTCTAGTAACATACATTCTAATAAGCAACCAGTTAAGAAACCGTAACATTTCTTTACCCATTTTAAAAATTAAACATTTGTATGTCTATTAAGCCACTTTCCTTAGAGGGGTTATTGAACCGTCCTCAAAATGCAGATAAAACAAAACAAAACACACAACTTAACTATTTGAAATAACTGTAACTATTTTAAGTAGGGACATACCATACGCTTTTCCTGTGGTCAGAATATTACTTTAAATGAACCCTTAGCTTACCCCTAAATGTTTCTCTCTGTCAAACTCAAATTTACCTTGAGTTTGAGAACTGGCAACTTTAGATTGGTTGTGGCCCCTGTGTCTCACCTGGTTGCCTGTTGATTGCAACATTGCTCAAAAAAGTTGTCCCTGTGCTTTAATGCTTAGAAGTCTAGCCTAGAAGCCTTAGCATGACTCGTCTAAGAAGGTTGCAGCCTCCATAGGATGAGGGCCTAATAAGCACAACAAATGAGGGACTGAGGGAGGGGCTAAATTAGATTTTCTAGGGAGGGGCTTAGTGTGTGTGTGTGTGTGTGTGTGTGTGTGTGTGTGTGTGTGTTTTCGAAGGGGGGCGTTGTGTGACAAGAATAAATGGTTGGGCTGGGGGAGGTGCTAAAAATGTCACAAAGGGGATATGTAGGCAGAGGGAGAAGGTAAAACTCACATTAAAAGTAGAAATTAGCATCTAATAATTATGTAGCAGCATTAGCAATTGTAATAATTTTTCATTCAAGGGAGGTCTTTAACTAAAATAGAGGCCACTGAGCAATCTCTCCAAGTGGCAGTAGAAGTTAGACTAAAATAAAGCTAAATCCATTAGTGGTCTTCTGAACACAAAACTGTATTTTTTCGCAGGCAGGAGCAAAGAAGGCTCTGCATAAATTTGCTAACCATCAGCAGTGTAATATCACATGGCAATTATCACAATCAGTGTCAAACTAATTCCATTAATGATGAGCAAAAATGAGATTAAGTGGCAAGCAGCGTAATGTGTGTTTTCCACCCCGATTCAGATGGCAAATATAAATGCTGTCTGTCTCCTTCACATCAAGATGATTCCCCATTATGAAAGATGATTCTGGTATGAATATGCTGCTGGTTTTAATCATTTTCTCTTTCAACGAACAGCGCATATGATGCTATTTAGGATCTTTATGAGATATCATACTAATTTGTTGTTCCAGCATTCCACATGAAAGAATAATTTATCAAGCCAGCAATTAAGCAAGTATTCTGGCAGGTATGTGGTTTATAGTCCACTAATACATTGCATTTTGACTCTGTTTTAAGTAGCGCTTTAAGTGTTCTGATCACAAATGATCATGTGAGACACATGGCTGTTCACACTTGGTAAAAGAATGCATCTCAAATGCATAGTTATTTGAATAATTCTTAAAAGTTAATAAATGCTTAGTATTAACTGAGCTTTGAATGTTAACTGTCTCTTTAAAAAAAAAAAGTCATCTCAAAAAAGGCATACTATTAATACTGTTCTTAATCCCTTAATTGTCACCCGTCCCAAAGTTTACTTCACCATTTTACAAATAAATCCTAATTTAATCATGACAAACTATACATCGTTGGAAAGGTCTAAGACTCCTAAAGAGATATTTGATCTTTTTTTTTGTGTGTGTTAAAAATTATGTTGGAAAGAGTGCACCTCAAAAATCTACTTCATAACAGGAGTTCTGTCCTTTGTCACAAAAAGACTTTATTTGTTGCCTTTTTTCCTATCATGTTTTAGAAGTCATAAGAAATGATATATCACTTGAAAACTTAAAATCTCAAAATTCATCCTTTGAAAACCATTTTAAAATCAGACATTGCACTATGATGGAAAATGTACATCAAAATCATATCACAAAAAGTGTTTGTTCATGAATTGTAAAAAATTACATTTAAATACTGCATTTTCACATCTATTTTCAAAAATGGGAGTGGCATATATATATATATATATATATATAATATTTAGCACATATATTATTTAGTTTGAGATATGAGAATCTCTTGAAACTGGCAATCATCAACATTTTATGAAGGTTAAACAACTTCTACTGATGCCTTTAGTTTATATTTTATATTATATTATATTATTATATTATAAAATATTTTATATTTTATACATTTATATTCAATAAAATGTTTTTCAATTTGTTGAAGGCCTGTTTATGTCTGTGATGTTGCTCTATGTCTCAAATCAGTGAGAATTTAAAAGACCAGAGAAGATGGCGAAGAGCTATCATTTTAATTTTGAATAATTATTGTGATATAATCTGATATATAAATATCTGTCATTTTAAATGACCGTCGCTATTATTATTTTTCTTTTTGTTTAAGATTAACCTGCCACTATACCGCACATAAAAAAATAAAATAAAAAATGATGGCAGGTCACGTGATTTGCGATTTGCCTAAACAGCCTGACAATTAATCTGGTAATCGCTCCAATCCCTCAAGAGGAGGGGTTCATGTTGCCCTCTGATTTAAAGAGGAGGGATTTCTTCCTTTAAAGATAGGGGCTCATATTTTACATACTCTAGTGGTTCGTTGTTCCAGTGCCTCAAAATCAAGGTAATTTCACAGCTATCAAAGTAAAGTGGAGCAAACATCAACTCTACGGAGCACAACTCTGACGGCTGTGTGAGTGAGCTGATTATTGAGATGATGAGATAATCACCACATCTAAAATAGAGAAAACACATCAGTATACAAATGATGGCAGATTAGATTCAAGTGGGGATGGGGGGTATCTTTCAACCTGCACGCTGCACAGGAGCTAATGCTAGTGGAATTAGCATGTTTTTGTCCTTCATCAGCACTGATTGTAGAGCTAATTACTTCCTTTACAGGCGGCTAAAAGAGAGGCAGAATATACACGGGCACATTCAATCAGCCACATCGTATGAGTGTGAACCACAAGTGGATACATTGTGGTAACAATGTGATAACATTTCCTTAATGAAAGATTTGAACCCTCCGAGGTAACACCCCAGAGAAATGTTCAATGAATTTTAGATCTGAGCCCTAATACTCTGCATCTGAAGTGATATTGAGTTGATATTTCTTACTTAATTGCTTGCTTGTGCAGGGATGAATTTGCTCGATGGTTTTAATTCAGTGGCAGTAATCGCTTCGGGCTAAAGGAAAGCTGCTAGCACATGCGAAGAATGACTCAGATGATTCTGTCCTGATCTCAAAAATAAGTCTCATATAATAAGTAGTGCAGATAGTAATGTGATTATGAATGTCATACACAGCCTTCGGAGAGGTGTATTGGCTCCGTTCCAAAAGCTAGTGAGCTGCCTTGGTGTCTATGGTCTGCATATTTACCTTTTAAAACAGCATCTTATGAGAAAAGGAACCTCACTGGAACTTCAAGTGAATGATTTGAGACACAAAACAGCATTTACTCATGTAAAGCACACAGAAAACTGATTTCAATATGGCATGGACATTGTGATACCCTTATAAATACTGGGTAAAGTAGTGAGTTTTTAAATAGTCCATTTATGATTAGAATTATTATTATTTATGAAATATACACACAATTTGTTTGTCAACTTGTAACAAATAATTTGTTACCCTGCGGCCTTAAAGTTTTAAGTTCAGTCAAATCAAATAAGTTTATTCAAGTTGAAATGTAAAGTTGTACTAAGTGACAACTTAGGTGTTCGAGTTGACTAAACTAAAAAAAAAATGTTTGTTAAACTTAACAGCTGTGTTTGTTTCTCGGCTGCCTTAAAATTGAAGTTGAATCCACTCAGATATCTAAATTGTCACTTAGTTAAATGTGACATTTCAAGCTGACTAAACTTTTTTCAAGTTGACTGAACTTAAAATTTTAAGGCAGCCAGCTAACAGTTATTTTAGGTTGACTGAACAAATTGTTTTTTAAAGTGTACAGAGTAAGGGGGATTCTGGATATTTCCTTTCAACCCAATGCAATGCGTAATTTAAAATTACAGGAAAAGTCCTTCATCTTGGATGATTAAAAAAAAATAAATAAATACGTTAAGATGTCTTGAAATTTGGTTAAAATGGTTGCAGCCTTCAGTAGCCTTTGAGGTGCTTTTGAATGCTATAAGCAGGCCACAAATAATTTGTAGCTTACCATCTACTATCTTGTCATTTAGCGGATGATTTTATCCAGAGCACACTAATTGCGCATACAGTTTCACGACGACCCTGGGCCTAGTTACTTGCTCAGTGTCTACTCAAGCAGATTCATCAATAAGGTAGACACTGCTGGGTCTCCACAGAAGAACTATGCTCGTATTTAAAATTCTTAAGCCCCACTAATCTACGTAAAGTTGTTTGACCTCTACACTTACCCAAGTCTTTCTGGAGTAAAGCAAGAGTCTTGGCCTCTAGGCTGAGCTGGGATTATGGTAATTACGGTTATTATTTTTTCAACGTAAAGATGATCTGACACATAGGATGGCCATCCTGTCCTAGCTCTCGACAGCTAAATTAAAAACAGGCTACGCCGATGTGACCTTCGGGACTGATCCGGTCTCAATGGAGAGCCGTCTCTCAGCACAGACACACTGAGAGGCCTTCGAGCAAAAGTCTAAGTTGTTTGTTTTGAGGCGGTTAGGGACCAAGCTCTACTCTTTTGGGGGCGATGCACCGTTGCCGCAAGGCTCCCTACGTACCTGTCCAGACAGGTAACCCTCTACCAATGAGGGAAGCGGTACCTTTCTCAGTGGGGCGGTGGGAGGGAGTTTAGCCTCAAGAGTTTAAACGCTGGGGAGGGACGGCTCTGTCTTTTGAAACCTCGTGGGAGGCGTCTCTTATTATATGCTAACAACGCCTATGATGTTGTTTACTGCTGAGACCCACCACTTCACTCTGAGATGTTGCTTGCACTCGAGAAAGGTTTCCGGAATACATCAAGCACATATTAAATCTGAAATTAAAAATCAGTCATCCGTGACATTTGACACACAGACTCGGGTGCCAGAGGAATACCAACTCAGTGGCTGAAATCTCGCGACCACTTAAACAGATATCCAGAGGGACTGTGTTTGTGTGTGTGTGCGCGCGGCTAGACGGATTCGAGATGAGGCTTACCGTGAGCTGGATCAGGTGGACCAAACACCAGATTGTACCGCAGGATGTAGAAGTTATTCCACACGTACAGCTGGTTGTCTCGAGGGTTGTACTCCACAGCGGCGATGTACTGGTACTGGTTGGGGAAGTGGATGTCGACATATTCGCCTCGGTTTTGTTTGGTGTTGTACACGTAGTCGATAAGGCTCTTGCTGACTTCGCTCTCGTTGTCTTCGTACGTGGATCGGACCACATAGAGAACCCCGCAGATCATAAAAGCATTGGAGGCCGATCGCTTGTCGTAGGTGGTCTCCCAGGTGGCCTCGAAGCGAAGGGTGTAGGGGTTGAGCTGACTGATCACCATCATGCCGTTGTTCTGCTCGGTGGCGTAGATCACCCAAAGGCCGTTTTCGTCAACGGCCAAGTCGATGTCTGTTTTCCCACCCCACTTATACGGTGAGGTGTCGTGATAATTGGCGTTATTTATAATTGCCTCACCGCTTTTAATTCTGGTCCGAAGGTCAAATTTGACAATGTTACGTGTCCTTTCCTTGTTAAAAAACACGGCCCCGTCGTATACCACAAATCCCGTGCCGTCGACCCGATGGGGCAGTTTATACGTAGTAGTCTGTCGAGAGTTTTGAAAGTCGTCGAGCGAGTTGTACTCGATAAGCATGTCTGTTCTGTAAGGGGTCCAGGGCATGAAATAAACCTTGTCTCCTGCCTGGAGAGGGTCTTTGCACCACGACCCCGCTTGTTGCTCCGCCTCGTACAGAAACGACGGATCTCCAACCGCTTTCAGAGTTCCGGGACAAACAAAAACTAGTGATGAGAAGAACAGAGCAGAAAACAGTCAAACGTAAGCGAACACAGCTCACGCTAGTTGAAAGCAGAGGGCAAAGTGCCGTCTGACTCTACATCACTCTGATAACTGGGTAGTCGGTGAAGACAGAAACACACACTAAGAAGTCTAACAGCTACCCACATTCACAAGCAGTAAAAGGTGCGAAGAATCTGCATCTGAAGGTTATTGAAGCTTAAAACGGAAGCAAAAACAGTTTTTATGTGTCCGTAAGCAAACAGTTTCGGCTCACTGCCGCTTGGACATACTGAAGGGGAGTGATGGAGAAATCAAACCACAACCAAACACAAAGGAAAAAAGGAAGGAATACGACAAATCTGCCCTGCAAATAAAAGCAGACGACTAAATAAGGCTTGAGAAAGACGCAGAGAAGAGCAGCATACAGGCAGTCTGTGTCCTGAGACAAGTTTTTCCGCAGTTTTTACGTCTTTCCTACGGGCCTAATGTTGCAATCATTTTACAGCATAAAGCATTTTCCTTTCTTCTTAACAAAGACATGATAATCAAACATGTAGAGAGGGTAAAGTGAGAAGGCAAGAGAGACACGTAAAGCGAGAGAGGGAAAGAGAGAGAGAGACAGAAAACTAGAAGAAGGGAAAGCGAGAAACAGCAGAGGTAGTGTACGTCTAGAGGAAACCTGTTACCAGAGCATGCTGGGAGTGTGGAGTGGGGCTGGGGTTCGAACAGGCAATAAAAAAGTGTGGAGGACAGGAAGAGGAGGGGGAAATGGGGCATCTGTCCCCTTAGCATTACCGCTAACATTTAACTTGTGCTTTATCATTTTCTTTTAAAGCTTCCCTCCGATTGCTGCTCGTGCACTGACCTTTACTAAAATGCAAGACCCTTTCTGCTACTGCCTGCTATCGGAACAGCAAGAGTGGGCACAGGAAGGTTTTACAACCACAAAAAAAATAAATAAATAATAATAATAATAATAATAAATAAAAAAAAATAATAAAATATATAGATATATATGCAGTATAGAAATATCAAAGAAAGAAAAACAAGGAGCTGATTGTGTCAGTGATTTACCTTTTTGCTCCACTTCTATTTTAAGCGTTGGAAGAGAGAATGAAAGGAGTGCAGGGGGAAAAAGAGATTAAAATGAATTAACCATCATGTCCATGATCACATGCAGTTAACATGTCATGAGGTTACGGGCATTATGCACAGAGCTACAGCTGTCAGAGGAGGAAGAGATCGCAGTTAGACACCTTCAACATATGAAAGAGAGCTAGGTTAAAGGGGTTCTATCACAGTATAAAAGGACAGCGTATGTGGCATTGAAGACGAATCAATCTGCTGTTGTCGAGGGAAAGCTGCGGGGAAATACATGAGCTGAATTCTAGATAGAGGCATATAGATTTTCATAAGAACTCGGGGACATCGACCAGGGAAATCTGAATTCCAGGTGGACAGATGGTAAGTTGTGCTGGAGGGAAACTCAAAACCAGAAAAATAAAGCTGTTCCTCAACTTTCCAGTCCCTCTCCAAGCACAGAGTTCTTGTCAGTCCTTCTAGGCTTTTTATGAACACTTGAATAGCAGAATGTGGTTTCTATTTCCAACACATAAAGTTTCTAAAATGTATTCATACTTTCTTTAAAAGGACATATTTTCATTTTTCTTTCGGTTCAGATCAATGTGGCAGGTTGGTGCTTTTTACTGTTGGAAATTTCAAAGGTGGCTTTAAGATTTCCTGTCATTCCAAATACATCTGACTTTCTTTCTTTTGCAGAACACATACCTTTGAATATCACTCTCATTTATTTTGTTTCAGTAATGCTGTATGTTAACTTTCTGTGAAACAATGTTAACTTAATATTTTTGTCTGTTTCTCACACAAATCTATGAAAAGACTTGGAATATTGCACACATATCATATCAGAGTGTAACAGCCTTTCACTTTAAGTGGCCAGAATATTCTTTAAAGTTCTCTTTTATATTTGTGTTCCACAGAATTCATTTGGGACTGGAACAGTTTGGAACGACACAACGGTGAGTAAATACTGAATCTTTCTTCTGTAATTTACAAGTGCAATATTTGTTGTGTGTAATTATAAAAAAAATTTGTGCCTGTTTCACTGAAGAAATGTCCAGTGTCAGTTCCAATATAGTGACTTATATATATACTATATATAGTGGATCAGACAATTGTTATTTGGCATTTATTCATTACATTACTATGCATATGCATGTTTGTCATGTTGGTCATCTGCCTTTCTGGTCTGTTCATTTCATACTGGCCATTTTAAAAAATTCATCATTCTTTTTTTTTTTTTTTTTTTGCAAGCTAAAATGGAAATGTGCTAAACGTGTAGCTATTTTTTGATTGTGCATGCAATCCCCAAACTACCCAAACACCTAGTCAAGATAGGTGTATTCAGGTTGCAAGAAATTCTTATCGCAATAGTTCTGTACAGGCCAATACACTGTCCTTCCAAATTCTTCCATCGCACCAGACAAAGATATAATAAAGAGGGATAAAGAGAGATAGACAGAAAGACAGAATACAGACAGACATATAAACAGAATCTTGACAGTCATCAAGAGTTTTATCTCATGAAGGCCATCTTCAGCAGCATGTTAAATAATCCAAGACGTGAACATTTCCGACAACCTAAAGCTACATTTCTCAGATTTCCTTCTTGTATTATTATGATCGATCTACTAATGGTGTACGTTCTCTGGCCACAATGTTCATGAGACACTAAGCACTGTTTTCTTTTTCATGGAAGTCACCATTATCTAAAGGAGCTTGCTGGTTTGCATGTGGATGAATCTCAGGAAACCAGTCCAGAACAAATAGACAAAGAAAAAAAATAAATAAATAAAGTCGCACTAAAATATATTTTGCAAAAAATAAATTGTATTTGTTTTTAGGACCATTATGAATATTTATTTATTTAGCATTATATGTAATGACGTTGTAAGTGTAATTGCTTATAACGCAAATATTTTTATAATAGTTATGTTAGTAATTGTTGTGCTATCTTTATGCTGATTTAACCCCTTAATTGTCACCTGTCACCATTTTTTTGTGTTACAAATTATGTAGGAAAAGTAATAGATTAATTTATGACAAGAGTGCACCTCAGAAATCGAGGAAAACAGGAGTTCTGACTTTTGTCACAAAAAGACATCCTTTGTTGCCTTTTTCCCTAATCACACTTTAGAAATCATAAGAAATTATACATCACTTGAAAACTTAAAATCTCAAAATGCATCCCCTGAAAACTATTTTAAAATCAGACATTGCATTACCATGGAAAATGTAAATCAAAATCATATTACAAAATGGTTTCGTTCATGAATTACATGAATACTGCATTTTCACATCTATGTTCAAAAATGTGAGTGACAGTTAAAGGGTTAATAAAGAAATACTATAATAAAAAAATACTATATTACAGCAATGACAGTCTGATGAGAATCACCTTTGGGAAAAAGAAAAAAAAAAAACTCTCATCTAGATGCATTACAGTAATAATAATTTTGGTGGGGAAATGTGCTTAATTGTCCTGAAAATATCATAATGCAAAAATAATCTTAATGGTCCATAAAATTGGTTTCAGTGTCTTTATAAAAATTATATTTATATATAAAGATTCCTAAGATTCTGGACATGTTTACATCAGATTCACCTGGAGATAATGCAGTGTGTCATCAATTTGCACCCACAAAATGAATTTTAGGTTGCTATATTGTTTATAGAAAAAAATAAATCTTAAACAAAATAAACAAATAACCTATTTATATAAAAAAAAAACAAAAGTTAATCCTTATCTTTCCAGGTTGCTAACGAGGTAGGTTAAAACTTATGAAATTATGGTGGTGGCAAATCATTTCTAGTTTAGTCAGCCAATACAATCTGGATGGATCTCAGAGTATGCAGTACACTTAATACCGGGACAAATCCTGTTCTCTGAGATACCGTCGGCCAAAGAACGTCATGAACATTCCACTGTTACAAGCAAACAAGACCAAATAAGAAAATAACTCCAAGTCAAAAAAGCATTCAGCAGCCTGGGGGTGACACAAGGGCTCTGGCGTCCTAGGGAATCAAACTGTGATTAGTAAATAAAACTGTTACGGACCGCCTGGAAATGCCTAGAGGAGGTAATGCAAGAACATTAAGACACTGAGACAAAAAAAACAACAACACAAAAACGTATTCTGTGAGGGTGCTTGCATCAGAAAGGAATACGTGAACAATCACAGACATTCCTGGAGAAAAGCTGAAAAACATGAAAGTTTATGAAACAACAGCGTTCAAAATTCCGTGTGAGGTTTTGACTTCAATAACCCATAGATACGGACATAGATTACACTAATACTAAGCACAAAAATCCAGCGGGCCTTTGTTATTTTGGGATTGTGGTGGGAAATGTGCGGCAGAGGACCCCGTCTGGTATGTGAAGTCTCTGGAAACATTCTCTGAGAAGACGAGACAATTCAATCAGAGAATAATATTACTATCTAATTGTTTAATGGAGCAAAACAATCCATACTCTTAATGTAATGGGAAATCTGAGAACAGAAGTGAGGCGTTTGTTTGGAGTTTGTTCATGTTAAATCCATGTGCAGTCATTTGTCTTTTTTGACAGTCGTATAGCTGCGGTTTCTTACGAGCAAACACGATGATCAAGCACTAACGAAAAACATCTTTGGTCTGTTTCTTAGTTGGCATATCTTTGCTTGGCCAAATCATTTTTAAGGCCAAAGAACTCATGCTGGTCTGTCTCTGAAAGACTGGACGTCAGAGAATGTTGCTTTGCTTTTATGTAGTATGCGTCGCTGTAATGTTACAGAAAAGACATTTCACAGGGAGAAAAGCACATGGAAATGGTTTACATTTACAATGTTAAATTCAAACAAGGCAGCAAAAAGCATTTTGCACCCAGCTATAATCACACCTGCACAAGGTTTCTGGATACAAATCAAACACTAAAAACTGTGCATCATTAGATTGAAGCATTGCATCATAAGAAAACATGAATAACAATTTCGTTCCTCAAGGAAATAGCAGTGTTTGCAAGGCAGCAAACGAGTAGCGTGTTCAGTTCTACGCTTAGATTTCCGTAAATGAAATGCTGTATCAAAGACACCTTGCAGTTAACGTGGCACTGTTTGCAAAAGCGACTATATATGGTTAATTAGCTAGAAAGAAAACACCAATCAGATTTCAACAGGTCAGTTATTACAATAATTAGTTTTATTACAAGAAAGAAGACTAATCACAATTCATTGTGCAAATATTGTCAATGCCATCACTGCCATAAACCGCACAATAGTATATAATGCTGTCTTGCAAACACTGAAATTGATAATACAGTGCCTATTAAAATGATTTTATTAGAATGCATAGATATTTATATTATTTTAGAATTACTAGCAAATATATAGCAAAAAAATCGTATTTTTTTCTCATCATTATTTTACAAAACGCATTACATTTGTTTTAAATAAATATTAATTCCTTCATGTACTGTTTTATCAGACATTATAACCTTCTTCCACCTGGTTTAACAATCTCCCACATGCCTGACGTTTATTTATGTATGACATTTATTTATTTATTTATTTTTTTTTTTTTTAATTTAACAACAGTAGCTTTATCTTTGGCTCTCTCTCATAAAACTAGAGACAGTTGTTGTATGCTCAGTCTCCAATCTCAGCCAGTGAAGCTTGTAAATCATTGGTCTCTTGGTGGTCTCTCTCACCACTCTTGCACGGTCACTCAGTTTTTGAGGACGGTCTAGGTAGATTTACAGCTGTGCCATACTCTTTCCATTTCTTAATTGTTGATTTAACTGTACTCCAAGGGATATTCAATGACTTGGAAGTCGTCTTGTATCCATCCCCTGCCTTGTGCTTTTCAATTACAATTCACTTTCACTGCCTGGAGTCCGCAATTTTCTGCAATAATGACTCACCAGAAGTTGGACCTTGCAGATAGAGCTGTATTTATACTACAATCAACCGAAACCACTTAACTACTCACAAGTGATCTATTTAACTTTGACTTGAATGAATTGCCTGCGCCAGTGATGGTTTAGGGCTGTCATTTTTGGTGGATTCTGTAACTATTTATTTTACTTTTGACTCTTTTTCATGTTGATCAGGGACAAAAAAGCTCAATTAAATCTTAATGCTGTGAAATTACAAAAACTGACTAAGGTTTATAAACACTGTATCATCAAAGAAAAAACTGGATCCTGGAGAAATGCAATTTAAGGCACACTCATAAAGGGGTAGCATAAAAAAAAATACATATGTTTAAAAAGACGGCTCATACTTACTGTAGGGAACACATTCATACTGGACTTCAAGGTACTTATACGTTCCTGGGCAGGGGTCAGGAAAAACATCTGGTCCAGTGATGACGATGCACTGCGTTCTGTTGTTACACCTGGACGGAGCGAGGGAAGGATAAAAGAAATTAGATGAGTGAAATTCAAAAGAAAAGTATTCGCAACAGAGTTCTGGATTGAATAAAAAGCTGTAGCAACAGAATTTTGAGTTGATACAGTGGAAACATGCATTATAAAATCATTTAGAATCTCTGCATGATGTTACTGCAACTTTTTTAACAACACTATTTTCAGTGTTAAAAAAATGCTTGTATTTGAACCCTCCACAATCCTTTATCAGTCAGCTGTGAGGACAATAGCATCAAACCGAGAGCAAGCGTGCACACAGCTGATGGACGGACGGATGGTGGCCCAGAGCAAGAACCAGATAAAAGACGGCAAAAATTAGCGGAGCGGATAGATGCCAAAGTGGCCCTTTTCAACCCAACGACAAAGATAAACAGCCTCATCTCTGAGTGTTCATACCTGCCAGCACATGAGTTATACATCTGTATGAATCCCCCCTGAGGTCAGGCTGATTGTACCTATGATGGATTCATTTTCCCTATATGCCATTTCACTCGGAATGAACTAACCATCCCTCCACTGCCTGTTTAACAGGAAGTCATGCAGAAGGTGGTTTATGTGGGTTCTAGGAACTAAAATTAAGCACATCAATAAAAGATAAAGTGCAGAAATGATCTCATGGCTTGCAGACACAGTGTACAGCGAGACGTTGGAAAAGTAGTGGCAGTATCGTCCATCAATTTGTGTCACAATGTTCCTGAGGTCCGCTGTCAGACCTCGTTTTATTCATTTTATTTACTTTAAAACGAAAAAGGTATTTTTCGTTTCTCCCTTTAATTCTGTAGTTCTTTTTTTTTTTTTTAAAAATACATAAATTAACCCTTTAACTGTCACCATCCCGTCACCGGGACGCCTACGTTTACTTCACCATATTTCAAATAAATCCTAATCTAATCATGACAAACTATATATCGTTGGAAAGGTCTAAGACTCCTAAATTGATATTTTACCACTGTTTTGTGTTACAAATTATGTAGGAAAAGTAATAGATTAATTTATGACAAGAGTGCACCTTAAAAAATGTACTTCATAACAGGAGTTCAGACCTTTTTCACAAAAAGACTTTCTTTGTTGCCTTTTTTTCTATCACGCTTTAGAAATCATAAGAAATTATATATCACTTGAAGACTTAAAATTTCAAAATTCATCCTTTGGAAGCCATTTTAAAATCAGACATGAAAATCATATTACAAAATGTTTTTGTTCAGGAATTATAAAAAATTATTTGGATAGTAATTGGATAGTGCATTTTCATGTCTATGACACAATAGGGAGTGACAGTTAAAGGGTTAAATGTACCTTTGATTATTACTGCTGTACAAAAAAAAGTTTTTACTGCGTTTTTTTATTCATTACAAAAAAAAAACCTTTGAAAGAACAGCTTTCTCTCTTCTCTCTCTTATATTATAAAAGCCTTTACTAGTTGTATTAATGGCTGCTGAAAATTCTGCATTTAAACAAATTACATTTAAACATTTAAATGTTTAATGATACATTTAAAATAATATATTCAAATAGAAAACAATTTTACATTGTAGTAATATTTCAGAACATCAATGGTTTTAATGGATTAACACATTTCTTGGCAATTGATTATAAGAGACTTCTTTCAAAAAGAAGAAAAAAAAAAAGATAAACATTCCAAACTTTGGATGGTAGTGTAAATATAATATACGTTTTTTTTTTCATCCCCAAATAACCATTTATTTCCTGTGGATATAACCACTAAAAAACTTTCACTAGCGTTGTTTATTGAGCCTACAAACCAGATCACCGATGTGCATTTAAAAAAAAAAAAAAAAACGTATGCAGTGTAATCTCAAAATTTTTAGGAAAATTCAGGATGATTGTCCTAACTCAAAGCAAAAGAATCTGAAAACAAAGGTCTTTGGTTTGGGAATAAAGAGCATGTTTTACTGTTAGCGCAGCGCGGGGGTGAATTAGCCTGCTGGCGTTTTTCTGACCTGGCCTTGGGGTAGCATTTCTTCCTGCAGTAATTTCTCTTTACCTCAGCATGTGACTCTGACAATTCATTTGTCTTATGTTCTATTTGCTAATAAACAAGTGGAGACTTTTTTTTTTCCATAAAAGCAGCAAAGCACGTGGAACAGTGTGCTCCTCCATCCACAGCTGTGAATTCCCACCGGTCGTGTTTGAAGATGAGAATTTATACATAGACACCAGCTTTGCTGAAAAACACGTCCCTCATATGGGAGTTTCTTTATTAACGAGCACTCATATGTGGTAACAGATGAGAATATCAGCATGTTTACCCATATAAATGAATTATGGATCTAAAATTATAACACACGGCCAAAGCTGGAGCCATAATGTGGCGATTGGTTGTTTGGTTATTTGTAGTTGTATTGCAGGGAGACTGTTCCCATTCATATTTCATTCAGTCACATTGTGGTGTTCATTTGCATAATGTACCATATGAATAAATTATGATCACAAATTATCTTAAAAAAAAAGACAACAAAATAACAGCATAACAAGGCTAACAAAGTTGTATTATTTTAGAAAATTATATATGCGACCCTGGACCACAAAACCGGTCAATTTTTCAAAATTGAGATGTATACATCATCTGAAAGCTGAATAAATAAGCTTTCCATTGATGTATGGTTTGTTAGGATAGGGCAATATTTGGTCGAGACACAAGTATTGGAAAATCTAGAAACTGAGGGTACAAAAAAATCTAAATATTGCCTTTAAAGTTCTCCAATGAAGTTCTTAGCAATGCATATTGCTTATCAAAATTAACTTTTAATATATTTATGGTAGGACATTTACAAAATATCTTCATGGAACATGATCTTTACTTAATATCCTAATGATTTTTGGCATTAAAAAAAAAAAAAAAAATATATATATATATATATATATATATATATAAATATTGACTCAGACAATGTATTTTTGGCTATTGCTAAAGCAACTTATGACTGGTTTTGTGGTCCATGATCATATATAAACATTTTGTGCGTGTAAATCATCTTTGTGCTATCTTTCTTCTTCTTCTTTCTTCTTTTGCTTGATAGTTTGTTATCTAAATCAATGGCATTCATACATTTTAATTGTGGATAAACTGTCCAAATACAGTTTGGGGCTACTGTATGCTAAATTCTCATTCTCATGATGTTCCTGTTAGCTGACAGTTGGTGTTTGCTCTTCACACCACAGTCACACGTCAGCCGATTTCACAGAACGCCCCTCATTAGACAGATCTTTCCCTCCTAAGCTCTGAACACTTACCAAAGCAACATTTTCAAGATATCACAACATTTACAGTCAAAATCGCACTCATTAAAGAAAAAACAATAGAGTTTTAAGTTGGAGGAAGTGTTTCAGTCAGAAAACCTGGACTTCACCAATGTGATTTAAAAAAAAACGCACAGGAAAGAAAATCTATATCTATCTACTGTATTCTGTTTTAGTTAAGGAGCTCAGAGCAAACTAAACCTGACACTGTTCTATCAGTCAGTTTCAGAGACAGGACTCTGCTGACAGGAGGCTGCTTTGATTGTTGATCTGAGCAATACACCCATACTATAGAAAAAAAAAAAAAACATCATACATTATAAAGTATATAACACATCATACATTAGAAAGCCCTTCTAAGATGGTGCACAATACATGTTGTATTTATCTCCATAGCAATATCAAACCAAAAGAAAAGAATAATAATAATGATGCCTGAAAGAACATAACTTCTTAATTTTCAATAGCGTAGGTGAACATGAAACAAATTGATGTATATTAAAACTATCTATTCTCTGAACATATGCAATGTTATGACAGATGAGGTAGTCATTCACTTATGTAAAAAAAAAAATAAAAAAAAAACAGTGCTTGTTTGTCTGGATCTTCATTTTAGAAAGAAACAGATTTGTTTGTGATAACCAGTGTTGGGGAAAGTTACTTTTAAAAGTAATGCATTACAATATTGCGTTACTCGCTAAAAAAGTCACTAATTACATTGCTTACTTGTTACATCTGGCCAGGGCTTGCTTGTTTGTTTTTAATATAAAAAGTTCGATTTTTAGCAAATTTAAAATCCCTTTCACACCAAATAATGATATAAATAAGCCTAAGGCTGAAAGGAAAAGTAATTTACTTCTGTACAGTAGAACTGTAGGAGAACTGTTGAACACTTTTCAGCAATGAGAAAAATGAAGCACAAATGTTAATTAATCTAAAGTAAGTTTATTAGTATGGTTGAATTGGATCAACAAAGGTCAGCAGCAAACACATTGGTTAATAAAATGGGATTAGATACATAAAGGAAACAAATGTAACTCAGATATTTTCTTGTAAATGAAAAAGTAATACTTTACTAGTTACTTGAAAAAGTAATCTGATTAAGTAACAACACTGGTGATAACTACATTAAACCTGGACAAGTTAGTAAAACTGAAAAGGACACAGATCTACTGAAGTAGGTGTAGATGACCGTCAGTGTTGGGGAAAATTACTTTTAAAAGTAATGCATTACAATATTGCATTACTCCCTAAAAAAGTAACTTATTACTTTACTTAGATACTTTTTATGGAAAATAATGCGTTACATTACTTTTGCGTTACTTTTGCGTTACTTTTTAAATCTGGCCAGGGCTTGCTTGTTTGTTTTTAATATAAAAAGATTGATTCTTAGCAAATGTAAAAGCCCTTTCACACCAAAATGAAATGAAGTGAATAAGGCTAAAGGAAAAATAAATTCCCGTCTTTACAGTGGAACTGTAGGAAAAGAAAGTTCAACACTCTTTAGCAATGAGGAAAAAACAAAAACAAACAAAAAAAAAAATTAGATTTAGACAAGTTTTTAGATTTTTTGTCTTGTTTCTAAGAAGGTTTTTCTAGAGAAGTAAAAATTATTGTCAAAATTTGTGTTTTTGCTTGAAACAAGCAAAATAATCTCCCAAATGGGGTAAGCTAAATTATCTTGTTTTTGCTTACCCCATTGGCAGATTATTTAGCTTGTTCTAAGCAAAAAGTCACTTATTTTGACCTTTTTTTTTTTATGAAAACAAAAAAAATAATTTACTACTTTTTTTTTTTTTTGGCTGTAAACGAGACAAAAATCTAAGAAAAGTATTTTTGCGGTGTACTGATGTATTGGATCAACAAAGGTCAGCAGCAAAGACATTGGTTAATAAAATGGGATTAAATACATAAAGAAAACAAAAAGTAACTTACTTTTTTGAAAAAGAAACTCAGATATTTTCTTGGAAATTAAATGTAACGCGTTACATTACTAGTTACTTGAAAAAAATAATATTATTACATAACTCAAGTTACCCTCAACACTGATGACCGTTCATCCAAACTAAAATACAACAAAGCAAATCCTAGACAAGTGATAAATGAAATCAGAAACTGCTTGCATTACTTTTTTATCAAACCATTACAGGGTTACTAATATGTGTTCTCAATTAAACCTCACTTCCTTCGCTACTTGTTTGAGGCATCAAGCAGCCTAAACCTCACATATCTAATTAAATCAGGAATCATGGGCATTATTTAAGACTTTATTACCAGGCCAGCGAAATTCCCAATGCTCTGAATTCTTAAACAGGTGTAGCTGTTGTTTCTAGAAGCTTGTATTTACGGTGACTTATGAAAGCTTAATCTGCAATGCTTGAGGTATTCGCTAATACCATATGTACAGTGAGAGAGCCGTACACGGCTGTGTGCTAGCGCTGGTCTTCTGAGAGCCATGCGGACGCCTCTGTCATGGATATTAATGGTGTGAATACAGAACAAATTTCCCCCGTACAGCGCTGCAGCCATTCCCTCATGTTCCCCAAAGCAGGGTACTTAGCAGAGCAAGGACGATAGGAGCAGGAGAATTTCTGCAAAGAAAGTTTTGTTTTCAGATGTGTTGCTAAGGGACTAAGGCAAAAACTTGCGTAATATTTCAATCACAGCTGTGCTCGTAATTTAAATGAGAAGCTAGCCATGTTAATTAAATAAATAAATAAGCCATCAAAGCTGTAGCACAGCATGCAGCACACGTTTCTGTTTTGTAGAGCCGTGGTTCTAATATGGGCGATGGAGGTTCAAATCTAGTTTTTTTCTACTCTTACACTGCAAAAAATGCTTTTCTTACTTAGATTTTTTGTCTTGTTTCCAGCTAAAATATCTAAAAATTCTTAAATCAAGAAGAATTTTCTAGACAAGTAAAACTTATTGTCTTGTTTTCAGACAAAATATGTCAAAATTAAGTGAGTTTTTGCTTGAAACAAGCAAAATAATCTGCCAATGGGGTAAGAAAAATAATCTATCTTTCATCTTGAAATAAGATTATTTTTCTCACCCCATTGGCAGATTATTTTGCTCGTTTTAAGCAAAAACTCACTTAATTTTGACTTTTTTTTCTGAAAACAAGACAATAATTTTTACTTGTCTAGAAAATCCTCCTTGATTTAAGATATTTTGGCTGGAAACAAGACAAAAAATCTAAGTAAGAAAAGCATTTTTTGCAGTGTAAAATCTTGCTGACTCCAAAGTTCTGAATGGGAATGCAACTTATAAAATGTATCATCAAAAGATTTATATTCTTTGAATTAAGCCAAAAAAAGTTGCTCTTAACAACATCTAAGTTGACTAATATTTAGGACCAAGAAAAGGCCAACGCACAAAATGTAAAAAGTGCCTCTGGTTGCTCGAACCCTCATGTAAATCCACGTTATTAAACCAGTTAATACACTTCGCAAACAAACCCACGGGACATAGAATGAAGTGTTTATTAATTAACTTAATATAAGCCTATATAAATCAATAATAATAATAAAAAAAGTTTTCTTTTGCTAAGAAGTGAAGTAGCGTTGAGTGAAAGCTATTATTAAGTATAGTAATCTATTATTAATACAACTGTAGCAATGAAAGATTGTGAAGCTGTTGGTGATTTATTATTTGACCAGAAAACTAACAAGATGGAAAGTGCACAACAATGCAATTTCACATCTGGACTTCTGCAGACCTGCGGAGGCAAATCCCAGCCTAGAGTTCCTGTGCAGATTAGCACCCACTTGAGACGCCTAATTGCCTGCAGCTGAAAGGACTAATTGAGACGCCACATTTTCAAACCTATTTCCCCACGAATCACGCCGTTCCTATAATAAGCCGAGCGGAACTGTACGCCACTCCCGCGGCAATACGTATCAAAGCCCGGCTCACACATCACTTCCTGTTTTTAGCACAAGCCTCCAGATGTACGACACTATCTAAGCTCAAAAGAACATCGGATATGAGCGCATTGAGATCTGTTTGGTTTGGTTGTTGAGATTGTGGAGGGAAAAATTCTTCATGTATGCCACTGAAGATGTTCGCATTCATGCACTGTGTAATCAAAGATGGGCAAATGAGAGAGAAGACGCACTCTGAAGAGACCGCTTTTCAAAAGGAGGGTGAAATGAGACCGATCTTAGCATGGAAAGTGCGTTTGCACGGAAGAACCTGCCTTTGAGACATGATCTTGAACGCGTCGGGCAGATAACAGTTGATGTTCTCCATTTGAAAGGGGTCAGCGTCGCAGATCTTGTCGTCTGTCCGGCCGTAATTGGCACTCTCGATCATGATGACATCACTTCCTGGACAGCGTAGGTCGATTGGGTAACCCTCGCAAGACAGCTCCCGCCTCACCAGACCAAACGGCATGGCAGCCCGGCTAAACCCTGTAAGACAGAGAGAGACTTTAGACCAAAATAGTGTCATGAAGTGTTGAGTATTAAGAGAAAGAACTCTGAGTCAAGTTGAGTCAGCAAACAGTGCATCAGACCAGAATCAAAAGAAAGAAATAACCATTTTTTTTTAGCAAGTTCTCATTGCTGCAATGTCATATCAATCAATCAATAAACTGTAATTAAAACTGTAAGTCTTTACATTAGTTTCTTAGTCATTAGATATTTGTGAACATGGAAGACAAAATCAGTCATAAGTGTCAATTTTTCAAAATTGAGATTTATACATCATCTAAAAGTGAATAAATAAGCTTTCCATTGATGTTTGTTAGGATAGGACAATATTTGACAGAGATACAACTATTTGAAAATCTGGAATCTGAGGGAGCAAAAAAAAAAAAAAAAAGAAAAAAACAAATATTGAGAAAATCTCCTTTAAAGTTATCCAAATTAAGTTCTTAGCAATGCATATTACTTATCAAAAATTAAGTTTTGAGACATTTATGGTAGGACATTTACTAAATATCTTCATAGAACATGATCTTTACTTAATATCCTAATGATTTTTGGCATAAAAGAAAGATCAATCATTTTGACCCATACAATGTATTTTTGGCTATTTCTACATATATACCCCAGCGACTTAAGACTGGTTTTGTGGTCCACGGTCACATGTAATAATATAATATAATAACAATAATATAATAATGAATGAGAGATGCAACTACAAGTGTTAACAATCCACATATAGTTGTATATAAAAAATCAAATATAAACTACTGACAAAAGTATTTCTCTTGGTTATATGGATGGGTGAGAAAGGCCAGGCAACAAGAGAGATACATTCAGTAAAAAAAAAAAAAAAAAAAAAATCGATACGTGTGCCGTGTTCTGCTAATGTGAAGAGCGTCAAATGTCTGCTCAGAGAGTGAAATCTGGTACTGAGCTCAGAGCAGCATGTAAAGGGCATTTCCCTCATCACGCTAATGTCAAACACAAATAAAACACATTCAGCCAATCGCAAGCCCTGACCTTAAATATATCCCTATATTTAGAAATTAATCTCACATGCAAAACACAGCGCGGATGCACCAGAAAATAAGTACAAGAAAAAAATAATCAATTATGTGCTATGACTGAAAATTACATCTATCCATCTGCCCAGAAGGTGTATTTAAAAAACAAACCACACCAAATCCCATTTGTGCATGTGAGTCACAACAAAGCAAAAAAAATGGCACACTAGAAGTCAACTTTAATTCTCGGTGCATCACTGTTGATTTGGTTGCTGCATCAGACTGTAAATAGTGTTAAAATGTGTCTTGTTTAAAAATACATAATTTATTACAAAGATTCATAACCTGAGAGAGAGACTGCTGTTTAATCTATATTTCCTCTAGCAAAGTGTATAAATTTGGCCACATCAAGTAGAAATCCATCTAAAATCAGTCTGTACCATTGATTTATTCAAGTAAGTGGAATTATAAAGTCAACATCTTGGCTGTGCATTTTTTTTTTCATTCATGTTTTCAAATGAAGAGGAAAATAATCTGTCTGCTGAGAAGCTTCTCCTGTAATTATTCAGTCAGAACGCAGTCACTGTGCATTTTATCCACAGCATTTCCCCCCTGAGTTTGACATGCTGAGATGTTCTCAAAGACACTGACAGCAAAATGGATTCAAATGACTTTAAAAAGTCCATTCAGTGGAAATCAAATCTTGGGTTGTTGAACCAAGATTTATGGTTGGGGTTTTTTTTCAAATCTGTAGTCATTCCTTGTGACCATTAGAAATGAAACACAGCAGCAAGTTTTGACTGATGACAGGTGTTGCCGCCTCAGATATGTCATTTTTTTAGTGCGTGCTGCTCAACAACATGCAATTCAGTTTGTGACTCGGTAAAACCACCACCACAGTGAGAGGTAAAGCTCAATAAAATGCTAACTGATAGTTCCAGATCTGCACACGGATTAGATGAACTGCACTCAGAATCATTGTAAAATGCCAGTAAACTAGTTGCCACATTATTTTTTGTATTTATTTATGTATTCATTCATTCCGCAATGCGTTCAACTGATCAAAAGTAGCAGTAAAGTAGCCATTATTAAGAACTGTTACACTGTAAAATAAATAAAGAAAGAAATAAATGCTGTTCTGGAGTTTTATGTTTCAAAAAATCATAGGTCAAAGCAGCAACAACAAACCATTATCGAGCACAAAATTAGGAATACGTTACATTTTAAATTATATACAGAGCAAATAGAAAACAGTTCCATTCAGTTGTAATAATAACTATTATTTGTACTTTTTTATTTATTTTTTTACTGATCAAATAAATGCAGTCATGGTGAGCATAAGAGACTTATTTAACCCCTTAATTGCCATCCATACCCTCAGTGGGAAGTTTACTTCACAATTTCACAAATAAATCCTAATTTAATCATGACAAACTATCATTAGGAAGCTAGACTTCTAAATAGATATTGTACCATTTTTGTGCTACAAATTATGTTGGAAAAGTAATAGATTCATTTATGACAAGAGTGCACCTCAAAAAATCTACTTCATAACAGGAGTTCTGACCTTTGTCACAAAAAAGACATTCTTCGCTGCCTTTTTCCTCACTTTTGGAATCATAAGACATTATATATCAGTTGAAAACTTAAAATCTAAAAATGTATACTTTGAAAGCCATTTTAAAATCAGAAATTGCATTACCATGAAAAATATTCCTTATTAAATTATTACTAAATATATCTTATTAGTTAACCTTAGTTAATGCATTAACATGATCAGCGAACAAAAGCTACATTTGCTAGAGAAGTTATTCATCTTTTAACGTTTAATAACATTTTAGTTTATTTTAGCTCAGGTTTATTTTTTAAAAAAAGTTTATATTTTTTTTTTTTATTTTAACAACGTTTTATTAATGTTTTATTATTATTATTATTATTATTATTATTATTATATAGGAATTATCTAAGATTAATGAATGTTTAGAAGGAGTTTTCATTGGGAAATTATGTTAACTAACTAATTAACTAATGAAGCCCTAAATTAAAATGTGACGCGTTCCACAAATTGCTTGTTTACATCACACATCTTTGACGCAGTTTACAGCGGTGTTGTGCATTTAACCAGTTAATGGGAAAAATATTCTTCAAATGCATTAAATTCGGAAATTATAATAAAAATTTTCCGGTATTTTGAAATGTCCATGATAACAATATTGTGCATATTCATTATCAGGGTATATTGCATGACTGAATACCGGCACATGTCTATTCACAACTATGTTAAAAAATGGGAGTGACAAACCAACCTACACCAAATCTTTCAAAAGTGTACACATATTCACAATGTACTAGTTGTAGATTGGCTATAGTTAAAGCGAGCAGAGCTCATGAAGCATTCAAGTCAATTGACATGAATAATGTGATTCAATTTTATCATGATTTATTTGCCCAGGTCTTTCCGGTCCTTTGCCTCAACATTGAAATTCACAGCCCTTTTCCCCTGGCCTAAATTCCACTGTACTCTAATGCAACTCGATTGTGAGGTCACAACGGCGTTTGAGCGGATCAATCGGGCTGCGGCGGTGTCCGTCAGACCGGGCTGCATTATCTCACTCGGCCCTTTTCTCTTCTGACTCCAACTACACAGGAATAGCACAGCCAAACCCGCCCCCTTTTCACCTCATCCGATCGCCTCTGCTAAAACTCTCCATTTTCCCGAGCTGCGGTTCCGCCACATGGCAGCGGATTTGATCCTCTCAACCACACTCCATTCTTTCATTTTACCAGAACACCAGGAAAACCAGAGTATGTTGAGGGCGTGGAAAGGACGATAATGAGAAACTTCGACGTGTTTCTGCGGCCTGGCATGTCAAGTTTACAACATGCGATACTTCTCCAGTGTCTGGGAATTACATTTAAAACGCATTCCCGTTGCCAGAGCCCCAAAACGCCCACCAGCGCAGTTCATGCATCATGTAGTCTGCTGGAGCCTGCTTCATAAACAGCTTTTCAAAAGCAGGACAATTGATTAGGCCTGGAGTCACTGCTGACTCACGCTGTTATGGACGGATATTTCAGGACACGGTCAAATCTATACAGTAGAGCGAAAAAAGGGCCAGACTTCCAAATCTAATTAGGGGAAAAGACTTCATTCTGTACAGAGGGATTTTTCACTATACTGTAAAAATGTTACAAAGCAGACTGAAGTTGTTCAAGTAGGCTGCAACATTAACATTATATCACTTAATTAAATATATATTACAGCGAATTTCTTGCAACCACAGCTGCCATTTTTTTTTCTTTTCTTTAAATTTAACTCAATTTTTAGCCTTTTTTTTTTTTCTTATTGCTGCAGTCTCTCTAAACCTCATCCTCCAACCGTAAAGGAGCGTCTCACTGCAGATTTGAATGATTATGATTTATTGTGTGTTGACTTTGATTAACTAATGAACAGTGTTAATGATTTTTTGTGGGCCAAATATAGGACACATTACTCCTGACGTGCAAAGACAAACACCCTCAACAAACAGTCTATTAAACCATCAGATAATGTCTAAAGGTCAACGATCATTCAAATCTAGTAAATAAATCTGTCCTTCATGATGCGCTTAAAATGAAAACTGCAAATGAATACAACCAAGACAACAATAATATTATTATATTATGGAAAACACATGGTTAGTGCTCAATGTGTTCGTTTTAACACTTTATTGTAAAGGACCAATTCTTACTGTTAGCTAGTTTCTTGTTCGCATGCATAGTACTGTTATACTATAGCATATTGACTGTTTATAAAGCACATATTAATGCTTTATTCTGCATATTTTATCTCTCTTAATCCTACTCCATACGTAAACCCAACTAATACCTTTCTAGCTATTAATAAACAGCAGATCAGGAGTTTATGGAGGCAGAAGTCATAGTTAATAGTGAAAATTGGTCCCCAAACTAAAGTGTGACTCCTTTTAAATGACAAAAGTCAAACTAAATGTTAACTAAACTTAACTAAATCTTAAATTAACTACTATCTTTCAGCAAAAGTGTCAATCTACAACGGCACACCGTGGCCAAAACGTCCTAGCATTGTAGCGCTGGGTTTTGGATGGGTATAAGCACCTCTCGTATTTTGTTTAGAAAATGTAAAAACCCAGTTTTATTAAAGTTAATATTATATTAAGGCTCACGAATGAAAAATTTCCTCCATTTGTAATCTTGGAAAATAATTGTAGTAAGGCGCGGAAAAACATAGTGACAACACCAAAGAAACCAAATTTGGCATTTCACTCAGGAGAAAGGAAAGTAATTTAGATTAGTACACCCAATAGCGTTTGTAAACGGATTATAATTCTTTCAAGGAGAAAAAAAAAAAAAAGGTTTTTACATATAATGCTGCATAGAGAGATTTGGAAGTCAGATCCTCGTTTCTTGCTTAATTTCCTTTATTATCTCAATAAAGCCAAGGATCCACCGTCTCTTTTGTCTCAAAGTTGAGCGTTTGTGTAATTTCCGCTCTGGTTTTAGCCGCTCAGGGTCAATGAGCAGTCGTGGTCAGACAGCAAGAAGGACAAAGTCCATTTGAAAGACATTTGCACCTCAATGACAGGGACTCAAAGTTTCCTCTATAGAAGCTTTAGTGATGTCCACTAACTACTTGACTTTTGCATGTTCAGCCCTGTGTAACCTGACCAGAGCCCACCGGACCACGGGTCAGCCATTTTACTCCCAACATTATGAGTTTGCTCATTCAAACGTAATATTCAAATTTCTTGAAACTTCAATCAACTATTCATTCATTTACGATTTGAAGCACTTCGTCTCAAAATTGGCATAAAATGTGTTTGATTTTTGACTTGTGTCTAAGAGAATCATTTGAGCGAGCCAAGGTGTTAGTTTTGGCTTTAGAGAAACAGCCCGTGGATTGCCTCTTGCGCCTTTCCTGCGGCGATGCTCAAACCGGCTGTTGGGCTGGTTTTCATGTATAGTTTATGCTCAGTCTGGTACCTTTCTTTCACATCTGTATTATGCTGCGCGGAACACAGGCAGAGGTGTGCGAACTTGCTGCGCTTTTAAAAGTGAATGGGTCTCCTGCTCTCTCCTGATTAAATGACGTGGGTCAGGAACGGAGGCAGTAAATAATATATTAAAGAGAATGCTCGATTTCATCACCATGGCAACCTCTCCAGCAGTGCCATAATCGCTATAATCTCCCCCTGAGGCTTATCAGTCATTCTGGTCAGTCACCACAAGGGTCGCTTTTCAATTCCTTTCAGGTAGATAGGTAGCCAACTCTGAACTCCAGCGAACAGGCCCCACGTCGACACACAATGGAGTCCTTTCAGAGCCCTACCTTATCAGTTGCACTGCTGTACACGACTCCACAGATCTGTTCGGTGCGACCGGTGGAAGGGCCTTTTAATCAGGGCTCAAATACACCTCCCATTTAACCTCGTCGAGCTCTGTTACCATGTAAATGTTTTTATACATACAAGGTGCTTTTGTATCGCCGAGATTCGTTGCGGGAAACCGATACATGTGTTTTTAATTACACAAGATTATGTAGGATGTCGGGGCAAAGAGGTTTTGATAATGCATCTTATTACACTGCATTAGCAACATGCCGTTTGAAGTGTAATTCCTATATTCATTCTTTGCTGGAGTGCTTCTTTACTTGTCGTTCATCTATCTGTAATAATAAAATGCAAATAATAAAATGACTAGCCACATAACTGTGGATGGTTAGGATGGCAAAAAAAAAAAGAAAAAGGAGAGCTTTTCTGTATTGTTTTGTACATTACAACATTTCTGGTGACCGTAAAAAAGTTTAAAAGCTCTAAACACTTTACTGACTGTGAACTTGGGTATACAATATAAATCCAATGCAGTTGTTAGTGAAGATTACACTAAAATATTTCATTGACAAAATACTGCACTAAATCAAAAGTTCAGTTGTTACAAATAAGTTACAATATTGATGTTGCAATACTGGTAGCATTAATATAACAATTGCTACAATAAAGTACATTTGAAATATGTTGATGATTATATTCTTTTTTTGTTTTTATCTCAGTATTCCTATCAATGTTGTATGAGTTTTTTTATTTTTTTAATATTATAATTTTTTTTTAATGAATAATAGTAACCCTAGAATGTGATCAAACATTTTTTAAATAGCTGGGCTAAGATATATAACAATTGTATGACTGCAGAAACTGCAAAAAATAAATATGGATTATTTCAAAGGGTTAGTAATGACACATGATTTAGATATTATCATGTCTGGGAAAAATTGGGATAAAATGGGTTAATCCTGAAGCAAAACCAGTATATAACCAATGCTGGTAACACTTTATTTTGTTGACTATGATGAGTAGCTTTGCAACTACAAGTCAACTACCAGTAGGGATGTGTGATGCCAAACTTTTATCATTTGATACGATTTTTGTTACAATTTTATAAATATCGATACTGATTATTTGTTAAATTATATTAGATTTTTCAAAATAATGTTCATTTTTAGAAAATATTCTTCATATTTCATATACATATATTATCATTATTATTAGACACATCATTGTGTCTTGCTGTTTATTGTTCTACAGGTCAAAAGTAGCACCACACCAAACAAAAAATAAGTATTAGTAATTAGTAAAAATTAAGTATAAGTAGACTGTCTGCTTAATATCTGCCAACTTTTTATTTATTTATTTATTTATTTATTTTTTTTTTTTTTTGATATTCCCGCAACAGACTAACTATAAGTAGGTCAACTTATTAACCCTAATATGAACTGTAATCTAGTCTACTAATACTCTTCTTTACTCTAATGAGAGTTACCTATGGTCAGGTTTGGGGAAAGTTACTTTTAAAAGTAATGCATTACAATATTGCATTATTCCCTAAAAAGTAACTAATTACGTTACTTAGTGACTTTTTATGGAAAGTGATGCGTTACATTACTTTTGTGTTACTTTTTAAATCTGGGCAGGGCTTGCTTGTTTGTTTTTAATATAAAAACGTTTGATTCTTATCAAATGTAAAAGCCCTTTCACACCAAAATGAAATGAAGTGAATAGGCCTTAGGCTAAAGGAAAATTAAATTCATGCCTGTACAGCAGAACTATAGAAAAAGAAAGTTCAACTATCTTCAGCAATGAGAAAAAAAAGCACAAATGTTAGTTAATATAAAGTAAGTTTTGCTTATTAGGCTTATAAGGATTTTCTAGACAAGTAAAAATTATTCTTTTTTTCTGAAAACAAGTCAAAATTAAGTGTGTTTTCAGAAAAAAACAAGACAATAATTTTTACTTGTCTAGAAAATCCTTCTTGATTTAAGAATTTTTAGATATTTTGATTGAAAACAAGACAAAAAATCTAAGTAAGAAAAGTATTTTTGCAGTGTGTGGTTTGAATTGGATCAACTAAGGTCAGAAGCAAAGTCATTGGTTAATAAAATTAGATTAAATACATAACGAAAACAAAAAGTAATGTGTTACTTTACTAGTTACTTGAAAAAAGTAATATTATTAAGTAACTTGAGTTACTTGTAATGCCTTACCCCCAACACTGCCTATGGTCAACAGAAATTTTAAAGGGGATCATCAAAATAAAGCATTACCCCACTGCTATAGCACCGGTAGCACAGGAATGATTAGAAGAGTGAGGCAACGCATTATAAAATCAGTTATGCTCATGAATATTAATTAAAGCACATAGTGAATACCCGATAGTCTTAACTGATTTGTTGAACACTGATAAACAGATATTAGTCAGATGCTATCCTCTCAAATTACTGATTGTTTCGTGGTTTGTTTGTTCCGTCCACTGTAGATTCAACAAGGTTATAAAACTTGGTCGTAAATTTGTCCGTTTTTTTTATTTCTGTAGCCAAGCAAAGAAAACTTTTAAAATGGAGGCAGGGGGGTGTAAAAATGATAAGTGTTTATACAGTATGCTAGCTACACCCACTGTAAGCACAGCTAATAGTCCCAGAGCCCTTACCGGAAACGTCAGGATCAGCTTTCGCTGTGACGGTAAGTCAGGAGTTCCTGCATCTCTGCTGCCCAATTCCCATGATCCTACTCTAATTCCGTCATCACCTTTGGGGTGACATTGACCCATTCCGTGCGCAACAGCCAGGCAAAAATGCTAATTTGACGAGGACAGCGGCCGGTCTCTTCGGAGCCATAATATTTTAATCTCCCCAACGTGGCAAATCAATCGGAAAGTGACCATCTGCCAGGATATGAGTGTCACTGCAGAGGGGTAATGAACAGAGCGCGAGTGATAAAGATCACCATCATCGGCCTGCTGTAAGCTCGCTCGTACCGACCGCCGAGGAGCCAGATGACAAACAGATGAGTCATGTCACCGTGTCACCTAATAAAGAAATATTACCAGACTCAAGAAAACAGCCCACGGAAGAGTCCCTTATGCGCTTCGCTTTCCGTGTATGATAATAGAATGCAGCGGTTTTGGTATTTGCAATAAGGTTGAGGTGAGATCTAAACTGCTTTCAGAGTCTTCCGGGAACAGCCACTGGGGCCAACAGCAAAGAGTTTTAATATGGTTATTCAAGCTTGACACGGCATGCCGTCCCGCCGAGAACCGAAAGGATTCCGGACCTCATCATGCTTGCCAAGCCCTGTTAATGTAGTTTGAACTGTGCTTTGTCCTGTCAATGGCTACAGCTGTTTGTAAATGAGCTCGCCGTTTCAAAGCCGGCCAGTATTATTACACACTCGCGGTTGACGACGTTGCTTACCGGGGGAGTTTTAAAGGAGGAAAGGGACCCATAATACCCCAAATCAGCTTGCAGCCACTGGAGACGCAGCTTGATACCTGCAATTTTTTGTCGCTTTCTTGCTCCCTGCTAGCCAAATACTAGAGAAATCAGCGAAAGGCAAAGACGCCGATGAGGAGACGACTCTTCCTCCCACAGAGCGGTTTCCATAATCCCGCAATATCCTTTATAAGGGCATGTTGTCTTTAGAAGTCAGGTCTCACCAGAGGGAGAACAACAGGGCAATGCAAATATCCTCAACAGGGGAGATGCTCTCAGGCTGAATGAGATTTGTGTGGAAAAAAAAAAAAAGGAAACTCAGTAAGCTATGATAAGGATGCAACCCTCGGCGTGGGTCCGAGTAAACATCTTTGGTATTCTGTGGCCAAATCTTAGCTTTATAACTTTATTAACTAGGCAAATGTCTACAGTGGAAGCTTAAGCCTGGTATTAATCTAGATATCGATGAACATTGTTTCATAACATGGCCACTCTGACTGGCCGCTTCTGTTGTCCTGATGCATCATTGGGCCATTAAAAACACAATACAAAAAAAGAACCGGCAGTGTCAGTACTTTAGCAAAGGGGCGTTAAACACGTTTGTGAGCTATCAGCTCCTGGGCTCATTGGTATTCAACACCACCATTTGCCCCAATTCATCTGCATCCTTCTCTTCCATGGCAACAGCAGGCGGGCTATCAGGAGGATCTTTGATATAGGTACATGCTGGTAAAAAAAAAAAAAAAAACACTATGTCATTTAGCTTCGGGTAGGACTATAAAACATATCCTGCTGGTTCATGCATTGTTAAGGGAAGTCTTTGTAAAAGTGGCTTCAAGCTTGTCGTCATTTGCATGTGGTCCAGCCTCCTTTTTTACGTAACGCTGCACATTTTAGGCCATTAAAAATAAATAACAAAAACTATTCTACAAACAACTGTAAGTACATGGGTCATTGACATGAAGCTATTTTCATTCTTTTCTATTAATTTATATACATAAAAAACAGCATGTTTTTAATGTTTAATGATTTTTTTTTTTTTAAGAAGAAGAAGAATCACACAGAATCAGTTGATTTTAAACTTTGCTTTAAAAAATTGTACCAAAAATGGATCCATGGTACATTTAAAGAAAAAAATATTCCAAGCAAACTACTTTATTATATAGAATTTTAAATATGAAGAACTGAACAGTGCTCATATGAGATTGCAGTTATTCCAGTAGCATAAAAGCATTTTTTTTTTCTTTCACTTGCTGAAAAGAATCAGTCACGGATGACGGTGGATAGCACTTTTAAAATGTTAATAAAACATTTGCTTTTGCGTGATGTACTGATTTTTACAAATCCTTTTTATGTAAAAAATCTTCAAACATCATCAACAATTCTTGTACACATATATATATATATATATATATATGATAGTTATTGAAGCATTTTAATGACTGTCCAGTCCAGCTATTAGGTAAGAAGCCACTATACATATTTCTGAGGTCTTTGTGTTCTTCAGTGCTGTTAAGTGGCACAAGCGAGACCAACAACCTCCACACTGACTCACACATGTAAATCAACCTTTACACTTAATTAAGCACAATGGGCCACATCAAGGTCATGAATTCTTCCTTTATAGTCGCCTATTGACGAAGCATCAACTGCACTGCCAGCGTCTGGCTTTCACACCCTGCTTCATATCTGAAAACCCTCGAGGGGACACTAAAAATGCAAGGACAACCTGGAATAAAAAGGCCTTTATGACACTTGCGCTGTATGGTTTTGAGTTCACAAGCTATGGGTATTCATTAGCAAGATATACGGGGAGATAATTTCGCCACGGAATCTATCTGCTTCTCTTAAATCGCTCACACTGACAGAAATTAGTGCCTATATGCCTTCTTCGAATTCTCATTTAACTACACTAGAAACTAAAGACCCTGGGCAAAGGGTTTGCTGACATTTACAGAGACACGTTGGAATACTCTATTTTTAAGTAACATGCTGCTAAAGGCCGGTGACGATCTGATAAACCTCCTAATAAACCTATTTCATCCAATCAAACGAGACTACGATCCACACTGTACTATATTAAAGACTCACCCAGTCCAGTATAACTGAAAATCAAGTGGAAAACTGAGTTACCACATCTATGTTGGCCTGCAGATGCCTTAAATATAAAACAGAATGTAGTAAAGTTCTGAAAACCACACATATGGAAAAATAATTAGCGGTGTTTGCTAAGTAAAGCATCACAATTAGTATTATTTATTTGAAGAGTTTGGGATTACAACGAACCTTTGAGTGGAAAATCCAGTCAACTGAGTTTAAAGAAGGCTTCAGATCCCCATAAAGATTTGGGATAGGCTCTTTTGATTTACCTAGCAACCACTGAGAACACACTGGAAACTGGTGTGTTAAAAACATTTAGAAGACCTTAGAACCCTCATAGCAATTGCTTGGCATCTATCCACAATGCCCTCGAATCGTATAGAATGGGCAGACCTCGCTCTAGCTATTCATATTACAATAACATGTTATTTCAGTTTTTTTTTTTTTTTTTGTATTATTATCTATAATATCTGTCTCTCTGAGTCAACTGCTTAGTAAAAAAAAGTCAACTCTGGTTAATGCTTAAGCACTCAGGATGGAGTTTCAATACTCTCGTCCTTGAGGTTCACAGAATGTACTTTAGAAACAGAAGACACTTCCTCCGGTACAAAATAAATGCCTCCAACAGACTTTCAAGGTTCAAAAGTGTAAATTAATGGATGTGAGAAAAATGTGTGCTGTATTGCTTTTCTGACCTATAATTTGTTGCTGTATGGCATTCTAACCTATAAGATCTTGCATTCAACATGCAGTCGGGTTATTTGCCCAAACTGTTCATGTTTGAAAAGTAATATTTGTTCAGCTCTCCTGATACCATTGATACTTATTGCTGCAGGAAACCCATCACACAAGTACTGAGTTACTGTCACATCAGAGGACAGTCTCATTTTCAGTGTTTTATAAGTTGGACAAAGTGAAATATTAGAAGAATGCTCAACTGAAAAACCACTATGCTCTTACAGTGTGTCATTTGAAAAATTATAGTTTTAAAATAATTGAATTTTGTAGGGTTTCCACATAGAATCCATGTCATAGAAAAAAAAAAGGAAATATTTGGGAGTTTTTAAAAATGAAATGTTAAAAGGCATTTAAAAGCTATTATTATGATGGTGATTATTATTTTTATTATGGACAACTAAAAAAGTCATGGGAATTCACTGATCAGCTTGCTTTGAAAACATTTCAGACAAAGTTAATACTTTAATTAAACATAAGAACTCCATGAAGTCCCCTGAGCTATAAAAGCTGAACATTTTTATCTGGGTTGATGAATAGGATCTCTTTCAGACTCTTTAAGAACTCATGTTTGTGGTGTGAACGGCGCAAGAAAGCACTATAGCCTCGGTTTAACATAGTTCATGGGAATTGGCTTTGGTCAACATTACTTTAAATGTACAAATGTGAGGTTCTGAACTTTTGGACTGCTTTTCAGTACAATCACAGGCACCCAGACACTTCAGCACATAACAGCCCCCGCTGTAGTCCGGCTGAAAGGATGAGAGTGTTTGAAAACGTGTCTGAGGCTGTCTGAAAAATATCAGAATGTAGTCAGTCACTCAGACTGCAGAGACGAGGCGCAGATGGCCCTGAATGCTTGAGGTGCTACAGCAAAAAAGAAAACTGACTGAACAAAAGACTGAACATGAGCTATTTCCAATGCATTATATATACACTAGTGTGGAGTGCTGTGTAAACTGGGGAGTTTTTCCACATTAAAATGTCATATTCAATACTTATTATTTTAGGAAAGAATGTATAAATCATACAGACGTAGACCAGATTCAAGGTGTTTCTTCTAAGACATTGTTTCAAACACTGCAGTGAGATTTGAGCACCAATTTGGGTTTTAAACTAAGCAAAACAGAACCTCATTGAATCATTTGGAATGTTGGTAAAAAGCCTGTGTTGAAATCCACAGTCTTAAATTGTCTACTTGAGTGATTCAGTTATTTGAGTGGTAGGAAAAAACATTACATGTGTAGTAAATGGGGTGAATTTTGCATACCAGTGGACTTTATTACACAATGAAAAACAAACAACAACAAAAATGTCAATGAATAGCTGCCTTCCATTTTGAAAATAGGATTTTTTAAGTAAACAAAAAATAAATAAATAAATAAATAAAATGTGTTTTAAGTCTTAATAAAAAGGCTAAATTAATTAATATTAAAATGGATTAAAACTATACATTCAAAAAACAACAGGGTTGACCGTTTTACAGTTCTTTTAGCAATTAATGGCCTGTGCTCAAGGTATAAATATAGAAATATATTATTCTGATATTTCTAAAAGCTACCCACAAAGTACATTTACCTGTTCTTGTCAAACTTGTTCATTTAAAAATAAAATAATATATATATATATATATATATATATACATATACATATATATCTATATATATATCTATATATATATATATATATATATATATATATATATATATATATATATATATATATATATGATTATGACAGTTTTGCGACTATTTAATATTTGTTCTTATGTACCTTTTATGATTATTTTTAAAGTGAATTACTGCTGTGTATAAAATCCCTTTTTAAAATATACTTGCCTTTCCCTTCCTAAAATTGAAATGGCTGGTCACCCATTCATTGTTAAAAGTATTATTTGCGCATGTTAATGAGGAACACAAAAGCTACTCTTTTCGCACAATTTCCCAAATATCAGCGACCTTCTGTAAAGGGCTCAATTCCAAGGCACAAAGTAAAACTCAGCGACACCAGCTTTCCGACCTTTAGATTAATCTTGTTCTTGGGAATGTTTCTTTGTCTGGGTGTCTACCTCAAAGCATTTTTTAAACTACAACAGGATACAGTTCATTTAGTAGGACTAGTGAGAACAAACCTCCCTGTGAGTAACAGAATCTGCTGCACATTTTCAGTCATCGATCTTTGAGATGACATCACTGATACACTCTCCTCTGAAGAACGACTGCAACATCTGCTGTGACGGCCACACAAATGGGAACTGTCCTAATTTATATCGCAAGAAACTGAGGAATGCTAAGCTAGTCTTGAGATTCTCACTTTTAAAATGAAGCAATTCAAAAGCCACCCTTGGTTTTGTCTTTACTTGTTCAAAAAATAGTTCACCCAACAATGAAAATCTTACACTCATGTCATTTCAAACTATTATGACAACAGTGCTGGGTAGATTACTTACAAATTGTAGTTCATTACTGATTACAAAATGAAAAAAAAAGGGGGAAAAAAAAGAAAATAGTAGTTAGTAAAATAATCTGCATTGCGCAGGTAATGTAATCAGACTAATTTTTTAATACTTTTAGATTACTGTTGACCTAACTCGTTTATCACATAGACTTGAATGGGATTATTGTGTACCATTAAAGTAAATATATTCCATTCTTTATCAACATCATGAAATGCAGTAAACATAACAGCAGGCTTTCCAAAATTGTATATAAGTGCTAGGTTCATTTAGAAAAGTAACAAACAAACGAACAAATAGAAAGGATGGGGTGAATTAATGAATTATGAATAATTTATTGCCACTGTAAATAATATGTGAGCCTTTTAAAATGTAAAATACTCTAATTGCAATTACTTTATTTTTGGAAACTGATTTTGTAATCCAGATAACATGTAATCAGTTACTAACCAGCACTATATGACAGAGCAATTTTAGTTTTGTTTCTTTGTTTGTTTTTCCTACTTGACCTTGATAGTCCCTGTTTCTGCTTTCACTGTATAAAAAACAGCAGTGTGAACATTATGCTAACCATCTTCTTTTGTGTTCTACACGGGACAAATGTCATATCAGTTTAGATTGACTCAAAAATGATGAAAAATAGCGACAGAATTATCCATGTAATTGTTAAAACCACAGCAAGACCCGTAAGCTAAACGAGTTAATGTGGGAAAGTCAGCAGTCTGTGTGATTGGCGTCGTCACTGTACCGCCATCTTGATTTTAGTCATCTAGATCAGTGATGATGATCAGAGATTCGTGAGTAAAACAGAAGAAAGACGATGAGTAACAGTGATGCATCTTTTCATCTTTGTTTTCAAAGATCCGAGACTGGAACGTCTCAGAGGCGAATCCACAACCCCATCTCTCGGCTCCATCCATCAGTCTGATCGAATCTTTCAGACTCGAAACAAAAACAAGAGAAGTGAAACAAAGATGGTTATAATGGGGGCCTGTATCTCCTCACGATATCACCCCCTCAAGATCTTTTAAACAACCGCAGTACAGAGAGCCCGTCCCAAACTCCAGAGAGCCGAATCGTAAATATTCCAGAGCACAATTCTGTTTAGATTTGATATGTGCTTTAACAAGAAGATAAGGTGTAAGGTCTGATTTCAGTGGGTCTGCTGTGACCTCCTGCTGCTGTACTCATCATTTCACCAACCAGCTTGACACCAAACAAGATAAGAGAGAGCCAGAGACACAGACACAACACACACACAGACTCATGTGGGCTACATCCACTGAAAACCTGCAAACACTCAGGAGCCTGTAATAAGAGATGGTCTTCATCACTGTCAATTTAAGCAATGCATAGTTGTCTTCTCAGCTGAAACTGTCCCTGAAAGAGCAGGCATTTCAGTGTTGAGGAAGCAACTTTGAAACTGTAGCTTGCCAAGCTGCAAATAATTTGACTTCAGCTTAGAGCCAAGCTTCTCCTAAAAAGGTAGCTAGCTAGCACCTACAAAAGGTAACTTGCTACAATGAAACTGCTTAAGCGGGCAATAACTACTGCTTAATGTTTTAGTATTAAATTAAATTTATATTCACTGAAGAAAAAAAAGAGGATCTGCCGCTACTAGTTCTAACTAACCCATAAAATATGACTTTATTCTGGCAGGGCTAATTTGTTATGTTGGTTTACTGAGTCAGATAACATGTCTGACCTGGATAAAACCACATTGTAAAAAATAAAAAGCACAATTTGTTGAGTCAACTCAAATATCTAAGATGTCACTTAGTAGAACTTTCAATTTGAAACTTATTTGAGTTGAATGAACTTAAAATTGTAAGGCAGCTGGGTAACAAATTATTTAAAGTTAACTCAACAAATTGTTTTTACAGTGTAGACAAATAAATGTTACCACATCAAGCACATTTATATAGGCTACCTGAAAACTGAGTGAAAAATGAACAGTTGTTTGACTTAAATATTCTATATAACTGAATTAATTATTAAAAACAAAGAGAAAATAAATGAGACCGTATCACTAGATTCTATAATTCTTTAAAAAAAAATTCAATGTTTATATTCTACAAGATAATGGGAATGCTATAATTTGACTACTAAAATACTTTTATACTTAAAAAAAATAATTCTGGAAAGTGTCAAACTGTTTTCTGTTCTAAAAATATCCACCTAGTAGATTTCTTTTAAATTGCCTTTGAAGTATTTTTACTAATAAAAACCAACCATTTGTGGATTGTTTTAGTTTTAGTTTTGGTTTATAACAAATAATAATAATAATAATAACACTTTACAAACTTTTCAAGACCAGTATTCATAATGGGAAAACAGCTAAGCTACACTTGCACCACTCAAAAATCTGGTAAAGTTCATATCTTCACCATTTTGTTAGTTGTTCCACGAAAACAAATCTTAAAAACAAATGCCTGTCCAAGGCTAATCTGCTTTATGCAGCTGATTAGGGCTAAATGCAAAACAATGCAAATGAACTGACAACGTGAATGAGTTTCAGTCACTCTCTCATCAGATCACCCACACCCAGAAGTCCATTATCCTGAAACCATGCTGCAAGCTCTCTTTTTGCAAGCCACTACAAACAAATTACTAATAGAGACTAATAACAATGTTTCGTATCATCAAGACCACGCGGGAAAAGCAGGAAACACAGTGACGAGTAACATGTGACCGGCCCTGTTTGATTTTTTGCATGACAACCACCAATCAGAAGGCAGCCGTTATGAGGCTTAATCCATTAAAACCAGCGTCTCCTCCCGGTTAAATCCTAATGAGGATTTAAAGAGCTCGGCTGCAGGGGGCCGTCGGACAACAGACACACCTTGCTGAGCGGTCTGCCCCCGACCCGCTATTCTCCTTCCTTATCATACAGATCAGGAGGAGGGCTGATGAAAGACACTGAAGACGAATGCGGGCGTATCGACCCCCCGGCCGCTCGGCATTATGGGAAGTCTGATCCCTCGGTCTGATAGAAAACCCCTGGGTAAGAGGAAAAACAAAAAGCAGGAGACAAGAAGAAGAAAGACACAAAGAGAGCTGTGCGGTCTGAGGTATAAAACCCAAAACAAAGGAATGTGAGATCTGGATCCGAGATCTTAATAAAGAAGCTAAATGCGGGAGAATTCAGATATATTGATATTGACGGAACGTCGATAAGAACAAAAAGCCACAGGGCTGAGGCTGAGGGGAATTGGCTTTAGCCGCTCAAAGATAATCAGTTTCGGTAGTTTAAATGTTTCCTTACAAAGTGTAACTGCACAGATGGGATTTTGAGGCATGTGAAAGGCTTGTCCACACTTGTCCATCTCTAAAGAGAACGGCACATTTTCACAGCAGGATCCACGTCATTTAATCAGACCCTTCAGTATGAAACAAATCTGTGATAAATCTTGCACATTAGCATTCCCTGCTAAAAAAAAAGCCTGGTTGGTCTGCAAGCCTGACCGAGCTGGTTAGGCTAGTCTATTTTGATGATTAAGAAGAAGGTTTTGGGCACTTACCATGCTTCATCGACTAGAACCAGCAAATTGCTTCAGGCTGGTTTATTTACCTGTAACTTTTTTTCTTTTTTAATTCAGCAGGGTTAACAATAAGATAATGAATCTCACTATTGAAGACATTATTTTTTTGTCATCCACATTCCTCAGAGTGCACATAAATTCACAATACAAATAACATATTTTTCCCTAAAATACTTGCTTGACACATGAGGAGACAAATGCACAACCCCGTCAATCAAAGAAACCGGAAAGATCCGCTCTAATTCTGTCTGTGTTGTGAGTTCAGAGAGACCAACAGCCCAGAGACATGCAGAAAGGGACAGAAGACGTGAGAGAGAGACATGTGGGAGGGAGAAAGACCATGAGAGAGAGACAGCTAGACGAAAACAGTAACAGAAAAGGCAAGAAACAACAACTCAAAAAAGCTTGATATGAGCAGCCCCCCTCCAACAAACAAACAACCAAAAGTAAGCAGTAGGGTTTTATACTTTTCATTTCTCATGGTACAACACAAAATTTATATTTGTGAACTGACAAAACCGCACACACACACACACACACACAGATATATATATAGAGCTGCCATTTTAGACGTCTCTGTGACATATTTTTACTGTTAATCAGCAGACATTCAACCGAGGTGTTTAAAGAGTCGAGACAGACAGCTCATTTCAGTCAGAGAGACAGATGGCTCATTTCTGACAGAAAGACAGACGGCTTGTTTCAGACAGAGAGACAGACAGCTCATTTCAGTCAGAGTTTGAAGGCAAGAGGGACAGCAGCTGTCCAAATAAGGGGCCCATTTGAGATGGAAAATATGATTTTTAGGTTACACTTATATAGGGAGGAGTGTTAACCTTTGGGGGATGATTCCAATGTAACAAGCATTTGTAGGATTGCGGAGGGCGATATGACCAAAATTATATATCATGCTATGGGTAATTTTATAATGCAGTTCCTGTGTATTTAATTATATTATATATGATTTTTTTTGTGCTAAAAGTTCAACCTGAAGGTATTTATGTAGTAGTTAAAAAAAACAGCTTCATTGCAAACACTACACAACAAAGACTCAAAACTGCCCTAGTGAAACATAAATATACTAAAATGTTTTTAAACAGCATTTATTTCATGCAAAATGTACTACAAATACATTTATATTTATGTATTTAATAAAAATGCCTTCAGTTGTTCTTTTAGTAAACGTAACTGGTATACTAAAAGTTTGTTAAATTAGGACAAATACAGAGTTCTGGCATGAAACTCTAGAATGCAGTCTGATGGGTCTAACTCAGTCTGACAACATGACATCATAATCACATGGCACAGCCGATTGGTTCTCATCTGTATCAGCAGCCAGTGAGCTCTTTGCTATAAGGGAAGCACCTTTTGCTTGGTTTCTCTAAATAATCTATTAACAATCTCAAGAAACTTTTTGTTTGTATAAGAGGACCAAACCTCCACATACACTGTTTCAGGAACTGTAGCAACAGGCAGAACAAAACATCTGACAAGCCAATGTCAAAACAGACCAGAAGTTACTAAATTCAGAGTATCAAAACTACAGCAGCAACAAATCTGTGTTGAATGAATATATTTAGCAGCTTCTACAGTTAAAGATAAAACATAAAAAAAAATGTTTATAAGTATTTAAATGCTATATACCATTAATAATGAACTTATTTTAATAAATAACCTTTTCAGGTTGTTGATGTCTGTGCTTATTTATTTACTTATTTATTTATTAAATGACATGAGACTTTGTGACTTCCTGTACATTCAATACTTCAGTACAGTAAAAGTACTAAACGTTTCTTACGTTTCTTAAACATTACTCATATATATATATATATAAACAAGACATGAAAAAAAAAAAAAATTGAAATGGCAACTGAACTAATGAGTGATCCTCTGCTGCCATCTACTGGTTATAATAGTACTTTCATGTCATTTTCATCTTAAAAGTCTTTGTTTTCCACCAGGAGACACATTTTTTATGTCATCTTTATAAATGGTACTCTCCTAAAATTATATGTTGTTAAAATGTTAAATAACATGAAGCTGTAAGTTAATGCCGCTAACATTATTTGCGGCAATTGCAATTATTTTGTTTATCAGTTTCTGACGAGAACGAGGCAGGAGAGGTTTCTGCGAGAGCCTCAAGAGTCTCCACTTTATATACCACAACATCAAATGACCGGAAGTTTTCGAGCTGACTTATCTTTATGCAGACGTTTTAAAAAAACGCTCATTACGTATAGCCCATTGCGTTTCTATGAAGAGTTCAGATGCAAAACCAGCTAAAAGCCATCTCAGTCAAAAATGAGATAATGATACTGAATGCATGCTCTCGACACATAGTATACATCCATCAAATACTTTTACTTCAAACTTGCTAAAATCCCACCCTCAGAAATCTATACATCGGAGCCTGATAAAAATGCATTTTTTAAAGAAAGATGTCAGATGGATTTAGAGGCTTTTGCATCTGAACTCTTCATTTTGACCATCATGCGCTTCAGAGTTTTCATCCCAAATGGCAGGATTTTACATTTCCATATGCTTTGGAGACATGCAAATCACTGACCTACAGTCCTGTATTTATGCATATCATGTTTCGAATCCAAAAATCAATAGGGATGACCTTTAAATATCTAAAAAGATTGACCAAATATCCAGTTCTGAGTTAAAAACCACAGTTGAAATGGAGGCAGCATAGGTCAAGATTGCAATCGAGCTCCACAGCAAAAGAACATTAAGAAAGGAAACTATTCACTTGACAGAAAACTGGGTTATATATTCGCCCAATAATGGAGGCAGGTGAAAGTTATCTCTTCGTAAAGCAAAAGTTCAACCTTTTAATTCTGTTTTGTCAAAAGGCTATAGCCGCCAAGAACGCTGTTAATTCTGAGATGTGTGATTTGGCTGTCTGGAAGTCACACAGAAGCTGTTCTGATTTGAATTAAGATGGAGATGAAGTATTTTTATGAATACAGGCGGGTGGCCGCCGGTCGAGGCCACGGTTCCCTGCTATTCGTTCTGAATGAGCCCAAGGCAGCAGGACACGAACGGATATTATTCAGTCCTTTCCATAATTAAAAAAGAACGGCTCATATTACTCACAATCCTTACCGGCAAATTGGCCAGACATATAAAGCAAAGCTTTCTTTCAAAACTACTTAGCCCCATCATGAAATAATCCAGTGATGGTGCGTTTAAAGAAAAACTGTAATTGCTGGTAAATAATGATGTTAATCATGTCAGAAAATAAACCTGCGCCCCATTACTCTACATGAATGAGTCAACATGAGTGCTGTTGACTTTTATAGCAAGTAATCCAATGCACTAAAAAAAAAAAAAAAAAGCCTTTACTCTGAAATAACACACTATGCAAGACAAATGCATAGTTTGTTACAAACGACACATTTAACTTTCGATTTTGTATTGAGAACGCAACAGCACGTATTAACGATAATTATGAAATCAAACACAGCTAGAAGCACCTGCGTTCTAGTATGTGCGCACACTACGTTTAGGATTTTGTGCTTTCTAAAGATCTGACGGCAGAGAAAAGAAAACTACAAAGAATTTGACATTACTAATATGCAAGGTTGTGGGTCATTCTAGTGCTATATTGAAGCACCGTTATGCATATTATGCATTAAATATAGTGTTTTCAGGCCATCTATCCCACAATGTTGTGACAGTTTTTCGCTTTTAAAGTTTATCATAACATGACTCGCTACTGCAAAGCAGCAATATCGCTACGATTATCAAATAAGCATTAGGAGCTCAGACTAATATAGCATTCAGCATATACAGCCCTGATTTATTTCTATAAGAGCACAATGCCACATTTCATGGCATTCAATGGCAGACATACTATCAATAAAGCGGCTCCACAATACTTCATCACTGCTTTGCGTTTCAGCTTCATAAAATACCCGAAAATGCAGTTTGAGAAGATGCACAGAATACAAATGAGTTGCATCCGAACTTATAGACAGCGTTCGGCCCACGAAATGAAATCAGAAAGATGAGATCTGAAGTTTCTAGGATATACTCGAGAGAAACAGGGAACAAACCCTCAAGCAATCAATCTTTCAAAGTTTCTGCACAAGCGAAAACTTCCAGCCATGGCTATGGCAGTAACCCATTTAATTCAATTATAAAAATGCATTAAAAAGATATTACGGCGGGGACAGAGTGTAATGAGGCGTGTTTACTTGAGGATATTGTTTATAATGAGCAGTTGTAGGGTTTAGGCCTATAGTTAGAACAGGACATGAGAGTAAACAGACGGAGATGAGATGAGGGAAAACTCGGAAACACTGTATGGTCTTTCTTTTAATTTAACCAGAAAGAAAACGAAGGCAAGCTCTGTGTTAATGCACACAGCTTCCCAAGAACCTCAGGCTATCTGTCTTGCAGGACACAGCCATTATTTATCTGAGCTTTCAGAAATGGTGTCTGTTTTAAACGTCCACCACACAAAAGAACAAAAAAAAGTCAACGCCATGAACTCGTAATCACTAGTTCCGAAGACGCTGCGGATAGTTCAAGAAAAAAAAAGAAGGTCTTACCGTCAGAACTCTGTACAACCGTCAAGACGAACACCAGGCCACAGAGGACCAAAGACTTCCATTCTGAACATCCCATCCTGGCTCTGACTGGACTCTCCGCTTTCCACATGTCTGGGTCGAAATCACTGTAGTCACAACGATCCGGGGAAGTCACTCTGAGAGATAACCATCATTGACCTCCGAGCCTGCAAGAAAACCACAGCAGACTGTCAGTGTTTGGCTGTCGATGAAGAGCTCCTCAGGCATAAAAACTTCCTCCTTTAAACTGCTGCAGTCTCGCTCGCCTCAGTTCCTCCACAGGATTTTGTTTTTTCCAGAAGCAAAATGCACACAGAATTCATCTCAGGAGTAGAAACCCTCTATTGGAAGGTGACTGAGACCTGAAACAGCACCTCCCGCATTACAAACAAGCCATTTACCTCAAAGCCCGTCGTTACCGTTTATCTCGCTCTCTTCTCCCAAACCTGTTCCGCTACCATCCTTTTCTGAGAGGAAACAGGTTTTTCGTCCACAGGAGCTACCAGGGCATATTCTCCAGCCAAAGAGGACTTTGTCATGTACAGTATCTCATCCTTTAAATGTTTTCCTTCTCTGCATGTTTACACCCTCCACCGGCCTCCCATAAAACACACTCACGGCCTCATGGGAAACATCGTCACTCCAGTAACGAGCCACTTAGGAGCCCATTAAAAACAGTGTGTGCACCCCCCTAGGTTTCTTGAAGATACACTAAATATATCTCACCACCCTTTAATACATCATCACATTACTGGGTATTTCCTCATGTCTGGTCAATGAAAGTATTGGAATTTTTTGCTTCCTGGATTGTCATACATATGCTTATGAGGTGAGAAAATGTGATTGGAAAACAGCAGGTGTCTGTTTATTTACAAGGAGAGGGTTTCACTGAACAGCGTATTTCTGTATGATCAGACAAAGAATGTCTAAATGCTAATGTCTTAAACTTATCAAGGTTATGGCTTCCTATAGCATTAGTATTCAAGAGGCAACAATGTGGCTATAAATAGTATAGTCACTTTGTTTTATGTGACCGTGTGGATATGTCATACTTGACAAATCTTGTCAAGCGTGACAAAAACGACAAATTATGAATGGTAAATAAAAGTCGAACTTTAGAACTTGTTTCTCTGGAAACTTTATTGATTATGAAGTTTGTGTAATTTAAAAAAAAAATGTTCAGCATTATTTAAATATGTTGTAATTGTTTAAATTACTATTTGTATACTATTATAAACATGAGGGTTATTAAATGATGACAACATTTCAATTCTGGGGTGAACTAACCCAGCAAAAACACATCCAGCATTCATGTTACTATACAGTAGTCATTTATTTATTTATTTATTTTTTGGAGGACAACATATGTAAACATGCACACACAATGCCAGATGTGTTTTTGCACAGAGCACAAATTATTGGATAATCCAATTCATTGTCAATCCCTAGAATACACAATTACTTAAAGGGATAGTTCACCACAAAAGTGAATTTGTGTTATGATCATTTTCCTAATCTTAAACTATGATTTTCTTTCTGCTGTTGAACTTTTTTTGGGATGTCAATGGTGACCAAATAGGTTTGGTTACCCACATAAAAAATAAATAAATAAATAAATAAATAGAGAGAGAGAGAGAAAGAAGTTTTATGACTGGCTATACAATAATGTTTTACATCTTCAGAGTAAAAAAAAAAAAAAAAAAAAAAAAATATATATATATATATATACACACACACTACCATTCAAAAGTTTGGGGTCAGTAAATGTTTATTCATTCTTTTTTTTTTTTTTTTTTTTTTTTTTTTTGAAAGAAATAAATAAATTGTTACATTAATAAAAAGTGACATAATAGATTTACATTGCTAGAAAAGATTTATAGTTTGAATAAATGTTGTTCTTGAAAGAAAAAAAAAAAAAAAAAAAAAACATTGGTGGCACAACTGTTTCCAAAACTGATAATTCTGCTAATAATTCAGAATATCAGAATGATTTCTGAGAGATCATGTGACACTTAAGCCTGATGAAAAATCAGCATTGCATCACAGGAATAAATTATATTTTAAAGTATATGAAAATAAAAAAAACATTATTTTCTATTGTAATAACATTTTGTAATATTACAGTTTATTTTCTGTATTTTTGATAAAATAAATGCAGCCTTGACTTCATAAAAAAAAAAATTGAAAGTCTTACTGACCCCAAACTTTTGAACGGTAGTGTATACATATATATATATATATATATATATATATATATATATATATATATATAAAAGCTGGCAAAACCCTTCACAAGTGTTTTTTTGTGTCAATTTTTGCCTGAAATCTTGTGGATTCCAACAGTACGTCATATAATGAACCGAAACAGCGGCCGTAGCATCATTAGCACTAGTATTAGCATTAGCGAATAACAGCACAATACGATGGAGGCTACTTAGGTTCTGAAATAGAAATAACTGTATTTTTTCACCCTCAAATCAACTGCGCTTTTCGGGGGTAAAGAAATGACTAGCAAAGCCGCTGCGGTGGCGGCTCACAGCAGGTTAGCTGTGAAGAAAAATAAATGCATAAAGGATGAGGGCTGATCCCTACATAGTCAAGGGGTGTTTGACTAAATCAACGACAACAGCTCCGTACTTTCATATCTCCGTCTCACGCTGTGAGCGGTTAACATGCTGATCAGTCTCCAGAAGCGGAGCGGTGGACGAAGGCGGCCCGCCTGACTCCCGCGCTCCTCATTAAACGTGTTGAGGTCTCTCCCCTCCGCGGGAGGCCTTATCTCCCTAAGCTGCAGCAAAGACCGCCGATCAACACCTGTTAAGTGCTTCAAACAAATACTGCAGTTCCAACGCCGACGCGGCACAGCGGGACGGCCTGTTGTCGCTGTTCTGTGTGTTTTGTGTTTGCAAATCAAATTAAAAACACTAATCATGACAAATTAAGACAGCAACCATTCATCTTCAAAGGATTCCGGCCGGGATGTTTGATACCGGCACTTCCTTTGATTATGGGCTGGGGTTTCATGCCGAAAGCTTCGCCAAATCATGCAGCTTACGTACAAACTAACAAAGCTATATTAGGGCAGTGATCGATGGAGAGGTCTAGACCCAGAAGGCTTTTTCACAGCTGTGTACATCTGCTCCAACAGACCAACAACACTCAGGGTTCCTCAACAAAACAGTTGCGCGAAATAAAAAGAGGAACTTTGAAAGAACATTCCACTTCTCTGGGTGAGAAGAGAGCCGTTCAAATCAGAGCTGAAAGGCCAGTTTGAGATGTTAATGCCAAAACAGAGAAACAAAGGGCAGATGTGTAATTATGCGGCCGTCTTTCTCCCAAGCGGGAGTGAGACCCACCAGAGAATAGAGGAGGAGTCATCCATTCAGAGGGCTGGGTGCAGGAATAATGCACAAGAGGCAAGGCCGAGGGGGGCGGAGGGGGGTTTACAAACTTTACAATGTGAGATTGACAGCTTGCAAGTCTCGCTTGACCTCTGAATTAACCCCCAAGCTTTCAATGAACTACAAAAAGAGCCATGAGATTGATGGTCAAAGAATATGACAAGTGTATAAAAAATGGACCCATAAACAGGGACACGCATTCACACAATGGAACTCAAACACACCAACAACGGGACAAAGCACACAAGCTGGCAAGCTAAATATTCATAAAGGGGAATATGTGAAACGTATCTTTTCCAGTTAGCTAAGGTGAGTATAATTTGTGCCATTTTAAACATTTCATCACACTGGTAACATGCTTTTGTTTTAACAAATCTGCCATTTCATGCTAAATCTATTATGTTGGCCTAGACTTTATGCCTTCAGAAAACGTATCAGAAATTTCAAACTGAGAAAGTAACAGGGCTGCCAGTTTTACAGTTCATAGAAGGTCATGGAAATACAAGGAAATATTTTACTATTATCAGTTGCTTTTTAATGGTAAACATTTTAGGGCAGTCCCAATGTAAAAACACAAGTGGGAAAAAAAATATATATAAATTAGAGTTAAAAAAAAAAGAGTTAAAAAAATTCTAGTAAAAGTTATTAATATATTGATATTGCTAGTAACGTATTGTTTATTACATTTTATGACAAATTTGACCCGTTTTGAAGAATAACCAATAAGTCACACTGCAAAAAATTATTTTCTAGCTTAGATTTTTGTCTTGTTTCCAGCCGAAATATCTAAAAATTCTTAAATCAAGAATTATTTTCTAGACAAGTACACGGTAATGTCTTGTTTTCAGAAAAAAAGAAGTTCAAATTAAGTGAGTTTTTGCTTGAAACAAGCAAAATAATCTGCCAATAGGGTAAGCAAAATAATCTAGTCTTCTGCTTGAAATGAGATTATTTTGCTTACCCCATGGGCAGATTAGTTTGCTTGTTTTAACCAAAACCTCACTTAATTTTAACTTCTTTTTTCTGAAAACAAGACAATAATTTTTACTGGTCTAGAAAATCCTTCTTGATTTAAGAATTTTTAGATATTTTGTCTAGAAACAAGACAAAAAATGTCAGTGCACCATTAGAAGCGCATACCCTTTCATGAAAATGTGCCTGTGACGAGTTTGTTTTCGATGTTTTAGTATTTGTGCTGGAATATCAGGTCAGTGATCAGATGACAGTGTCCCATTGAGGCAGAAACGCTAGAGGAAATCAATCAGCGGTCCAGGGGTGGGCCAGTTAATGCACAGCCACACATGAGTCATTCTGAACACATCCTATTTGACTCCACTGTCATACGTTCACCTTTGCCATCTGGATGCTGCCGCTTGTGTACATTTTAAAAGCAGAGGACAAACATCATGATATCGGGGTGACGGATGTATTAAGGTCAGATGGACGACAATGTCAAACATTAAATGAGCAAATGACAAAAAAAAACTCCAAATGCTGCTGTACCAGCAGTGAATTAGAAATGGCATGACAAGCTAAACGCAGAGGACAGGAAAAGCAAATCAAATGTATTTGGCTTTCTTTCTTTAGCTGAACACAAACAGAGGATTTTTGCGTTCTTTTTGAAGCTTGAAAGCCTCAGACCTCATTTATTGCAACGGGATGGAAAAGATGAACCAATGTAAATAAAATTGTTCCTGTTGTGCAACATGAAAGAAAGTCATACAGGTTTTTTTTTTTTTTTTTTTTTTAGGCTAACTAATCAATAGTTCTTAAATCTCAATTTTTAAAACTGTGATTCAGTTCTCCGGTGCTATTAAATCTGCATAGCAACAGCAAACGATTTATCTTTTTAGTTAGCTTGCTGTTTAAATTGAATAAAAAGTCAATCAATAGACAATATAGCTTTCTGATGTGTTGCAACAACAAACGATAAGGGGGTAACCGGTGTGGTTCAATATGTGTATTAATAACCTGTTCGACACAATTGTTTTTAAATAAATCATAGAAAAAGCATTCTCAATCATTAATGATCTGGAATTTGAATCAGAATAGAAACCAATATAATTCAGTTTCTTGCGGCTCCTATTCCTGCGTTCAATCCTCACAAGCACAGCTGGCTTTTACACCAGAACTGCAAATGTATCATCTTAACTGGCCATTTAGCTCTGCGTTTAAGACCTGGAAAAGACACATGAAACCCTGCGTGACAAAACTGTCTCATGACCATGTCAAATCTGAATAACTGCTTTAATGAAAGTACACAGACACGGTATAAAGGCATATATAATGCTTTGAGTGCTGGTAAAATACTGTAATCACTCTCTGTGAATGAAATCTCCCTCTTTTTAACTTCTTTTCATCCTTCTCTCAAAGAAGACACTCATGATCCATTAATCAGAGCAATCAGGGTCTCTATCAAGCAGACACACAAGCAAGAGACAAGAACACAACTAAGAACCAGAGCAGAACCAAAATCCTCAGTACGAACTGGAGAAGTTGCTGGAAATAGACTGAACAGCTCCTTTTTAGTAGAGATTACCGAACACTGCATTCATATCCTACAGGAAGGGGGTAGTTTACTCATCTATTCATTATTCTGATATACAGCTTTCTAATTTCGACAGTAAATGACATGCACACCGGCGTAATAACGTGCAGCACGTATCAGAAATCCTATTAAAATGGCACGGTGTCTCTCAGAGACGATTATAATGGGCCTCGACTGCTATGAGTAAGTAAGTTTTAATGCAGCCTTCACATATTGTTAACAGTAATTTTGATGTTTTAGTGGACAAGGAGTGGATTATCTGAAAATGAAATTTAAAAAAAATGTCATTTCCATTAACTGATAGCGCCAAATTCCTCCTTTCAGGTTGCCGACGATAAGGAGGATTCAGTCCCGTCGTGTTTTCCCGAGATGCCTCCGTTTTAACGGGAATAGAGTGACATTAATATGGGGAGACGTATAAGAAGGTCAAAAAAATTCTGAAGACCACCATTATACAGGTATCTTACACGGATAGCACCTGCCAATCAGAAGAAAGAAGTCCTTGACACTCCATGTTTCCCCTTCAGCTGGGATACAGGAGGGAAACAGACTTTCTTTGGCAGCAAAATGCACTGAGCACTTCACACGAATACAGTACATTTTGGCATTCCATGCCTTTTCTTTGTAGAGCATTAGCAGCACAAACTGTTTTTTTAATGTAGTTATTTTTATGTTAGGTAATACTGTCTAACACAAATAATATTTCATTATTAAATCATTTTAAATAACTAAAAGATGCAATCCCACAATTTGCAGCATTATCCCTTTTAGTGACATATAATGTAACATTACAGTTTCCCAAAATGCATTCCCAAAAACATATAAATAAACTTAGAAATAAACGTATTGTTTGCAATTTGGCACAATTTGTAACGCTGACTGCATTTGTTAAGCTAAATCATTTGACTTAATTTGTTAATTACATTATATATATATATATATATATACACTACCGTTCAAAAGTTTGGGGTCAGTAAATGTTTATTCATTCTTTTTTTTTTTTGAAAGAAATGAATAAATTGTTACATTAATAAAAAGTGACATAATAGATTTACATTGCTAGAAAAGATTTATAGTTTGAATAAATGTTGTTCTTGAAAGAAAAAAATACAGGTTAAAAAAAAAAAAAAACATTGGCGACACAACTGTTTCCAAAACTGATAATTCTACTAATAATTCAGAATATCAGAATGATTTCTGAGAGATCATGTGACACTTAAGCCCGATGAAAAATCAGCATTGCATCACAGGAATAAATTATATTTTAAAGTATATGAAAATAAAAACCATTATTTTCTATTGTAAAAACATTTTGTAATATTACAGTTTATTTTCTGTATTTTTGATAAAATAAATGCAGCCTTGACTTCATTAAAAAATAATTGCAAGTCTTACTGGCCCCAAACTTTTGAACGGTAGTGTATATATATATATTTTTTTTTTTTTCAATATTCTTCCATATAAATAGATTAATAACTACAAAGAAGCATTTGGTCATAAATTAGTCAGTCTATGCTTAGCAATAGGGTAGTTTAGTCTAAATTTCATTCTGGTTTTAACTGTATTCAGACACAAATTTTAGTAACAAGAAAGCAAAACAAAAAAAAGTATATTTAGTTTGACTCTTTTTACAGACTATTTGTTGGGGGAAAAAATATATTATTTATTTTCTGTACCCTATTCGTGGAATGGGACTGCCACTGTGTTTTTGCATCAGCTGGGCACAACAAGGAGAGCAAACAGGGCCACAACATCTATCTTCATGCCATAAAAAAGAGCTGCCCAATGTAAGAGGTCATAAAATATCAGGAGAGACTAGAGTGAAAAAGAAAGAAGGTTTCTGCTACTCTCACAGGCTCATCATCTCAGTTTCAACAAAATGCATCCATTTTTAATATCTGCAAAAGCAATGAAAGCACTGTTGCTGTCCAAATGGTGCAAATGCACAGGTGAAAATGTGTGCATGTGTGGTCTGTACGTGTGTGTACACAGATGGACAGTCACAAACATGGTCTGTCATTTAGCATGATCTGTCCAGATACATTCAAGCGCCTGACCTCAACAAACAGCTCTCCTCTTGTCAACATGAAACAACACCGCCACACTTTAGTTCACACTGTACTTCCAAATGAAACATCAATGATTAAAATGTAGAATTTAGGGCATAGAAAACAAGAGGTTGCAAAATAAGAGGTCTTAGTGATACTTAGTCATTTTGATACAAATATTACAAAGACAAGCTTTTTTCTTTATATTAACATGTACAGATGAGGTGCACAATAATGTTTAAAGTAAATAAGATCAGTTTCATGTTGGCCTTGTATGTTTTTATCTGTCTGTCCTTCACTGCCATTTGATTATTGAACAACATTTTATACACACACACACAATCCACTTGTCTGTCTGCACAGATACACAGCGTCTCCCTCAGACAAGAGCAGTTGTGTGAGCGTAACGCCTCCTCTGTCCCTCTATTAAGCACCAGATCATCAATTATTCAGCACCATCGTGAGCCATTATTCAACAGGATGATTAATTTTTAAGATGGCAGAAGGGAACACAAAACATAAAGTGAGGGGCATTAAAAGAACGTCTTGAATGGGTGACATTAAAAGCGGGGTGGCGAAGAAATCTACAGATGATTGATTCGGGCAGGTTGACTGATTGATTTCTTATGAGAGGAAATGATTTGGAGATGATTCGAGCTTTGGTAGTTCACACGCTAGCAGAGATGATTCAGGATTCTGCCACAAACCACAAAGTCATTTGGAAGCTTTTAATTAATGGCCACTTACTTTAATTAAAGCAAACAAGCGAAAACTGGGTTTTCCGGAACGTATAAATTCTTAGCAACAGCCTCACTTAAATCCTTAAAAACACTTTATTTGTGCGACTTTTCCAGATCTCAACAAGCAAACCGGTGTGAGGGTGAGAACAAGCTCGACAGTAAATCGTTTAAAATCGGCAGACAGATAAGGAGGGTGGAGTTTGTTCCCGGAGAGAAATCAACTGTCAGGTCTAAATCTCTCCTGACAACGCAACCAGCAGTTAAAGCCTCATGCTAAACCTGATGCTACGATATTGACCTTTTTCAAAGACGCCATCGAAACCATTCACGTTTGAGTTCAAATGTGCACCTGCTTTTGCGTGTGAAATATTAATGCTATTAATGCTGCTTTTGCATGTGAAAACGAAAGCTAATTTTGACTGTCTTTTGTGCCCCTTTTGTGTCGCTGCGTGGTTTTAGTCGAAGAGCGAGAAAGCAAAACAGTTTAGGAAAGGAAGTGACTTTCATTTTACACCCTCGCCTCCCACAAGCTCAGCAGAACAGTCGGATGCTTGGCAAAGAGTCACAGTGAGTCGACACTCTGCCATTTCTGTGGTTAAACAGGACAAACTTGTGGTCCTGCAGGTTTTGCTTTTGAATACTCCATCTCATTTGGACACTCTGCCTGGTATCTCATTTTTATCACAGTTTGGATCATAATTAATTCTATATTACTTCAATCTTCCTCTCAGACCTCTAATAATATTTTCTTCTGGTTTAAGATTACAACTCAAATGGAGTGGAAAGTGGAAAGATGAAGTTTTTTGACTTGCTGGGCCATACGGTAAAAATGAGAAACTTTCGACTTTACAGTTCAAAACTGCAGTAATTACTTTATGATTATAAAATAAAAATGATGTCACATCAAATCTAACGAATGGGGGAAAATAATGATTCAAATCTGGATGAAAGGAGGCACAAACCCAGTCTCTCGCGTGGCTCTGGTTTGTTTGTGTGGTGATCTCTCATTCTGAGCTGTTAGGCTCAAGGCTCTGGAGAAGAAAGCCATGAGAGATTGTGTCTGGATCGTTAGCCTCATTTACATGTGTTAACTAACACTGTGAGCAGTGGAACTGAGGCGCAGCTGTCCCTCCACTAGATTGAGACTGAACTCATTTGACCCCCCCCTACACTTCTTCAACTTTTAAAGAAAGTTGACAGGCTAATTGCCAGTTCTAGATATTTCAGTCAAAACAGTGAAAAGGCCAATTCACAAGCCAAGTGTTTGCAATTTGACTGTGGTAATGTCCTCTCTCATGAAGTTCTCTATATATATTTGATTAACTCTAAATATATGTGACCCTGGACCACGAGAGCACTCTTAAGTAGCACGGGTATATCTGTAGAAATAGCCAAAAATACATTGTATGGGTCAAAATGATCAGTTTTTCTTTTAGGTCAAAAATCATTAGGATATTAAGACCATGTTCCATGAAGATATTTCCTACCGTAAATATATCAAAACCAATTTTTTGATTAGTAATATGCATTGCTAAGAACTTTAAAGGCAATTTTCTCAATATCTAGAATTTTTTGTAACCTCAGATTCCAGATTTGCAAATAGTTGTATCTCAGCCAGATATTGTCCTATCCTAACACACCACAAATCAATGGAAATATTTTGAAAAATTGACCCTGAGCACTCCCATTTTTGAACATAGATATGAAAATGCAGTAATTACATGTTTATAATTCATGAACGATTACAGTTTGTAATATGATTATGATGTAGATTTTCCATGGTAATGCAATGTCTGATCTTAAAATGGTTTTCAAAGGATGAATTTTGAGATTTAAAGTTTTCAACTGAAAACTAGAGAAAAAGAAAGTTTTTTTTTTTTTTTTGACAAAGATTAGAAGTAGATTTTTGAGGTACACTCCTGTCATATATCTATTACTTTCCTAAATTATTTGTAAAACACACACACACAAAAAAGGTAAAATATCTATTAGACCTTTCCAACGATATATAGTTTGTCATGATTAGATTACAATTTATTTGTAAAATGGTGAAGTAAACTTGTGACAGTTAAAGGGTTAAGTACACCATTTTGCACCTTTTAAATATTGTTATTATTAATTAATAATTACCATGATGAATAAAAAAAAAAAATGAAATTGATCACAATTCAGTGATTTCTGTCGTGTTACCCCTTTTTTTTTTTTTTTTGGCTAAAATAACATATTTTAGAACCCAGCAACTTAGTAATAGCTATTCTTGCAGGTGTGTGAAGTGGCTTTAGGGCTGTTTGTTATCGGCAGCAAAAAATGGCTTTATTTTGAAGCTAGTGAGCAGATCAGAGAATGTAAACAACAGATATGGCGGCTGTGTTTTTCACACAAGTTAAAGCGGTGCATTAGCACAGCAGTCAAACAGACACAGCTTGGAGTGACTGAGGAGTTTGTGTGCTATATTAGCCTGACTGAACGGTGTCTTCGCCGCCTTGTGCTCCTTCAGTCCTTCAAGCCCACGCGTAACGCTGCGCTGGCAACAATCATGCAGAGAATGTGTGACATAATATGACACCATGTTTTCTTGCCATTTTCTTTCTGCATAGTGTAATAAATGCATGATGGGATTGGGAACAGCGGTTTGCTGGAGGGCCTGATTTTTTTTATTTTTTTATACCAGTTGTGAAATGTCTTCAGGAAAGGTTTGGAAACTGCTCTGAAATGGTTTCTCAACCTCATTCTGTTTATTTCCAATTTGACTGTGACAAATTCACTGCCACATAGATGCTATGTTGTCTATCTCATGTATTTCAAAGGGATTTTTTTTTTAAATACAGAGCACAAACATCTGACAGTAATAACAGACCATATGTTATAACGTTGGACATTCAACACCAGCAGGAGCACAGGGCTGTTTCTGAGCTCATTTCAGTCAAATGTTGTTTTGTTCATAAAGTTGTCCCACAGTTGCACTTCATTTTCGCACAATGATGCAGTCTGGACAAAGATATTCTTCGGAAATTAGCATCGGAAAACAGCTGCATTCAGTTGCAGGCGATAGGATGTGACATTGATGGGTTTGACGTCGTCTAACTTTTCCTGCAGCGCGTTTCATGCGATCCTCAAATGGCTGGTGGAGCCGGAATGCTTTTGGGAGACGTGTCATATAAGTGACCCGCGTCCAGGGAAGCAACCTCCCTACAATGGACTCTGAACCTGTCCAGAAATCAAAGCCTTTCGTGTCCTGAGGAATCTTCCCGATATAAATAGATTACCAGCATTTCAGCTGTCTTCTGCCACCCGCGGAAAGGCAGCAGATACAGAAAATTCAGTTTCTGCCTCTCTCTGTCTGTCGTTTTTATCTCTCTAGCCTCTTTATTCGTGTTCTTTCAGCTCTGGTATGTTGTGAAGGTCTCTGCCATTCAGTGTAATTTTCCACAATCTGAGTCCAGAGGAGGATATCATGAGCACACTTGGGGGTGACAGCGCAACTGTCTGAAAGCAGGGATCAATTCAGGAAGCCTGCTTCACAGAGAGGTCAAAAATAACAAGTAGCGTTTCTCTCTGATCAAGGCGTAGGTTTAGATTTTAATAAGAGCTGAACATACAGTATGCAAATGATGCCATTAAATTATTTATACATCGTTCACGCAGACTTAGTCTTGCTCCGTGTCTTCGCACCCATCGAGCGCATCGTGCATATATCTTTGTTTTAGTCCTTCAGTGGAAGATACTACAACAGAGGCAAGCTGTAGTGTTTAAGAAGAAGTAGAAGAAACAATTTATCCACAGACAAATATTAATTTTCTAAGGATGATCGATGAAAATTTAAAGACAAACCTAACAAAAGCTGTGAGGTTGTTAAATGATGGAATATGTATTCATTTCAGATATCCCTTTGCTCTTATATAACAAAAAATATTTGAATGTTTTGCAATACACTTGAAATATATTCTATTTTACACGTTTAAATGACTTTTTAATGTTTTCAAATGGCTTTTCAAGTCTGCATTTACTTGGTCAAAAATAAAACAGCAATATTGTGAACAGTTTTCTATTTTAATGTATTTTAAAATGTAATTTATTCTTTTGTCATCTATTCGTCAAAACATTACTCCAGCGTTCAGTGGCAAAATTCTTTAAAAGATTCCTCAAAAGTCAATCCTGACTTGATGCTTAAGAAACATGTCTTATCAATTTTGAAAACAACATTTTGTTGCTTAATATTTTTGTTTCTTTGATGAATGGAAAGTTCATTCATATAAAATAGAAATCTTTAACAGCATTATGCATGTTTTTACTTTTACTTCACTTTTAATGTGTGTTTTAATGTGTCTTTGCAAAATAAACAATTTATTTAAAGATGTATATGTCTTACTGACCCCAAACTTTGAACGATAGTGCTTCATTAATAATCAATAAGCTCTATTTCGAAACCTAGTGAGATGTCTACAGGTTTCACAGGAATGCATTGTGTCTGGTTCTTTGAAAAAAAAAAAAACACAGAGCTGCTGCCTATGTAGAGTGTTCCAAAACCATCTTAAGATGTTCCATTCTGTTAGGATGCTGCCTACAAAGACAGCTGTCTATGTAGGCAGCAGATAGTAAGGTAGCACTAAAGGTTTTGGAAAAGAGCCACAGCCAATAGCTTTTATATTGTACAGTCACTGTGTCTGAATCCACTGCGCCGTTCACATTCACAAATATTTCATTTCACTGAGGCACACACACAAAAAAATAAATAAATAAATAAATAATACCTACAATATGAGACGAAGGGCAAGCTAGAGCGTTTCTCTCTAAGAACATGAGCTCCTAAAATGTTATTGAGGACAGGAAACCATTTGGTGCAACAGAATGAATTAAGCCAAAGCAATACAAGATTATCCAATTATAAGACTAATATGGCTTTAGCAAAGGTAATTGCTTTGATGGGGCTTGCGATTCGCTGTATGCACCGGACAGAAAGTCCAACAGGAAAACCGACTGCACTACAAAGGGCTTCTTCGTTCCTTATGTATTCTGTGACATAATCTATGAATCGCATTAAACTCTGTGAATGAAAGCCCACGCACACACACGCACACAAAAGATGTTTCTACGCTTTGGCTGGGCATGTTTTCCTTTCTCTTAATTGCAGTGAAGTAACCAGACACACCACTGGAGGTTGGTGAAGCAAACACTGAGTAGATCTTATCAGAATACAACAAAAGAGGCCACTGGAGCCGTGGCGGTGACGGGGGGCCAGACGGCCGTGGGTTCGCAGAACTCCGCTCGCAGAGTAATGCGCGTCCAAAGTGCTTCATTCAGCCAAGAGAACGAAGATAAAGCGGCGCTGTCCATCACAGGAGCTAATGACGGTTAGAAATATGCCTATTAATTATAAATGCAACGTTTTTATTTGGTTCTGCTTGTTAGCACTGTGTAACTTTTAAAAATAAATGTTTTACTATTTTAAAGAGCTCATGGTATGCAATCATTATTTTTATTATTAAAAACTGTGTGTGTATATATGCAATGCATGTGTGTACACACACACACACACACACACACACACACACACTTTAATAATACAAATAATAACATACTACTATTTCTATTATATTCTTCCCACACTGTAACTTTTCAAATTAATATTAAAATATTTTGAACAGTTCATAGAAAAAACAGCGTTATCATTTTTTTAAATAAAAAAATGTGCGTGTGTGTGCACATTTTAATAAAAAAGTACAATTTCAATTCTATTATCTTTTTCTCAGTATTGTGTTTTTTTAACTTTTAAAGTTAATATTTACAAATTTTAATCTCACCGAAAAAATATTAGAACTATTGAACAAAAGCAATTATTAGAAATGTGTGTGTGCGCACAAAATAATTTATTTATTGTTCCCACACTGTAGAATCCATCTATATTATTTTTTAATGCCTAGCGTTATTTTTAAACGTCTGCTGAGCAGTTTTACATTTGATGTTTTCAGGTTTGTAAATACAGAATGCTATACTAAATCTCCTGTAAGGATTTTTTTTTTTTTTTTTTAAAGATTTCCAGTTAGATATCTGCGAGTAACTCTCTTGGCTCTTGTGTGTGGCGCGAGACAAGCCGCCCCACCACTGTTTGTGTTAACAGGGGCGAAATTCACACCAGGCATGTGTGAGTTATGCAAATGCCATTAGGAAGTGTTTGACACTTCGCAGTTTTGTGGCGATCAGAGCCATTTCAGCAGGTGCGACAAACCAAAGATATCAAACCTGCCATGTGGCTAAAATACACTTCAGAGAATTCAAATGTGATTGGGTACTTACTTTATACACGTATTTGATCTTTAGCATTATAGAAGGTGTGTTATAAAAATGTGTGTATTTTTCTCAAAAGTCATGTTTTATACATATCTTATCCTACATACCCGCTCAGTCTTGACTTGTCCATTTATGTGACGCATGTAACAGGTTGTGACCTGTGTCCCCTCCTTAAGCAGTTCACATTAGAAATGCATTGTGGTCATTATAGCCAGCCTGACAATAAAGGAACTCCGCTTATATCATCTGCCGCTTAATCCTGAGCTTCACAGCCAGAGCCGCGGCCTGGCAGCGCTACACGTGCTCAAGACACATCGAGCAAAGGCGCTCATTGTAGGAGACGTGATCACACTCTGTCTCTCTTTCTGCATCATTTCCTGTCCTCTGTACTCCTGACACTCAGGATAAAAATCCTATATATTACAGAAGAAGACGTTAGGCTGAATTTCAACATGATTTCAAAATGAAACCCGTAAATGGTGTGGAGTTCTTTCCTCAAAGGCAATGGCTTAGTCTGCCATTCTTTGTTTTTATTTCAATGAGAAAAAAAAAAATGTCGGAGAGGACTTGATTTAATCCAGTGAGATTTCATTGGAGCATGAAAAGTGGGCGTTCCGCATCAGAATGGAGTCAGACCTGAATGCGAATTTGCAACGGACACAAACTCAGATCTTTTGAGGAGACTTTTTTTGATTGGGACATGATGGCTGGAGGTCAAGTTCACCCTTGAGAGCATTTTAATGTATTCCAGTATTCACATTTCAAACTTCATCATTATTATTTGCTATTGCTGACATAATACATTAATATTAATCACATTAAATTGCTTTGTTAAATATTGGCAACATTTTAGAAGAGAACAGTATGGTGAAACAATGCTTTAATAGCTTTTTGGATGCATCTTTGGTAACATCAGCCAAAAACGAAAGTCATTTCTGAGGTGAAACAAGTCCAGGGTATCTGCTTTTATTTTTTATCCTTTTTAAGACCGCACAAATAAAACAAACGCTGCATGTCCATATTCAACAATCCAATACAATCTCAAAATAAATAAATGAATAAGTCCTGTATCTTAGAATAGTTTGCTTAATTAAACAGGCTATTGAAATATTCAATGTGTATAGAAATTGGTGCAGTATATCAACACATATGAATTAAAGGTCAAGCAATAGTACATTGTGCTGATACAAAGGAGCTACAAAGGCTTACATCTAAATAAATAAAAAAATGCCAGATACAGTTTATTATGTAACTAAAAAATCAGCAATGTATAACAAAAAATAAATAAATAATAAATAAAATGTAGGTTTAGATTTGAATTCATGTTAGAATTCGTGAGGTTCCAGATCAACTTTCAGATTGTGGTTGGATGAAAATCCCTGCAGATGATTTGTGTTGTATTTAAATGTCAGCCAAGGTAAAAAACACAAAAACAAAATGGATTTATATACATGAATCCAGTTTGTTCGGGCAGTAAATATTGCAGCTGTCATTTCTCAGCCTAGCGTGGCTGATGCATTGCGTTAAATAAGCACACACAACACAATGCCGCTGACAAGCTGCATTTGAGCCAGAACGGCCAGGTGAGTGGTGTCAGAGCGAAAGACACTTGAAGGCTGTTTGTATTGGACACATCAGCACTAGAGTAAAGAGTAATGACTGCTACCTTAAAGTAATTAACTTAGCTCTGCAACCTGGCTGTTTGTCTGAATTAAATTCTCCACTCATTATGTGTCATCTTACGCAATGTGGCCGACGGCCTCCTTTGAAAAATCAATGGAGGCGGAGCTGTCAGATGTCACTCGCAGACTGATTATCCAATCAGTGTCCACCCCTGGCCTGCGCAAAGGTCTCACACCTTAATAAACTCGTAATCTCTGCATCTGAATTTAGATGAATGCATGGAAGTAACGGCATTGATTTAGTCGTAATGAAGAGTTCTTTAGCCTGCTCTGTTTGGAAGAGCCCTAAAGTGCTGATCTAGGAACAGTGTCCTGTTTGAATTCCTGAGCTTAATCTGTAAAACACCGAAGGGGATATCAGCCAATCAGCAAAAGATCAGCCAATGGTGGCCAACCAAAGTAGAAATCCCAGAAAGCCCATGGTCTCTTTTGTCTAAAACATCATTGCGTTGTCGTTAGAATTACAAAAAAGATATATAGTAATAATAATAATGCAAAAATATTCTTTATTACGTATTTAACAGTGTATCTTAATATGAATCCATCGACTTGACTATAGGTTACACCAACAAAAGTCATTTTTAAGAATCAGATCAGGTAGAAATAGCTCCTTTGATCAAACTTTAAAGTGTTAATGTCCAAAAATGTGGTATTTTATTTTTTTTTACGTTGACAATCAAGCCTTTTCATGTCACATGCTTTCATTCTGATGCGTATACTCATTTTTTTTGTTCAGCTGAATCAGCACCTGGTGCGGTTTCTTAACATGTTTAAAGCAAGATTATCTTTGACAGGAGGTCAAGAGATTCAGACACACAGTGCTTCTGATTATACTGCCATGATTGGCTACAACTGCTCTGATAAACTGTCACATGAACCACACAAGATAAGTCTGACCTCTGACCCCTGAATGTTTTTAGGAAACAACTTCCTGTTGACCCCAGATTAGATTAGTTATCTGAGGATTAGTGGAATCTGCAGGAAATGTCTTAACTGTGGACTACCGAAAGTTTTGAAAACTTTACTGAAATTGGGCTTACAAATGAATGTCATTATTTTATTTTAATTTTTGCTTTTATATGGATGAGTTAGAACAAAGGAAAAGTGTTCAGCACACATTGGAACTCCTTTAATATTGCTTCATTAGGTTGGGCTGTAATATAGACAAAGGGTGGATACTTTGAAGTAGCTTAAATATTAGTTTAATATTTATATTTACATATTAAACATTTCTGGTTGCTATGCATAGATCCAAAATGTCCATTTGAATTATTTAATTCAAAATTATACTGTTATTATTTTCCATAACAATACAGTGTTAAACAGTAGTTAATTTAATAGTAAATGTTTATTATTATTAGATTATTAGTAGTACAAATAACATGATACTAAAAGCAAGTAATAAAATAAATGTAATTCAAAATTAAAAACACCACGGGACTTTTAAAAGTTTGCATTTTCATAATCTTTGACATTTGAAGTTTTGTTGCATATGACTTACAAAAGAAGGATTACACTGCAGGCCAACCCCTCTTCAGCGTTCTGAAATAACAGGTGTGTCTGCTTGAAAATGGCCCTTTCAAGTGTGCTCCTATAAACCAGCCGAGACACAACCCTTCTCCTACCACCAGACGTCTAATAAACCTCTCTCTCGCTCGCTTTCTCTCTCTCTCTCTCTCTCTCTTTGCTCACAGATACTGTTTACCCTATACCTGGGTTCCTACCTTCTCCTCTGTGATGAGAAATTGAATTTTTTTTTCTTTCTCTTTTTTTTTTTTTTTTTTTTTTCTCTAAATACCAATTCTGGGATAGATAAGTCATGCCCCCTGTGTATACACCAAACTAACTATGTGTAGTTCTGAATTTGAAAATGAAATAACATGAATCATGCTGTGGACTTCATTTACATTTAAATAAAAATAAACATGGCAGAGCATAAGATAACCGCTAAATGGATGCAATCCACGGTAACCAAAATAATATTTTCCACACAGTAAATAATATATTAGTTATTAATTAAAGTATAAAACTGTTAAAATAATTTCTTTAAAATAACTTTAATACTTTTATTCACATTTGTATTTAAATGTACAAAAGTGATTCATTTTTTCACCATCTGGCAGTGATTTTATTTCTTGCTGAGCTATTTCCGTATACAGTGCAGAATTACAAGCAAAACCAAACATTTGCTATCATTTCAATTATTATTATTTTTAAAACAGTATTTTATTGCCAATTATTTTTTGTTTAGAAATAAAAATAAATCAAACTGATTGCATGTCTGAACACACTCTTGAGTCTGGGTGTGTTCAGAGTGGTGTGTGCTGCCCACAGTCTGCAGCTGATTAAAATGGCAGCCTGTGTATAAAGTCTGCCGTCCCACTGTCACACAAACCTTTCGCAAGCAGAAACAAACGCTTTGACAAAATGGCAGAGAAGGCGCCCTGCCTTCCACTGATTACTGATCGTAAAATAAAAACCACCGTAAAATGCAGGTATTTGACCCACCAAAGGCAGCTGAGCACTTTACATAAAACTCCAAGTGTAACAGGGCTGTTTATTCCCCGCAAATTGGCGAGCGTTTATCGGCACAGCAGGATGCTCTGTAAACACACAACTGAATCAAAAACAGGGAAAGAAATCATCTGATTTGAAATTCTTGCACAACCGAATGTTTTTATATTTTTTTGCGCTTAGTAACCACAGCGTATGGCCCTGTATCCTGTATTACACTGTCTCTAAAGTAACAGTATTGCCCTACGGAGCGAATATCAATGCTGAAGTGGTCCCCTTGTTTTTGTCAAAGTCTTCAAGCGTTTTTTTTTCTTTTTTTATTAGCATTAAATGACTGCTCTAAACACCATTGAGAAACCATAGCTCCATAGACATGCTACGAGACATTGTATTTGTTGTTCAGTAAGTCTGATTATTTGATTCGGCTGTGCAAACGCTCTCATGTTCAGAGAACAATGGCTGTTCAGAGAACAGTAGCATTACACTGTTGTGCAAACACACACACACACAAAATACTAAGCCTCTGATAAAAGTTATTCCACAATTGGGCTTGTTCAATATTTTGGGCTCGAATGTTATTTAAAAAGACTGTTTGAAGTGATAAAATGCTCGTATTTTACACATTTTAGCGTTTATACTATGTCAAATGCTCTCCACATGTGTCTGATATTCACCACATGGCGATAATATTGAACTCAGCGCGCTGGGCCACAAATCATATTTTCCAGATTGCAAAAAATAAAACAATCAATAAATTAAAAATTCGGAATATTATGAGAACAGAAGAGACTATATAAGCACATTAATACGGAGCAAAAACAGGTCAACTCTCAAAAGTAAACCTAATACAGCTATCTCGCTAACAAAATTAAATTAAAATCGAATCGATATACGGATACACTCCAAAACAGACTTTCAAAGCTGACTTAAAAATCGCATTATATTCAGGAGACAATGTCTGCACTATTTAGACAAAGTGAATCGTGAATAATCAGACATGTGCTGGGCTTTATGTGAGACTAACTCGAAAGCTACACACTCAGAGCAGAACGTCCGTGTAGGTGTTATGACATCCATTCATCCCTGCCTTACTGTAAATGTAGAAAAACACTATTTTTCGGCTCTGAGTGAAAATACCTAAGCAAGTTCTCTGGTGGATCTCATAATCCTGCTCATGTTTGGCTGTTTTCATTTCTCTAATGCAGGAAGGGGGCCAGAAAGAAACAGAGCCAAGGAAAATATTCCTTTGAAATGAAAAGGATGGGATAGTGTTTTCACACACAAACACAAAGACGAGAAGAAATGAACTACAAGCCCTGGTCCCCTCTCACCCCTCCTGTTCTCCGGGCCTGTGCTGAAGCTAATAGAGCACAGGGCTCAAATAGAGCTCAGGCCACTTTGAAATGCTAATGGAGCGGCTTCAAACAGAGTCCATTCACACTTATACAAATTCAAAACATTTTTTGGTCAGAGAACGTCTATTTAAAGCACAAATGGTGACATGCAAGAATTCAGACCAAAAACCACACGCCATATGGTGGAACTCTGCATGTACAACAAAAGTCCTATTTCGGAGAAATTACTGTTCGCTTTAAAAGCATATTTGGTATTTGCAAACATTTGTAGGCTTCGGGGATCATATATTAGCCCATTTTAAAATGTACAATACTTTATGTTGTTGTTGTTTTTTGTTATGTACATAAATATTACAATACAAGGTATTTTTCAGTGTTATTAATGTGACATTAAGTACAACTTGAAACAAAAACTCATATAAAATAAAGCTTCAATCAATATAACCTGCATCTGTAGGTCCAGACAGCTCAGATTCAGGTGACTCGATATGTTTCACAGTTTTTTAGCGTCTCTCACGTCATGCGCCGCATTTCAAACAACACCGCGCTCACGCATTGGCTCGTATTACTGGCTCTTACACACCCGAGCAATGTTTACCCAAAAACAATTGTGATTTGCTCAGTGTTTTGGTAACATTTCAAATTACAGTGTCCAACTGCATATATTATATGCTATTATATTTAATTACTGCCGTCATAACAATAATAATGTGTCATTATCAGTGCCGCAAATAATTATAATACATTAATTACATTATTGCTACCATGTAATTACAATGTAACAAGCACGCTAATGCAAAGTTTGCCCGGTATTTCTGTGCCCCGGCAAGACGTTCGTTTCAGCTCAGAGTATGTTTAGGCAAGAGAAGTGCCACCGACCGGATTCTGCTCATCTCACTGTTGGCACCAGGGGCCTGGGTGCGGATTAATTATGAATGTGGGGTTAAAGGATCTAATTTTACAGCGGCTGCTCACAAGTGTCCGATGTTACATTTAGAGAAAGTCAGGTTCGCACAATTTTGACTGCACTGAGTTCTTACAGTCCCCTAGTTAGCACTCTATCACTGCTGTCTTTGCACTCTGAACCATTCTTTTCACATTAATCATGCTGAGGAGTTAAAAACGAGCAAAAAGAGCTTGAAATTGCTTTTAATTATAGACACAAGACCTCAATTTAACAACCCAAGTCAAGCTTTAGTGAGTTCAACAGTTGATGTAGGTCACCACACGCTTGTTGTAGGAAGCAAAAGGCAATGACAATAAATTAAAGTGTGCAGACTTCACCGACACTTTTAAAGAATTTCCAACGGAATGAAATATCTCGACGGGATTTATTTGAAGACCCCTCATTCCCACACTAATAGTTTCCATTCAAAGGGAGAGAGAGAAAGAAAGAGTAAAAGACAAAGGGAGAAATGGCAGCCGACCAAATCAATCCACATCTGGTTGTGTTTTGATTAACCATTTCTCAATTAGCCATGGTCCCCCTTTCCATCATTTTAATTACTCTGAACAGAGTAGTTTTGTTCTTTTGGAGTCATCTAACTGGAGCTCGAGTTAGATACATTTCTTTTCCATACATTTTTGACCAAGTGCAATGCATATTTAAAATACGAACTTCGGTCCACCTCTGTTATCTTACAATATCTTGCAACATGCGTGACCTTGATCATTATTTTCTAGATAATATTTTTTGCACGAAAAGTTTGAGTAACCAAGCCAAACTTGCTAATCGCCCACTTGAGAGCAACAGGATTTACCTGCGTATAAGCGCATTGTGATCATTAACAAAAAGCTTCTTACCTTTTGTGAGTGAGCGGATAGTTGCAGGAAAATCAGATGGAAAGTTAATTAATCAGTTGAGGCAATTACAAGATGGTCTTATAATAGGAGCAGCGCGTCTCAGCGCACAAGGCACACATGCTCCGCTCATCTGAGCCTTTATCGGAGTGTGAGCGCTCACATTCCCGCAGACCCGCGCTCAGTCCTGCGCTCTGCCGTGCCGGGATGAAGAGATGCGGGGACGGTGAAAGAGTGCGTCCGTCCGTCCTGCTGGAGGAGAGAGAGGGGAAAGGGGGGACGCGGACCTGTTCCGCAAGGCAACTAATGAAAAAAAGAGCAAAAAGGGAACGCGAGGAAAATAAACAAACAAAAGCAGTCCTCTTTATTAATTTCAGTCCTTTGCGCGTCTTCTTCGGGTTTGTTGAGTCCCGCTCCAGCCGGAGAGAGAGCGGCCCGCGGCTGAGGGATTTCTCTCTGTGCGAGCTGAGCCGAGATGTGAGAGAGGAGCTGCGCTCAAAACCTGGAACCGGATTTTCGGATCGCGCGGATGCGGAGTCGGCGAGGAAATGGTCGCCTAAACATATTATCGCGAGTACAACTTAAGCAAAGGCAGTTGTGGAAGACGATTACGCAGAGCTGAGGAGGAAAGTAAAGCAGATTATTTGTTTTGTATATACAACTTTTGGCCAATTTCCATTGGATTTGCACTGCTACATGCCCCTCATTGGGGCACACTGGAGAAAGATTCCCTCATGCTGTGGGCAGGCCGGCCTGCTCAGCCAATGACTGCACATGTTTTCTCACTGTAATTCTAGCTTGCATCAAAAAGAAAAAGTGCAGATTTTCGGCTTTTTTTCCTCAACTTGGCCTCAATCAGAAAGACCGACTGTAGCCATGCTGCAACCGGAGCAGTAATCCACAGAACAAAGGGCGCATGCAAGCCACTTTCAACAACGCACTTACCATTATTTCATTTGTTGACCGTCCTCACAGTCAGTGACCCTGAAATGCAACGCGCATCCTAGAACTGTTAAAGAACGAGTTGCAAAGGCCATGTAAGGAGAAGCATGCAATTGGAACGCACCACCTCACCCACCCACCCCTTACACCTGGCTTTAATAAAGCTTCGGAGCGATATTTCAGTTAAATACAGCAACTCTAAGGGCGCATTTCTCCGTTTCACTCATACAGCAGGTGAAGCTCACTGTATAAGAGCGCACTCTTATATTTTCATATGCATAACTTTACATAGTAATAGATCCATTTTGGGGGACAAAAGAGAAAACAGATGTGGTAAAGGTCATTCTGATATTTTTTCTGATGTTTATGCATTAGTTTTGCAGAAGTAAAACCACATGTGTGTTGCATTCTTGCAGTCAAGGGAAGGCAATGGGGTTTAGCGAAATCACATACGCACAAATACACACTCCCTCACATGCACACATAAAACACATCATCCCTGTTACAAACCACCGATTTTATCTATTTAAATATGCTAGGGTTGTCTCCTCAGAAGAACTCATTACATGCTTTTGCTGTTAGTACTACATTTATTTCAGTGGGAAGTACTTCAGAACAGACTCTTAAAATTAAGAAAATAAACATATATACATATTTATTTATACACATATGTTTTAAATATAATTGAATCGTAAAACTGTACATAGATAGAAGGTAAATTATATAATTTAAGTTTATATAATAAAGCTTCATGTTTAATGTGTTTCTATGCTCATGTGGATTTTAAAATTGTAGGCGAGAAACTATATAACAGATATGTGTTATTTTTTATATGAATATGAATTCAGATGAAACTGGTGTATTGTAATAGGATTGACTTAATGAAAATAACACTGGTTGATCCATTCAGGATGAAATTGTATTCATTTTAGTTGGTCTTTATGTTATGTAGCGCAGCAGATTGTAGCTTAAATAAGGATTAGTGCAGGTATTAGCTGTGTAACACTCTTCTAATCATGATTATAAGAAAGTATTCAGCTTCCCTCTGCTTTGCTGTTTTTGCTAGGTCACATCAAAAAAAAAAAATCCTCTGAACTATCAACCAGCAACCCTCCCAGTCATGTTTGTAATGTTTTATTTACATTGGTTTGTGTATGTGTGTTTGTGTGTTAGTATTTTTCATTTCTTTAAAAACATTTCTGTTTTTAGAATCTGTGATATCTACATTTTTGTATACAGAAAACCGATTTCTCATCATCAGACTGATTTTATTCCTGTAAACATGAGGGTTGCAAGTGTAAATGTGTATGTCAGTCATTGTATTGTGCTTCATTTGTCATTCTCAATACCAGCAGGAAGCAATTGTTCACACATGTCCGAATTACTTCCTGTTAAACTTGGCCATTTATGCGCCTTACTTTTATTTATTCGTTTGTTTGTTTGTGTGTGTCTGTGTGTTATTTAAAAATGCTACCTGACCTTAAATACTCTACTTAAGAAAGCTTTTTCAGTTGCCATTGCTTTGAAGTATTCTGACTTTAGTGAAAGGAATCAAATTTAAATTAGAAATATATATATAAAATATATTTTAAATATATATTTAAATATAAAATTATCTAAGATTGTTTGGGATAAGGAAATCATTGCTTATTGTCATCATCAGCAATCAAAAATCACAAATGAAATTTTTACAACTCATCTAAATGAGAGTTTAACAGAGAGTTTTTGAATATAATTTAATGTAAAAAAAAAAAAAAAAAAAGTATATTTCTTTTATCCGTTCCATTTCCAACCGGTAAATTTCATCCAATACCACAAAACCAACTGCTTTTGACAGAAACAAAATGAAACAACTGTAATAAACACCCAAAAGTATTTTAAATCAATTCAAACTGCTATTGAGTAAAACCAGCCCTCCTCAAATGTCTCCTCGTCATTCCAAATTTCACTGTTTACTCAGAAGAGAACAGGGAGGAACAGTCCCAAGCCTCAAAGGAAGTTCACATTCTACTTCCTTTATGACCACATAGGTTTCTGGATTACACAAATGTCAAATAACTGACCTGTAAAGCAAATGACTTATACAAACAAATGCCACTCTCCCACATGTAACGCTAACACAGCCTTCAACGGTTTGTACGCGTATGTCACTGTGTTACGCTGTGATTTCGTATTCTCTCTCAAACTCTTTCTCCCTCGCTCTCTCCGAAATACGATATCTGCTAAAACAAATATCTGTGAAACAAATCTAACCAGTGCTGAATGGTTTAGCAACTGTTATTAAGGTCACTGTAATTTAAAGTCAGTGTTACGTCTGAACTTGGAGGCTCGATGCAAAGACATCCACAGCCAAGTGGAAACAGATGTGGCGTAAAAGCAGATACTGCACTAGCCGACAGCTCAGCCCTTCTCTGAGGTCCGCCAGTTAAGATTAATATAGCCCAGACATTAGCATATACAACTGCCGTACGACGACCTGCGAGACTCCAATTCATTCTATTTACACAAGAGGCCAAAAACCACATTCTGCAATAACGTTGTCCCTTGCCCATTAGGAAGCTCGGGGTGACTCGACGTCTTATCCAAACTGTACAATTATCTGATGTTTATACAATCGGCGATATCATCTTTAAAATTAATAAACGTTGCAGAGCCTTCATTTTTAAAACAATCTTAGTTTTAGCACATTAGATTGAACATAGTTGTATACATTGCGTTCACAATGAACCGCAGGGCATTTAATTCATTCATTTAATATTTATTGTCATACTAGGTGCATTTCAGGATATTTACAGGCGTTAAAAATGCATGGTTGACCATCAGCAGACCTTCAGTTTTTGTTTTACACCAACCAAAAAGAGTGCAAAAAACACCACAAACTGTACTCAAATTGAGAAAAGAAGTTGTCTGTGCTGCATGGTGTTTGGACATTTGAAGATGCTCCTGGTGAGTTTCTTTTGTTTTAATTAACATGAGTACAGTAAGAGAAAGGTAGACGTCCAAAACCAATGTGACACTACAGGTCCCCTCTGAGGTCAATAATCTTCTGAAATAATTGCCTGAATATTTAATTGAGAGAAGATGAAAAATCTCTCACAGTCATACATAATTGTAAATGCGCAATCCCCAGTCCAGCTGTGTACCCTTATTAATTATATTCATTTAAAGAGAACTCTTTCGGTTCATATAAAAGACGATAATTATAAAACTTTTTGAATGCATACAGCTTATTTCCATAAAACATTATTGTCCTAAATCTATTCATTGAGTGCTCAGTTATGCATAAATTGGTTGAAATGAATGTTTAAACTCATCTTAACTCCATAACACTGTGCAACCTCATGAGGCTTGTGCCACAATAAAATAGGGTTGGATGAATATTGTAATTCTAATTTACATCAACTAATGTACTAAAGGGCAATACATCATTGTGTCCTCTAAATGTTTCTGTTTGTTCCACACGAACGTTATTTCAGTTTCACCACACTTTACAGTAGGTGGAACTCACTTGACATGGCATATTTCAGTTATTCATGTAAACATCAGTGGCAGCCCTGGCTCTCCCATTGTCCTGTTGCAAGATAAGACATAAAACGTGAGATAAAACTTTACTTTTACCTTTTACAATATTTTTAACAATAACAGATAAAATTCTTAAGAGCATCTGAACTTCTACTTTTAATAATGATCTGCACCAACCACATTTTCATACAAAAAAAAAACATTCCAACCTATTTTTCCAGTCTGGGTTTAGTTAACCTAGTCTAGTTGGGTTCAGGTAAACTCTGTCTGCTATGAATCAAGTCTCAGTTGCTTTATTTGTGTTTCTGTTGATTTTAACCAGAGAAATATTGATTCAATCAGAGATGTCAATACCTTTAGGTTTTTATTTTCTGAAGGACAGAAAAGTGCTTGCAAGGCAACAAAAGAAAACTTCAACTGTAAATAGAGAGATTGATAGAAGTTTGCAACATACATTGAAAAAAAAAAAAATCAATGTGCCATCTATTCAGTCTAAAGACACAATTTGTAAAAATATATGTAACCAATCAGAATTCAGCATAAACAAATATAGCAGATAGTTTTGGACTCTTTCAATTTCAATCCTGTTTAACATAGAAAAATAAAGTTAAGACTGACACCTAAGACTGAACTGATCTACAACACAAAGTTTGAATGAAATCTGTAATCAAAGTGTTTCTGGAAAGAACTTTTATTTTTTTCTGAAAAACAATGTGATCTCTCAGCCATGGGAGTTGTGAATGGTTGACAGGGCATTGTTATGCGGTTGCTAAGGTATTTTGAGTGGTTTTAGCATTTTGCTATGCGGTTGCTGGGGTTTTCTGGGCGGTTGCTTCCTGGCCCAAGTCAAAAGAGCTCACCCCCCATGTCTCTATGGTCACGTACACACTGCTAAATTTCTAAATTGACAGCTACAGTCCACTTGAATGCAGGAGTGAATCTCGTAAATTATAATTCCAAATGTGTAAGGAATATAAATTACTCAAGATCTTGTGAATTAACTTGTGAAATAATAACTATAGCAACATTTTGACTGTTTATTAGAGTCAGCTACAATGTCAGCAATTAATTTTCCTTGTAGAGGAGAAAAAATAGCCCAGCAATTGTTAGCAAAGGTAGCATGTTTTACGATTTTAAACATCAAGCCCTCTCCAAAACGTACTGAAAAGAATGGGTTTGCAACACAGGCTGGTGAGAGAAATACTGAAGAGAGACAGTGTCAAAATTTGTGAATGAGAGTGGACAAAAAGCGCATCACATTAACAGCTGGCTGTTCGGTTAAAATGAGTCCTTAAGCAATAGTAAATGACCTTGCCTTAACAAATGCAATTTAGAAATTTTGTAGAAATTAAATACAGCTTTTCCTTGAGTATTGTGCTGAATAGCAAAACTGGTCACATAAAATTTTGTGTGCTATGCCATGCCACATCAGCAAACATTTCAGCTGTCGTCTTTTGGCTGTCTGGGAACAAGAAGAGAGATTTATTTAAACCGTTAACAAAAAAGAAGAAGGAAAAAAAAACATTTGGAGTGAGAAAGCTGCCTGGCCTTTGAATCATTTGAAGACTTGCCACCTACCAGAGGACAGTTGTACACACAGCTAGAGGATATAACTTCAGCAAAAGAGAATGACCTCTGTATGCCTCAGAGCTCCAAATCACACAGACCTTCATTTCTCCCATGAAAGACATCCCTGCTGCTCGGACTTCACAGCTGCCGAGCAACTCCATTGGAATATATTGGATTATTGGGAGAGCCGAGTGCACTGTGGAGTCTAGCCTCGCTGGGGTTGATTTTAATGTTAATTTACCACTGCAGAGTGTCTTCAGTGATACAATGGCCTGAAAGAGGAAGAGACGTTCCTGTCAACAAAATCCCAAACAGCAGCGTGAGGTGGCGGACTCCGCTTTAGAACAGAAATAATCCTTCGATGAAATCTGAGCCCAATTCCCAGTCAAACTTTGTTAGCCCATTACACGGTATCAGAAAACAGTATGCATTCATTTTCCTTTTTTTCTCAGCATAATTTTCATTTTCAGTCGATGAAAACCCCCTCGTTCTTTGACGAACTGTATGTTCTTTCATTCAGAGATCTGCTGCTACTTTCCTTGTTCGCATAACGTCTGTGCAACAATTTTTGCTTCATTGGGATTCAATTTAGTAATATGTTATTTTCTCGTTCACTTACTTAGGTGGGATCTGTTGGAATTGGCTTTTGGGATTTGTCATAGATCCACAGAATGGAGTTCTGGGATTGCAAATCCAAGCCCGCTTTGATAAACATACCTTTGTGTGTTCTTTTGTGCATGTTCCTGTTGATTTGGTGAAAAAATACCACAGCATACAGCTGCGAAATCTGGTCACCATGCCTCACACAGTCAGCAGTTACTTAACTCAAAACAAATTAGTTTACGATTGGCAACGAAGTCGACGAACGCGTACGGCAGATGACACAACCAGTCACATCACTCTCCAGTCCCGATGTTTCATCTGAACGGACGTGTAACGGCAAACCTATTGCTGCGCTGGTAAAACTTCACAAACTGCACAGAATTCCGAAATGCCATCAGTGTTAATAAAGTGAATCTGAAGGAGTAGATTGTCTTTCCTCCCTCGCCTGACTGTCCGCAGAATAAATTAGCTCTCATAGATTCGCCTGTGTTTTTGACGTCGAGCGCCAGAGCTATAGTATTTCCAAAGAATGTCATATTGCAGATATGTGAAACTGCAAAGCCGAATATGAAGCCAAGAGCCAAGAAATGTCATTCCTCTGACATTGTACATATTTCAGTGGATTTTCATTCTGTCAGTTATGACTCCCTATACATGCCAGGAAGCAGAAAGCCCACAAATTATTTAACTAATTTTTCAGAAATCCTATGAAAGCCTTTGTCGCTTTTTTCCCCCAGAAATTTCAGCCCCAATTAGTAATAAATCCAGCATTAAACTCATGTGCGTATCCAGTTACAATAATTGCTCTATTGACAAAAGCATGCCTGGGCCTTTCGGAGTGGATATTCTCTCTATGGTTCGCCGTCGGGCAGCTGTTGAAAGGCTTGGTTGCACCTTTGAGTGACTGCTTGTCAGCAAAGTTCTCTGGTATCAGACAGAAGCCGAGCTCAGGTGACTGGGAGCCCGAACCATCATGAAGTCTTGCAGCGGGTCCCTGGAGCCCAGCTGCATTTCCTCACCATCACTCAACTCGGAAACATTTCATCCTCTCTCTCACTCTCATTCCTCCCGGCAACCACCATGACTTGGTCTGACTCATAGTTTTGCGCTCTTTGCTTGAGGTCTCGAGTCCCTGAATGTTTGGCCAAGAACTAAAGGATTATTGGCCTGATTCTGAGACTTGTTCATTAAAAATCTTTTTCCCATATGCTGAAATCGAGGGCACGCTTGACAAATCTTCAAGGACCTTTCAAATTAATGTATAATGATCCCTTATCTCTCTTGCTGAATATTGTCTGGTTTTGGAATATTGCAGAGCATTAAACGATACCATATGGTCTATCGAAAGCAGTCAAATACTGAAATACAACACTCCATCTCAGCATGCTGAACATGATCAATATGCAGCTACAATTCACGAACCAAGAAACTGATTAGCAGCAATGTGAATTGATTGTTCCACACCCACACTGATCTTTGTATCTCGAGACCGCTCACTGCATGCAAGTTTTGTATAATTACTTACACTAATCTCCTCGTATGCGTGCTGATCTCTATATATTCTCCAAGACCTCTCTGTTCTGATCTCTCCATACTCCAGCTGATCTCTGTTCTTTCTTGCACTGATCTCTCGCACAATACTTGCAACAGTGTCTCCATACTCAATCCGATCTCTCCATTGAGAACTTACACCTGGGTAAACCAAAAAAGTCAACAGGAGCATGAGTTCCTGTTTGCACTTATACAGAAAATCAAACTCACACAATACTCACTATGGTGCCTCTAATCTTTCGATACCCTGATCTCTCCTTACTTGTTCCATTCTCTTCTTTGAGAACTTATACCTGACACCTCCTGCATAAAAACCAAAAGCCAACAGGACCATGAGTTCTGGCTTTCACTGGTTGTACTGATACAGAAATTCAGACACACAGAGTACTCACTATGATTCCTCCATGCTGCCTCTGATATATTTTGCACACTCTAATCTCTTCATACTTGTTCTGATCTCTCCTCATCTCTTGCCTAAAACCCAAAAAGCCAACAGAATCATGAGGTCCCATATATCCATAATGATACAGTAAATCGATCTTGGTGTTCACAATGATGTTCACACACTCATGGACTTATGACCTGATGGGATAGTAAAATGTAAATTCATAATATTGGCAGAAGTAGTAAGTCAGGTACTTTTCACCTATGTTTTTGAATACTGTGACTTCGGACCTACCACTTTTTCACATACTGTATAACCTCAGTATTTCTGCTTGTCCAATGGCACCATCTACTGTCAGAGAGAGAAGTAGCATTTTCATTCAGATCGTCTGCTGCTTTTGTTGCCGTCAGTGTTGTAAATTTTAACCGTTTGACGGAAATAAGAACAATTCGGATGCTAAGGTATCTAGGCAAATTAGTGTTAGAGCGCAATTCCACAAAAGTGCAGATGGAAGGGGAAAATTCTGTGTTATTTACTTACAATGTGCACATTAAAGAACACAGGTGCAGCCTATGTTACAACCAGTGCAATCTACTAACTGCAGCGCAAATTACTGCCTGCTTTAAGAATTATTTACATTTTTTTTTGGCTAGGGAAGGTATTAAATAATGCCAAAAATACCAGTAATTTGAAGTGCACTAACGCTAGTAAATCATGTTGTGTGACTCATTTTAATACTCTCTTCTCATCATTTTTTTTTCATCTGTAAGGGAAACTTGTACAAATGCATATGCAATAAGGTCAGGTGCAAAAATAACTGTGTCCACGCCTTTGCAGTTGTAATTCTTCACTGTGCATCTTTAGTAAATCCTGACAGTACTATTTCAACGCCAAAAGATGGTTTAAGCTGGTTCATGCTGTTGGTAAATCTGGCCCTAAGTATTTCAAATGGATCATACATACACACACTGTTCTCTGAGAATTTCTTACTTTTAGACCAGTTGACTAGTCATAGTCAGTGTTGGGGAAAGTTACTTTTAAAAGTAGTGCACTACAGTATTGAGTTACTAATTATGTTACATGGAAAATAATGTGTTACTTTACTTTTGCATTGCTTTTTAAATTTGGGCAGGGTTTGCTTGTTTGGTCTTAATATAAAAAGTTTGATTTCTGGCAAATTTAAAAGCCCTTTCACACCAAAAGCAGGCTGAAGAGAACAAAAATTTGTGTCTGTACAGTTAACCGCAGAAGAAGAAAGTTCAACACTCTACTCTTCTTGCTTATTAGTATGATTGCATTGGATCATCAAAGGTCAGTAGCAAAGACACTGGCTAATAAAAGGGCTTAAATTCATAAAGGCTATCTGTATTATTTAACCGTTTTTAAATTATTGCAGGTTTGCATCATATTCTAAGTTTCACAACATTTCACTGTTTTTATTAATTCACTTACTCCGAATCTCTTAAAGGAATAGTTCACCCAAAAATTTCCCTATGATTTACTTACCCTCAAGCCATCCTAGGTGTATATGACTTTCTCCTTTCAGACGAACACAGTCAGAGTTGTTTTAAAATTTATCCTGGCTCTTCCGAGCTTTATAATGGCGGCGGATAGTGGCTGATATTTTGAAGCTCCAAAAAGCGCATATATCCATCTTAAAACTAACCCATACACCTCCAGGGAGTTAACACATGTCTTCTGAAGCAGATCCATGGGGTTTTATAACAAAAATATTTATTTTAAAAATTATAAACTCAAATCATTGACTTCCGGCAACGGCGTACGCGCGTTCTTGTTAGTCTAGATCCAGCTTCTTCGCTGACCTTCGACATAAGCCGCATTCGTAGTGTAAGCTCTGGTGAGAATAAACAAACGAGGATAGAGCTTTACTAAATGCCGGTAATGAATTAAAAGTCAAAAATGAGAAGTTAAAAAAATGTCAGCAGATTTCACTATAAGAAAAGAAGAGCGCTTGAGTTTTTTGCACAGCCTTATTTGTTTGAACCGGAGTAACACTAACACCGACCATAAATTTTAAAACAACTCTGACTGTGTTCGTCTGGAAGGAGAAAGTCATATACACCTAGGATGGCTTGAGGGTAAGTAAATCATGAGGAAATTTTCATTTTTGGGTGAACTATTCCTTTAACATAGGGACAGGAATATTAGAAAAAGTAAATAATAAATAAAAAATTAATAAATTAAAAAGTAATGTGTTACTTTACTAGTTACTTGAAAAAGTAATCTAATTACATAACCCCCAATGTTACCCCCAACTATTGTCATAGTGCACATGCCTACTCCATACTTTAGTCTCTCTATACTCACTTAGATCTCTCATGCTTTTGTTATGATAGCGAATCCTTACATTTCAGTCTCTCCAAATTCCATACACTAATCTTTTCATAATTACCCAAGATGATCTCCCAGTATTTAATCACTCTGATCTGTCAGTTCAATTTCCAGTTTCAATATTACATAGTAAAGGCATTATTTGAAGTTACATAAAAGTGAACGTCCTAATACTGTTAAATGCTTTGTATAAAGAAATGTTACAGACCTATAATTAATTGGTTCCAACGACGGGTACAAGACAATGCAAAAACTATATCCAATACTAGAACAGGGGCCGCTCTAAGGTTCTCATTGGTTTCCACTACCCCTACAACCGATTGCCAGATGGAAAGACTTTTTAATGAAATGACTCCCGTTTTAATGCTACTGGGGCTCCGCTTGAGTGGAGCTAGCTAACCCTGGCCTAGGAAGCCTGGATCCTTTAATATACTGCAGATTTTATTGCAGTTGCAATCTATACAGATCTGATCAATGGATGATAAATTTGTGATTTCTTTGGGCTGTTTTCACAACCATCAAAATTCCTCTTTAGTGCGTCCTTACCAAGCTGGCTAAACCCAGTTATGAAACTAAGCAGTAAAGCACACGAGTGTTTCACACTTCCTCCCTAACTGAAATAACTCAATGGGTATAACAAGCGGCTGTCAGCGTATGATAAAGCACCTGATCTGTGACAGACCGACCTTGTGATACACAGAAATGAGAAATGGACGTCTTTAACAATCACTGTCAGGATGCGAGCAGGAAGGTTGTGTAGATGTTGACTGGAGAAGATGCTTGTGGAAATCTTAAAATATAACCTGCAGTGCTAACACCGAATGCCGTGCCAAACTGTAAATACAAACCTGCCCGGCAAAATGGTGTCAGGTCCTATTTTATAACCAACCTGATCATTTATCGAATAGGACCAAGTAATCATAAAGGAGATAGCAACAAAACAACATACTTCAAGATTTTTTTTTTTCTTCATTCGCTCTTTCCCTCTTAGGGTACAGTATAACGACAGATGCTCATTGCAAGAACAATATTATTTATTTATTTATTTAAATATTCTTATGCATGATTGCATAAATAGATGAAGACAAAAGCTAACAGGTGGGAAACACTGGATGAGTGCAAATGCTTTTAAGATATGAAAGAATTACTTTACCTTAATACGTATGTCATTATTTACTTAACTTCATGTTGTTCCAAACTATTTGCTGCTATTTACTGTAGTAAAATGACAGTTCATAGTGACTGCAGCCTCAAGCTTCAAATAAAGACAATAACAGTAGCCCACATAACTAGTTTGCAATATTACAAGTGCTCTAAAGCTGTATATATGATATTCAATGAAAATCTTCAACAGTGCTTTAGCTCTCAGATCATAACCTGCAGATTTGACATCATGACATTTGGTTACCAATGAGGTTTGATGTTACTAAAGAAAATAAACACAACAAAAACTTAATTTTTAAATAATTATATAAAAATAATTAACTGCACCCACTTTTTGGCTGAGCTGCTCTGTTAAGAAGAAATAAAAAGCTGGATTTTAAAAGAAACGAATGTCATGCTAGGCGTACCCAACAGTGTCCTGACAACTTCACTTCTGCAGACTCTCCAACAGATCCGGCACTTAATAGATTCCCAGACCTGCTTTTAAATAACCCGAAATGTCCCCTAAACAAGATTTGTTAAATCAACCCTACAGACCAGACAGAGAACATAATTAACATTTCTATCTCCTTTCCCCACGGCTCTTTTGCCCCATTAATCTGAAGAGCAAAAATAAAAAATAACATTTTGGTCCTCGTCAGTGTTGTCGTCGTTACTGATTGCTGTCAATTCGTCATAGTCATAAAGATGCGTTAACAACTAGAATAACACTCTCATCAGTACTGTGTCAGTATACTCAACCTGAGCAGCATGTTAAATCAGTTCATCGTCCACAGAGGAGCCTATCAGAGGGAAGGATTTACCGATGTCACTTAGGGCAGCAACCAATCAGGTTGCAACTCATTCTAGGGACGTCCGAGACGAGTCTGGTCTTTGTGAGACTCATAATGGCTGCCGCGTGGTATAATGCTAGATGTTCTTCCAGCGGGTCACAAATTGTCTTATCTCGGCACAATGGGTACATGTCAACAAGGTGGATCGCTTAAAGGATAGTAGAAACGGCTCCCTCCTTAAAAATAAAGCAAGGAATTGATTATAGTATTCATCCTGTTCTATAAATACCCAGTATATGAGTTGGCCCGTGAGGCAGGCAGAGGAAGAAGGGTAAAAGTGGCTTGCATCAGATACTCTCAGGCAACCCATGTGAAATATTTAAATGAAAGGAGTTTTTTTCTAGTGCATAAGCTAATAGAAAAGCCTCTCTGTTGGCACCAGACTGTCTGACACAAACTCAAATTGATTCCTAATTGAGTTTGTATGGATTTTGATCCGGCTTTTGTTGGTTACATTAAGACCTGACCAGTCTCATTTTACTGGGGTCTATGTGGGCTGCAGGCAGCTCTGCACAGCGCACATTGGCTTACACCGCCAGTACTAAAACTGTTGGGGAAAAAAAAAAAAAAAAAAAAAGCACGTAATGGAGGAATCTTTCCTCTGTTTTACTGGCCTGTTTCCTTTCTCTCACTGTGCTCTAGGCTCCTGATAAATCAAAGGAGATTTTACTAAAGGTGACAAAAGATGCTGTATTTTTTCTTCAGGCTGGTTGCCTTTTCTTGGAAAGGAGTACATATTTCACACCAGAAGGTTTTTCACTTGGGCTTCTAGTTTGATACAACATTAAATGTGTAGAAAACAAAACTATAGTGTATATCAAGCTTGTGCCTTTGGCTTTTCGTACAAGATAAAATGTAAAATATCTGGAGTCATTTCAAACGAAATTGGGCTATTTTGAAAACATTTATCTAATTTGAAAGGAACACTCACTGTGCTGGAAAGACTAAATACTTTGCCATCTGAAAAAGAGGTTAAATCCACTCAGGTAGAATATAAGGTCCAGACAATGAAGATGAACCAGCAGGCGAATTAGCGAAGTCTCTCTGGTTTATTCAAATGTCCAATTATTTGGATCAAAGGGAGTGGGGCAGCGGGCAGTGGAGGTAATTTAACTGTCTATTCAGCGGGTCAGCCGTTGGGGTGAGAGTAAATTAACACACTCTGTGGAGACTTGTGATTTTTTTTTTCTTTTAACGGGTGACAATTTTTGTTTTTTTATTTTATTTGATAAAGCACCAAACGCATGGTGGACTTCTGTGATTAAGAGAAATTATGACAATTTCCTCTACCATTAATTTATTGTGGTTTAATTAGTTTTTCTTACTCGCTCCCTTTCTCTCTCTCTTTTTTCTGCTACAACTAAAAATGGATTTGGAAATAAATTCCTGCTGTGTGAGGCAGAGGTTACGGAAAAGAAAAGGGTGGGCTTTAAATGGAACATACAGTGACTACTGTAGTATCTTTATGGCATCACTACTGATCGTAAGTCGTCGGTCAGACAGCCAGCGTCGGTCTGCCTTTGTGAGCTCGAGGTGGTCTCTTAACATCTGGGACGATGTCAGCTATGACTTATAATGCCGCTACAGTAGTCCCACATCTAAGGTTTCGGCCACTTGAGTTTAAAATAAAACAAGCGTACGACGAGATAAAAAGCACGGCCCGACTTGCCTCGGACGCTCGCTCTTTTCATAAAGATCCCTGATCAGCCAAGACACACCAGCTGACTAAAATTCATTTTTGCTTCACCTCTCAGGTTTCATTGAAAGCATTAACAGGGCAGTTAAAGAGGATTTGGATTGAGGCCAGTTTCTCCGGTTCAGCCGCCACAGTGGCATCAACTCTCTGCTTTCTGCCTATGGCACCTCAGAGAACAACAAGGTGCTAATTGCCGCGCGGTGATCAGAAGTTCTCGCGAAAGGGCCGTCGGCTGACCTCCACACCAGCTGTGATAAACGGCTTTGTAAACATCACCATAATGCAGAAGATGAGCAGGTGCCAGGGTGTGAAAAGTGTGAATATGAACAACAACATGTGTCAGTCTTTGTGTGTGCGCAAAAAAGAGACCACGGTGAAAGGAAAACAGGTCAGAATGAATTTGTTTACCCCAAACACATTCTTGAAAGCGTATGAATTTTTTTTTTTTTTTTTTACTATTTGGATTGACAAATAATCTAGTAACCTTTCTATAGCCAAATGTTAACTTACAAATGTTTTGCACTCTGGTTTTGGCCTAGTTGACTCTGACATAGATCAGCAGCTGAATAATGAAACTGAAAAAGCAAGAAGGTGCAAAAGATGTGCGAGAAATCACACTTAAATGCTCCAGACACATTCAAAACCTTCAAGACCTCCCCTGCTAAGAGCTATTGGGTTTGATTTGGAACGCGAAAAAGCATAAAACAATTTTTAGACTCCTTGCTAATAAAAAAGAAAGATATTTTGGTTCGTAATTTTCCGCTGACTTTTAGGAATTCCAACTGATTGAATCATTTAAAGTTGGATGCAATTTTATCTGTTTCTGTTTTCTGTATTTTTTTTCTAATAAGTGCAGAAATACAGCAAGATGATTTTTCACACATGCACTCAAATGATCAGTCAAATCATGCTATTCTAAATATAAAGCCAAATGATCAAGTGACAACAGCCACTATAGTGCTAACACAAATAGAAATTCCCCAGTAGCTCAACGTGAGTGATATCAATGCCTGCGTGCTGTTTCCCAGGTGAGAGATGCTTCTGGATCAGAAATGAATTGAGCACAAAGAGAGTGAAAGAAAAAGGAAAACAAAAACTTCTGCATTTCTCATATGTGTAAAATGGCACATTCAAGCCGTTTTTCATTCAGAGAGATAACAATAACTTCAAACTGCGGTGTGATAATAAAATTGCAGTAAGAAATCGACAACCAAATAAAACCTTTTTTTTTCTTTTTTTTTTTTTTGGTTTTCAGTAAACTACAATGATGGAATGAGATTAACACATTGTATATAATACATAATATACAATAGACACATATGGCTTTGGGTAGAAATACAAGGACATATTATTATTTTATATATTATTATATTATTTTTGCACAGTTCCGTTTTCCAGTAATATAATGACTATATGTCAACTACAGGTAAATCAATATCTTCTCCTACACATATAAAACAGTGATGCCTGATTATTTTAAAGAGCAGTGCATTCATTTATTAATGATTACCTATTGCTTTTATCACTTAACAATATTACACAAATATCGGATTTGACTATAGATTTCAGATTTGAAACACTGAAATTGCAGAAACATGAATTATATATAATTTTTTATTCTTGAAAGGCATGAAGCTCTGTTACATGCATCAAGCATCCTGATTTCATTTCAATAAATCAATTCTGCGTGAGAGACATAGTTGTTGTTTAATAAAGATTATTAAACATCATTCCACCGAATTTAATATGACCATTCCATACGACAATCAGTGTAAGTGAGTTTTAACAGAGCAGAGAAAGTCAATATAGCCATCTTCACCATAGCGAGGGAGGGATCGGTTGTGGATTTTTAAAGAAGTCTTTTAAACTACAATCATATCTTAGATAATAAAAACCAATTGCGTTTGGCCCGTAAAGAGGTTTATCTTTGCTGGTCATAGTAGCCTGCAGGGACAGGAGAGTTAACAGCATGGAAAAGAAGCAAATGGTGGAGAACATCTCTTAATCTGTTCCTACTCGTCCTTAAATGCTGTAAAATCTCTCACCATTGATGCGTTCAAGAGTCCCACGATTAAAAAAAAAAAAAAAATAGCATCCCAACTGTGTGAATTTCAGATAAGAAATGCCAGTCAGTTTATGCTTCAGTAATCTAGTGTTTCACAATGCTAGGATGATGAAGTTTAAAGATAATTCTGGTAAATGGTTTGTTGCTTTTTCCCATCAATATTACATTAATACCACAATAATCTTGCAGATGTTTTGGTCTTTTCTCAGAGGAACCAGTACCTACAAAGTAATAGTTCAACAAAAATAGAAATTTCCGTCATTATTCACCCTCATTCCAAACCCTATCCCGAAATGGAGCTTTCACGATTCAAAAAGGTTGCAACAACATCATAAAAGCATTATGCAAGTCACGCTTAAATACTGTATTGAAGTGTATATGGAAAAGTCATAAATTCTATACAAAAATCATATTAGATTAGATTAGATTAGATTAGATTCAACTTTATTGTCATTACACATGTACAAGTACACTGCAACGAAATGCAGTTTAGGTCTAACCAGAAGTGCAATAAGCAGTAAAGTGCAGGGTATAAGTTAAAATAATTTAAGTGTAGATAAAGCATTTCTATAGTAATATATTACAGATGGATATGTGCTATGAACATTATATATTGATGGCTATTTACTACAAGCAGAAAGTTACAAGTGGAGTATGTACTATAAACATAATATACAGATGGTTATATACTATAGACAGAAATTTACAAATGGAATATCTACATTGTGCAATGATGTGCTAGTATATGTGCAGTGTATATTAGATGGTGAACAGAATATAAAATATTAAATACTGCAAGTGAAATTATGAGCAGAAGTTAACCAGAGGTAACAGTGCAATGGATATAGTGGAAACTGGAGAGACGCTGAGCCTCGCGTTGTGCACGCGCCGCCATCTTAGGTCGTATAGACTGTATATACAAATTAATTATATACAATTATATACAAAATAATTATAAGCAATCGTATTAATAATTATAAGCAATCGTATTAACCCTTTAACTGCAGTTAAAGGGTTAAGAAAATAATACAACTAAAAAGCTGGAACAATTTATTTGTGAACCTATCATTTGGACCAGTTTCGTTAACTGGCTCAAGCTTTATGTATACAAAGTACAAAATGTATTGACAGAAGACGATATGCAAGTAAAGTAGATTATTATATTTCGGGTAAACTATCTCTTAGTTTTTATGTACACATAATAAAACACAACGAGGCTAAGAGCCCAGCAAAAATCAAAAGTGACTTTACAAAGAAAAATTACCGACCCTCGAAGAGGTCAACTGCACATAAAGTGTCATAGCCAGAGAAAACCGACAAACCATCCGAAAAGGCTTTTGAAACTGATGTCCAGCCATGATTTACACACCTCCTGTGAGCAAACGCTGGTCTGTCTGTCTCTAAAACTGTATTTACTGGCACAGACAGCAGGAAAAGCGTAAACGGATGGACCTCAAGACATGGGGAATTAAAGCTTTCAGCTCGATTGGACATGCTAACAGATACATCAGTGTGACCATGCAGCTGTTTCTCAAACACTTTACAGCATTCTGCAGAAACAGAGCTAACGCTGAACAAAACATACGGCAATATCAGCCCACACTGAACAGATTAACTGTCTTGTCTTTTCAGGAAGAAGAATGTTCTTTTTTTTTTTTTTTTGCAATACTGAGGGAAGTTTTAAGTGGAGCATATCTCAAAATCTGAAGAAAAAAATCAAAACCTTTAACAGGTTTATTTTAGAAGTATGTGTTCAGTGTAGGTGACCCATCTGGATATTCAATGCATTTCACATGAATTGTAACGATTGTAAACTTTCATAATTCATCTATACAGTATGTCAAACATTAGGAAGTAAATCACAGTGCAGTGCTTTTTGGATAATGTTAATTGCACCAAGTTATTTGGCTTGCCTAGTAAAATATTTCCCAACATTAGACATTGTTTGTCTGATGAGATTACAGAGGAGTGTGTTCTGTTAATATCATTATCACGAAAAAAGTATTGTTTTTATCAAGCAATCTATCCCCTTTTTTTTTTACTAGTGATTTAAAAAAAACACATTAAAATAACACTCTATTTTTGTATCAACTCTGGTGTTTTTTCCTTATACAAATCCACACTCAAGCAGCTATTTTTATAATGATTTCATTAATTACTGTGCGAAATGTATAATTATATCCTAATTATAATTAATGAATAATTAATCTTCCACTTTAACACAGTGAAATTATTCCGATTTCTTTTCAGGCTTGTTGGGTTCGCTTTTTTTGAATGCATACTTTGTAATTCTAAGGAAAGTCCTTTTCGATGGAATGCCCTGAATGATTTGGTATTGTGAACGCATATGTAGTTTAATTGTGGTTCTCTTGCGAACACTGTGGTTCAGTGTCGCTGTGAGTCCGAGGCCAGTGCTGCTGTGAGAGCCCGTGTCAACTGGCCGGTCTGTTTGCAGGAATAAATTGTAAGCATATGGTGTGCTGACAGAATCACTCAATCTTCTCAGTACATGAAGTGCACATTCATCATTCTGCCGCTTTCATCACACAGGAATTTCTGCTCCATTCTTTAGGTGAAGTTTTGTTTACCCACAGACTGCTTTATATCTGCAGCCCATTCAAACAGAATCAATGCTGAAGTTTAGTTCTGCGTTTAACAAAGAAAAGTTATGAGTACTCATCTTTGCAGTAGGTAGGATAATCAATAGCACTGTCTAGTAGTTTCTTTAACTTTAGTCATTTTTGCCCTGTGAAGAAATATCATTTCCACAGTATCTCAAAATGTTGGGGAAATGACACTCTTGGTAAAGGTATTTTCATACCTTTTCAACTTCTATGGCTATTTAAAAAATGTATATGGTTATTGAAATAATTTAATTGTTTTTGATAGTAATAGTTGTACAATTTGTATTATAAGCAAAGGGAAGCAAATAACATAAAAGACATTTAAAAGGGTAAATACTGAATTAATACACGCTGTAAAACCTTTCTGAGACAGCTTTAATGTAACCTTCGTATAACCAATTTTAGTTTAAACTACAAATTCTTAATTTCAAATGTTAACCTATTTTTTTTTTTTTTTAAATATATGATATTTTAAAATAAATAAACATGATTGTATGGAAATCTTAATAGTATATATCACAAGACAATGCACATTTTAAAATGTTCAGTATGAAACACACAAAGCCTTCCTGTTACAATGGCACAGTGGTCTTGTGTGTGTGTGTGTGTGTGTGTGTGTGTGTGTGTGTGTGTGTGTGTGAGGTGGAGAAATGGAGATGAAAACACTGAGCCTAATTATCCGTTTAATGAATCAGACACATTTAGACGGGCAATAATTTACAAAATATTTCCCACATTAGAACATTGTTTGCACCCTGAAAGAGCGTTTGGGTGAGGATTTGCGTTGGAGTGTGTGTAATTGTGTGTGAGGGAGTGTGTGGGGTCACACACACACACACACACACACACACACATGTAAGAGCAGTGTTGTAGCACCACCTTTATGCCAGAGATGTGATCTCGGGTCTGCACTTATTTAAAAAAAAAACACCCCATTGTTTTAATTTTTTGTTCTTTTTTTATAATATAATTTTTTGTTTGTTTGCTTTTAATTAACTGGCCAATATTTTAAGATTATCAACACTGATAAAAAAATATCAAATATATATATATATATATATATTATTATTATTATTTTTTTTTTTGAATAAATATTGTGTAAAATAGGTGTAAGATCAATTATCTCAGTTGTCTCATGTTGCATTATGCATACATCCTGCTCTCTAGATCCTAACAAATAATAAAAAACGGCCATAAAAAAAGCGGCTATTACTCAACTTACCAACAAAACTTCTGGACAGGAGTGGTAAAACGGCATTGGTTTGCACATCTCAGTGCAGATAATGTACTGAATGCATTCTGTCCCCTGAGAACACAGACATTTATGTCTGTAGTTTCACCCAAAAGCACATCTGTAGTTTTATAGCACCGTTGCCTGTTTGCTTTGAGGCATTAACTGTCTATTTGAAAACAGGGTGAACGATGTGGTAGTAATATCCTGGTTCTGAAGTACTCTAATTTCTGCAGTCAGCACATGTAGTAAAAAGCTAGAGCAAGGGGGAGCTCACCTTTTCAATCATTCCCTACGAATGACAGACGAGACGTGACTGTGTGTCATCAGACATGAAATTTCATGATTATGACGTACCCAAAACTTTGATAAAATTCCCTGACATCAACATTGTCATATCTGAAATTTCTTTCGTTCTTTCGCCTGCTGAATTCTGAGCGGGCTGCACCTAAAACAGAAGCTACATTAAGGTGTCCATTCTTTACCTCCTCCCAGAAATCGGTAAAAGACAAGTATGTGATATAAATGAAAAATACCTCGATGGTATGAAAGAGGCATTTCATTTTTTCAGCAATAAATGTACAGGAGATTCACGGTGCCCGGCTCAGGTTCTGAATAAAACATAACTCTTGATAATTGGCTGGGGCAATGTTTTCTTTTCCCTCTCTCACTCTCATTGGTAATTTTTTTCCTGAAGCTTTCACCCGTTTCTCCGGCAGATCAAAGTTAGTGTCACATGACTCTAGCGGAGAGCAGCACAGTGACGTCTCTCCCGCTGAACGCTATCCCACAATTCATGATTAAAGCATGTTGGGGGGAGCCAGAATTCAAGACAGAAATTTTTACATTTTTATACATGACCTGGATTCAGTTGAATGACGAGGACCTGGCTTTGTAGGACGATGTAAATGTAGGATAACCTAGCGTTTCAGTCTCTATGTGCATGCACACACAAACTGATGAGTCATCATCATCAAAAAAAAAAAAAAAAATCTCTAATTTTACGATTACATGTTTCCAAATGTATTCCAAATTAACAAATGTATTTTCAAATAAATACGCCTTCTTGCCACCTCCACCTCATTTAATTTTAGGCATGTTAATAAAAAAAGATAAAGGTAGGGGAATAGTTGTTGCATAAATTAGTTTTATTATTTCAAAATATACAAAAACGGTCAAAAAAGATATTTGCTAAAATATATCAATGTTAAAGTTATCTAAAAATATCGGTAGAGGTTGAAACCTATACATTGGAGTCTGATAAAAATGCATTTTTTAAGATGTCAGGATTTAGAGGGTTTTGCATCTTAACATATATTTTCTGTCATTTGAAAATTATATATACATATATATAAATAGTAAAAATATTTAAAGCATTTAAACATACATTTTGTGTTAATAATTATTTTACTAAAAATAATGCATTCATATATGTCACATCTGAAGAAAAATGTGTGGATATATAACACAGACACACACAAATAAAATAAATAAAGATAAAGAAGCCTGGTAGTGTATTTTCTTGCTCCAAAATACATTTGGTAACACTTTATTATAGGGACCAATTCTTACTATTAACTAGTTGCTGATTAGCATGCCTATTAATAACATATTTGCTGTGTATTAGTACTTATGAAGCATTTATTCTACATGACCAAATTCTACATCTCTAATCCTACCCAACACCTAAACTTAACTACCTTGCTATCTATTAATTAGTAGTTTACTGAGGTAAAAGCCATAGTTAATGGCTTATTTATAGAGAATTGAAACTTAAAATAAAGTATGACCATATATTTTGGTATGTGAAGTTTCAAACTAATTGTATTTTCAATTTTAAAAATGCTTTAAAACGGCACTGTTTGTAACATACATTTAGCATATATTTTTAAATATATATGTGACCCTGGAGCACAAAACCCATCATAAGTGTCAATTTTTCGCAATTGAGATTTATACATTATCTAAAAGCTGAACAAATAAGCTTTACATTAATGTATTGTTAGGATAGGACAATATTTGACTGAGATACAACTATTTAAAATATAAAATCTGAGGGTGCAGAAAAATCTAAATACTGAGAAAATCGCCTTTAAAGTTGTCCAAATGAAGTTCTTAGCAATGCATATCACTAATCAGAAATAAAGTTTTGATATATTTACGGTATGAAATTTACAGAATATATTCATGGAACATGATCTTTACCTAATATCCTAAAGATTTTTGGCATAAAAGAAAAATGGATCATTTTGACCCATCCAGTGTATTTTTGGCTATTGCTACTTAAGTTTTGTGGTCCAGGGTCACATATTTAGTCAGGGGGGAAAATTAGCATATGTACAGTATGTATAAAAATTGAGAACGTATCTATGTATTAATTCACCCATCATACATACTATACTCTAAATTCCTATGTACGTTGAAGCTCTGCTAAAATAGTGTAAGCCTGGTAGTGTATTTTCTTGCTCCAAAATACATTTGGTAACACTTTATTATAGGGACCAATTCTTACTATTAACTAGTTGCTGATTAGCATGCCTATTAATAACATATTTGCTGTGTATTAGTACTTATGAAGCATTTATTCTACATGACCAAATTCTACATCTCTAATCCTACCCAACACCTAAACTTAACTACCTTGCTATCTATTAATTAGTAGTTTACTGAGGTAAAAGCCATAGTTAATGGCTTATTTATAGAGAATTGAAACTTAAAATAAAGTATGACCATATATTTTGGTATGTGAAGTTTCAAACTAATTGTATTTTCAATTTTAAAAATGCTTTAAAACGGCACTGTTTGTAACATACATTTAGCATATATTTTTAAATATATATGTGACCCTGGAGCACAAAACCCATCATAAGTGTCAATTTTTCGCAATTGAGATTTATACATTATCTAAAAGCTGAACAAATAAGCTTTACATTAATGTATTGTTAGGATAGGACAATATTTGACTGAGATACAACTATTTAAAATATAAAATCTGAGGGTGCAAAAAAATCTAAATACTGAGAAAATCGCCTTTAAAGTTGTCCAAATGAAGTTCTTAGCAATGCATATCACTAATCAGAAATAAAGTTTTGATATATTTACGGTATGAAATTTACAGAATATATTCATGGAACATGATCTTTACCTAATATCCTAAAGATTTTTGGCATAAAAGAAAAATGGATCATTTTGACCCATCCAGTGTATTTTTGGCTATTGCTACTTAAGTTTTGTGGTCCAGGGTCACATATTTAGTCAGGGGGGAAAATTAGCATATGTACAGTATGTATAAAAATTGAGAACGTATCTATGTATTAATTCACCCATCATACATACTATACTCTAAATTCCTATGTACGTTGAAGCTCTGCTAGAAGCATCTTCAGAGTCACTGTATGTTCTGCTCTGAAACAGACGGTCCACAGTTCGTAAACAGGCTCTCAGAAATGTTCAGTCGTCTCGTCCCGAGGGTTCTGCAGCAGTGGAGCAGAAGAACTGAACTAGAGAAGACCTCACTGTTTAGCAAACATTCCTGCTTGGGAGAGCAATTAATAATTCACAACCGTGGACCAAAGCAACCCTTATTTTATTGGACCACAAAAGACTGGTCATCAGCGTGGCGCAAGTTTATACAGCCTTGTCCTTCTCTTGCTCTACACGAATGTATTAATTTGTCATTGATTAAATTAGTCCACCTCAATGGTCCACTTTCCTGTTGAATTGTGAATTAGCCGTACATGTCACAGAACAGATGGCTCGGAGGGTACGTGGATGAATCGCTCTCAGTGGATGGCAGCGTTTCCATATGCTTTCGAACACTTGGTAAAAGCCCTTTCACCAAAGAATTTGGTGACACAAAAACTGGCTTTGCCATCACGGAGTCTTGTTTTTCGACAAAAGCTAGAAGAGTTGTTTGCTTTTTGTTCCATGCTCTCCATAGCGTGCTTAAAGGGGAATTCACAATGCATTTTTGCATTTAAAAACAGCAAGACGGCGTGCAACAATAACAAAACAGCACCAAAAAACAGACGGAATGCGTTCTGTGAGAATGAACCGTAAAAACAATCCCTATCTACAATTAAATCAGGAAAGGTAGAACCAGAGTTTGCATGTCTAATGCAAGTTACTCAAGAAGAAAATGAACGGAGAAAGGTGACTCACACACACATACAGGTTGGCAGAGTAGATCGGGGCAGCGCAAATGTACCATGCTGCACCGTGAACAATCTGTGGCCAGTTTGAAAACTCAGACAGGACCACTGGCCTCATTTCTGGACGTCAGACAGCACCATATGGCAGCAGCTTGCGTGCGTCTTAGTTGTGATCTAAGTCTGTATTTGTATGCAAGTATAAGAGTGATCAGCGTTAATTAGAAACACTGAAGGAGTGGAGTGGAGACAAGTTCACACGTTGTACACCATAGAAACAGTCCCACAGGCATTGCTGTTTAATGTACAGCAAGTCCTTGAAACCAACCGACTACCAAGGACGGCAAACTTTCTGACTTGCTGTCAGGTGCTGCTTTAAATAGCTTAAAGTTATAGCTGGTTCGTTCATGGTAGCTGACTGTTGGCTCAAGTAGTCACGGAAGAAACCTGGGTGATCTTATTCGTAGCTACATAAAGTGTGGATGTTCTTGTACTTTTGGACAGACAGTGTCTGTGTACGTTTTGACATCAGAACTGGAGAAAGAATCTTCGATTTCAAAGTGTCATATACACAGAGAATTGTTTTCTGTTGTCAGTTGTTTTTATTTTTTTTTAATGAGCAGATATGGATGATATATCAGGTTGTTGTACATGTAAACTCACACTAATTGAAATGTACAACAATGACAGCTTTCTAAAAGGAAACCTTCTCACATATATGCAATGAACAGATCTTGTCAGACTCTTTTCAAATTGACGGAGTTTAGTACTTAGACAGTCCCATAGTGGGATTTCATTTACTATCGTTTTTAATCAAAGTTATTTGTAAATGAAATCCAGATGGGACTAATAAAAGTGAAGTCATGTGCACTCTTACTATTGCTCAATTGCAAATTGAAATGTGAAACACTAGTGAAGTTACATGTAGGACCATCATTTTGTTAATTTACTGTTGTGTGTGTGTGTTCTCGTACATGGTTCATGAGGGCACTCCCTATGTTCTCTTAAACCAAATGGCTTAAAAAACATTTGAAACAATGTTGTAGTTTTTTTTTTTTTTTTTACGTTTTGTGTGAGGGGTGTTTAGGGTCAGGGAGACAGAAAATGCAGTTTGTATACTATTAAAATCATTACATCTATAGAATGTCCCTATAAAATAAGGAAACCCAACATGAGTGTGTGTGTGTGTGTGTGTGTGTGTGTGTGTGTGTGTGTGTGTGTGTGTCTCAATGTTTCTGACCAGTAAAATAAATCAATAATGTTAAATTAGGTAAACTGCTTTAAACAATGTGATGCAGTTAAACATTTAGTTAATTAATTCAGTATGCTATAAACTTAATTTGTATGTCTCTGAAGTGGTCTGTTTTAGAAGCTAACCATTTGTGTTTTATATTTCAGATTTTATTTTTTACCAAATACCTTTTTTTTTAGTTTATGGACTGAATGTCAGTTTATTCTAAAGGTTTGCGATTATCATGATAAAGTTGCTGGATATCTGTACACTCAAAAAAATATTTGTCTCTAAAAAATAAGATTTATGTATTTTGATTACATGTAAAATTTCCATCCATTTGGATTACATATTTTTTACCCAAACCAAGTAATAAACTTTATGTGGTACAAATTTGTAAATCATATGTAAATTAAACAAGTAAGAATAAGATTTATGTAATAATATTAATAAATCAAATGTGTTTAGAATTCATTAGAATCAGGATTATGTATTTTTAGAAAATAAACTCTATTTAACTAAAATGCATCATATTTAGGCATTTTAATAATAAACTGAATGGCTTTTAAATCATATTCAAAATGTATTTATTCCTGTAAGGAATCTAACCTCAACATGCAAAAAACAACAGTTAGATCAAATAGTTTCACTTTTTTATTGATGTTTACATTTTAGAAGTAACAAAACATGAAAGTGATCAAAAAGATGAGTTGGCAAAGGATACTAGCCAGTGCCCCATATGTTGTTTGGGGGTAAAAGCAAGCTTAAATGCACCACTTTAAACACTGCAGTCACAATCAATGTATTTGGACACTCGTATAGACAGAAAAATCAAGTTACATATGAGCCAATAAAAACAGTATTACTTATACTGACATTTTGACAAATCTGTGACATTACATGAAATGAAATGGTGGTAGTCAAGAAAAGTTTCAAGTCTCAGAGTATGAGTGGCTTTGCAATACCAGAGTATCAAAAGTATATTAAAAAAAAAATCCCTAAGAACTGTGTTTCAAAACCATATAAAACACACTGTTTTATCACACTGACAGTTTCACAAATATAAGACATGCAACTTAAAAAAAAAAAAAAAAAAAATAGTCACAAAAAGTTGCTTGATTGGTTAGGGAATGTTGTTAGGGCAAGCATGTTTACATGTTGGGCATACCTGTACATAAACATCGAATTTTCTGAAAATCTTCATATGTGCACTTGAGGTCTTTCGGGTAAAAAGCAGGTATTGAAGAACTGCCAAAGGTTCGAGAACCACACCAACGTCTGCAGACTCATCTCTGGGATTAGCACCCAACATAGATGCACATTGTTGTTTGTGCAATCCCAGACTCTGCCTTTTCAGTTTCACAGTCCTAGAGGAAAAACAAAAAGAATAGATTAAAACACCAGGCTTATTAAACAACCTACATATACTTTCCGTCTAACCTAAATACACTATATTGCCAAAAGTATTCTAATGACCAGGCTTGACTACTTTAGTCATTTGCATGAGCACGGAACTTAGTGCTACAGTACAGTATATAATAAAATTCTAGAGAATTGTGAACATCTGATTTTATAGCAAAGCTTTGGGAAGGGCCATGTTTTTCCAACATGACAATGCCCCTGTACACCAAGCAATGTTCCAAAAAAAAAAAAAATATAGGGTGAAGAACTTCACTAATCTGCTTGAAGCCCAGACCTAAATCCAGCTCAACACCTTTGTTATAACTTGAACGATTTGAGCCAAAAACCCATAAAATTAGAGGCACATAATTTTCTAGAATAGCATGATAGACTTTAGCATTAAAGAGATAGTTTACCCAAAAATGAAAATGCTGTCATCATTTACTAACACTTGTGTGTGTTAAACCTGTTTCTTTATTCTGTTGAATACAAATTAATATACTTTGGTTAATGATAGGATCCGCACCGTTGCTAGTAGCCATTGACTTCTATAGTAGGAAAAACAAATACTCTGGAAGTCAATGGCTACCAGCAACTGTGTGGTTACCGTCATTTATTAAAATATCTTCCTTCGTGTTTAACATAAGAAAGGAACTCCTACAAGTTTAAAACATATGGGTGTGTAAAGGATCACAGAATTTTCATTTGTTGTGTGAACTATCGCTTTAAGATCTGTGCTCATGGAAATGAATAAATGAATGTGTATGTGCAATATGCACAGGGAGGCACATAGACAGGGGTACTAGCAGTTGCTACCATAGTGGAAATATGTCAGCCTAAAATGTTTTAGAAGCTCATACCGGGAAGATAATGAAGTGTCCCACACTTTACAAGGCCACATTTACATATCTGTAAACAAAAACAAAAGAAAAATAGTAGTTAAAAATGATTTACACTTGTTTTACTGCAATTACATTCAACATTTGAAGGTAATCTGTATAGACAAGGATACCTGCAATACATGTAGATAATGAAATTATCACACTTTACAAGGCCACTTTCACATGTCTGTGAAGACAAAAGACAATCTCAGTTAATGCAAAATATTAGACCAACAAAATATATTATGTTTAGGTTTTTTTTTTTCTGTAACTACTAAATGTTTACTGTACTGTAAATACAACTACCATTAATGATCAACATTATAATACATTGGTTTCAATAAACACTTGAGAGGATTCCTCAAACTAAAAATAAACTTTTATTCACACTCATATTGTTTCAAACTTGTACAACTTTCTTCTATTGAACTTAAAAACACAGTATTTAAGTTTGGAACCACATGTATGCATTTTCATTTCAATAATTATCAGATGTAAGGAAACTTACCTTTAGGTACCCTGCAGTAGATAATGAAATGTAACTTTCAAATGTCTGTGAAGACAAAAGACAAAATATCAGTTATTGTAAAATATTAGACACACAAAAATAATATATTTTACTGTAACTACTAAATTGTTATTGTACTGTCAATACAAGTTTTGCTACTACCGATTAACAATATAATACATTGATTTTATAATGTAATGTAAAATGATAAACGATTACTTAGAATAGTTCAAACTAAATCTAAACTTTTATTCACACTCATGTTGACTTTATTCCAAGGTTGCAACTTGCAAGGCAATTAATAAAAAAAGATGTTTTTTAATGTAGCTTACTGCTCATTAAACCTTTGCTTTTGTTATATATCTCAGTGATGACACCAATGTTTGCTGTCGGATTACCAAATAAATAAAGAAAAACAAACAAAAAATAAATAAATTAGTAAACATTTTACAGTAAACAATACGTGTAATTGAAATTAGATTTTATTAGCATTTAACACCATGTGGACACTAGCACTAGTGGACTAAACATAAATATGACAGAAATTACATTGATAGTAGTTTAACACAGCACCAACAGCACTAAAACCACATTTTACATACACTGTCAAAACATATGGAATGAATATAAATGTAATTTACCTTGCAATCTGGTCACGATGTCAAAGAGATTTGAATGTCGTTTCTTCCAACCGTTGCTGCTTTTTGCAGGTGTGCAATACCGCCCCCTACCAGATTGGATCAACTTCTAACGATTCAATTTCCGGGAAATCAAATTTATGCAATCAAATCGTATAAAGTTTAACTAATTGGGTCTGGCTTGTTCCAAAGCTACTTATATTTATACCATACACATAACATTTAACAGATTAAATCAAATAATTTTAGCAGTTTACACATTTACATTGATTCTAAGCATTTTGGCTACATATAATTGAAAAAATACATAATTTAAATAAAATCAAAAGGAAGTAAATACATAATTTTAAACTACGCCTTGATTCATTTTTTTGAGTGTATGGTTACTTGTAACTGAGCTAAAACTAATGCATGTAATGACTGGCACCAGCGAACAGCAGAAAACAGAACACATCGCTCACACGGTTCAAATCACATTAACTCTGGCTGTTCACGGCACAGGAAGAGCTCACATACTCATCTCCTGCTGTTCCTGTTGGCTGTCTGTGGAAATAGGACAGGAGATGGCACTTATAGGGGGCTGTATGTCACAAATTCTGTGCTATGAAGTCGTACCTGAGCTCTAGTGGTGCCACAAAACCATCTGAGCATTTGAAAATGCTTTTCATATATATCAAGCTGAAGCCTGTGTAATCTCTGTTTGTTTCCTATATGAGATCTGCAGGGAAAAGCTCTAAAAATGCAAGCAATAAAAGACCTTTATTGTCCTTTTTTTTTTTGGAGCTTTACTTTTATGCAAATATCAAACTGGCATACATGGATTTCAACATGCTATATGAAGAGCATTTTAAAATCTAAGATGACAAACTGAGTGTAAATCCTTCCAAATGAATATTACCGCATGCAATTTAAAGCTATTTATATGTTAATTAAGAATAAAAACCAATCACTCTGCTCAGCTTTGATATTTGAATGCCACAGACGACCATGCGGCATCTAAATTTTTTACCAAACCCTTTTGTACTCAACCAAAGTAAAATATTAATCATGTCTTCTTCACAGGGGATTTTTTTTTTCTTGTTTTTCTTTTTCTTGTTTTTTTTTTTTTTTTTTTTTCAACCATTAATTGGGGAGTGTCTAAAAAATGTGTAAAATTCATTCTGACTTCTTGCTCCATTTGCCTGGAGCTTCGATCAGGTTTAAAGCATCAGTGTTAGAACCCCACGCGCCTAACAGGTTATCTGCCTAATTACAGTGTTGGAGAGGTTGCACGGTTAAAAATTTAAGAAGCTCCATAACCTCTATTTCACCCTGTGTGTGTACAGGACCCCTGAGACTGTTCGCTCGCTCCTTCTCCATTAGCTCATGTCTTCATGCCCAGAGGAACTCACCGTGGTGACAGGCAGCCCTGGATTGCTCTAGCTGCAGGGCGGAAGGGGTTAGGCTGCGCTTTCCGCACTACGCGCTCCTGCAGTCTCCAGCTGAACCAATATTAACAAATACTGTAAACCACAGGGTGTAGGGATGGTCTTGGTACTTTTAGTGCATGCCTTAACCTTAACCTTCATCTGCATTTGTTTTGCCCGGTTTCAAAACTAAAATGGAATGGAAGATCCAAATAAACAATCTTAACAATCTCCGATATTTGTGGAAGTCTCCTCATAGGAATCGTAATAAATAATAACTCTGAATTTCTTTTTGCAACGAAAATAGATGGGGCGAAAGAACAAGAATATGAGTTTGCAATAGAGACACCTCATTAATAAGGCAGTGGACTGTTCTCATACCGGCTTTACGGCTTCATCCGAGACAAATGTGTTGCTTCTAGGGATTAGTTTCAGCGTTATAGACAAGTTACAGATATATCCCTGATTTAAACGCCATTGAGACTGTCATATTCCCAACTTTATCTCAGTGGGTTGGAAATGAAAGATGACCTCTTGTACATACTGAAATCAATCATCCTGACAGACATGGCTCTAATTCTTTATAACCCCATATCAAAACCTCAGAATTATTCCTCTTCTTTTAATGTTGATGAGAAATATTTTCATTTTCATCCAGCTAATCTGACTTTTCATCTGCAGAGAGGGAAAATTAGCATGAGTCCCAAATCTCACCTCTCTTTTCGTGAAAAAACACACAAGAGTGCCAAGAATTTTAAAAGGTCTTGGTAATGTCTCTAAAACATCATACTTTTGAAACCTTCTTAAGGACTTCAGATCGTTAAACATTTTGCCACCGAAGAATCATTGCTAAAGCATAAACAGCATGTATTAATACACAGGAGGAAAGATGAAGATACATCCCGGGAAGGTTAAATCACCACTGCAGGTAGGAGACTGAAACGAGTGTAATTTTTTGGATGTAAATACCTTTTCTATCCCAGCTTAACATGCAAAGACAACTCTAAGCAAGTCATTTGTAGGTTAATTCCAAAAAGTGTCAACACTTGGGCTCTGTGGAAGTGTCAAAATGTTGCTCTGTTTGTTTAAGAATCCTGACCTGCCTGACTTAGCAACAGGCTCAACCAATAGCGTGAGTTTGGGGCGGGCGTGTTTAGGAATGTTTGCAAAAAAACATTATTTTTGCAATTCTGTTTGGTGACAGCAGTGGTGCAAAATTCCACAATTCAAGGTGAAATACACAAAAAGTCTTTTGTGACTATTTTGTAATGGTTTCCAAAAGAAATTTTACAAAAGCTAATAGGTATTCTTGACATGTTGATAAAAAGATTACAAACAGTGCATTAAGAACGAGAATGTATATTTGAAAGTAAATTTGAATTAGTTTGATTTCTTTTTAAAGTTATAAAGGTAGATAGTGTAGGTCTACACAATAGTAGCATTTTGTACGTTACTGTGGATGTGGTTTTTGGTTGAACGGTATAAAATGAATATGCTTCTCCAGGGCTTTAGAGCAGCCATGGGCACCAAAATGAGAACAAAAGTGGTTTTGGATGTGGGTGAAAGCCTGTCAGCGAGAATGCACTCAAAGAACCGATATCATTCTCCAAATACGCTTCGACAAGGGTGCAACAGGCCGTCTGAGGACTCTGCCAGTCAAACCTGGGATGTAACTTCTGCAGGAGTGTTTTATTTTCCTGTCACATTCAGTATTCTGAAGTAAATTTTCTTCTTTGTGTGGTGACATTCTCTGTCCTTCAGCAGCGAGACTTTAAGTGTTGGTTACTAATTCTGTGATGGCCAAAAAAACTTGAAATGGTCAAAAAAACTGGTGCCATGTTAAGATTTCATTGCAGTTGGTTTCATAGCGCTTCGATGTGAGGAACTTTTAATGGATGAACATAAAACTCACAAAGACGACAAATTCTTTCCCCAAGGTGAGCGATTTCTAATGGTATTCTCAATAATTCAGAATCTCAATAATATCCCAGATTAGAGCCACTCACGATCTGAATAAGAAATATAATTGAATTAATAATAAATGATTGAACAAGACAAAGAAACACTGAATTTCAATGAGAGGCTGTCACTGCAATGACATTTCGTTGATGGCTTCAGAGAAAACTTCTGTTAAAGGGTGACATTCAGAAATGTGAAACATTTAAATTATAAAACTAAATGAAGTTCTTAATCTGTTAATGCCACTACGACAAAAAGCAAGTGACTGGAAAGAGATGCTAGAGGAGCGAGATGGGCCATGGCCCTCTAGCAAGGATATTGATTCTGTAACTCAACTGGTAGAGCATGGCGTTAGCAATGCCAAGGTCACGGGTTCGATTCGCAGGAATGCCAATGCGATCTAATTAGTATTCTATAGAAGTTCCTTCATACAGTAAAGTTCTAGTTTGCTTACAATACCAATGCAGTGAGAGCATCTAAACCATAAATTCTTTTATTTATGAATTAGGAACCATTTTAGACACCTCCAAACCTTTATGAAATCTTTGAAGTACATATTTAATTCAAGGAATTAATGGTATGTTTTTATTTTATTTCTATTAACTGAGATTAAATATCTTTAATGTAATTAAATTTAACATAGCACATACAAAGCATGTTTAACATTTCATTCAGTTCTATGTGATTTTGAAACAGTGGTCATTGTGACACACACACACACTGAGAGTCAAATTATGACATATTTGCAGAGTATGAACTGAGTTTGATGAGTTTGAACTTCAAGTTTTGTAGCAATAGCCAACAATACATTGTATGAGTCAAAATGATCGATTTTTCTTTTATGCCAAAAATTATTACGATAATATGTAAAGATCATATACCATGAAGATATTTTGTAAATTCCCTACTGTAAATATATCAAAACTACTCATTTTTGATTAGTAACATGCATTGCTAAGAACTTTATTTGGAAAACTTTAAGGGAAATTTTCCCAATATTTAGAATTTTTTTGCACCCTCAGATTCTAGATTTTAAAAATGGTTGTATCTTGGCCAAAAAATTTCCTATTCTAACAAACCACACATAAATGAATTATGTATAAATCTAAATGTAAAAAAATTGACTGGTTTTGTGGTCCAGGGTCACATATGCAGTTGTGTACAAATACAATCCAGACTTGCTGTATTTGCCATGTTTTTTTTTTTTTTGTTTTGTTTTGTTTTGTTTTGTTTTGTTTTAATGAACAGTTTAACCGTGAAGAAAAAACTCTTTAGCACTTACCTGTCTCACAGTATTATCTGATTATTATGGATTTATTTGGAATTTAATTTGTGATGAGTCATCAGGTGTATAAACACATGTACATGTCCCAATTAATAAATAAAAATGTTGGTAACACTTTATTTTAAGGACCAATTCTCACTATTAACTAGCATGCATAGTATAGGCTGTTTATTAGTACTTATAAAGCACACAATAATTCCTTATTCTGCATGATCATATTGTAGATCCCTTAATTCTAACCCATACATAAACTTAACAATTACATACTAACTCATAACAAACAGCAAACTTAAAATAAAGTAACTTCTTTAAAATAAAGTTTGACCCAAAAAGGCTTGTATTTTTTATGCTGTCGGTATGTTGATCTTGCGCATTTCAGAATTGTGCATACTTGATGAAATTGACGTTTTACTGGCTGCAAGTCATGAGGGGAGGACAGGAAGTGACCGATCGCATGAAGCATTACAGGAGGTTGAGGATCCATCATTAATAAAAGAACTGCTGAGGAACATTAAAGCGATTTGCTTCGCTTGCGATCCTGTGACTTAAAGGGAGTTTTGTTGGCGTCTCGCTGTGCAGGCACGTCTGATTACATGAATAGAGGCAGGTAGTTTCCTTTAACATATGTGGCCTGGACTGTAACATTAACCTCCTGCAGCTCAAGCCTGCTGCTCTTGACGATGCACGGACGGAACGGGGCGAAATGAAACTCTGTCCGCATGTTTATAAATAATCAAGGACCTTTCGCTACAACTCGTGTTTGTAAGACTTTAAATAACCGAAAGTGCCATTATCTTGTGCGTCTCAAAGGGTCTGGCGTCTTATCAAAGACTTCAGGTATTTGTTTGACATTTAGAAGGTGTTACTGAAGCAGAATGGCAGCTAATGGCATTGGATTATACAGTTATTTTCACATTTTAAATTGGACTGAAAAAAAGCCAATCAGTGGCATTGCATTCACATATGATTAATGTCCTGTGAACAAAGTTAAATGGCGGTTTAAGCGGATCATGCGTAGCCTCATCTATTTTCTACATCTCATTATTTCTGTCGTGTAGCAGTAGTTTGTGTTGATTTTCCGGTGTGTGTTCTTGTTTTAACCAGTGTATCCAGGAATAAGGACACATTGTTGACCATTTTTAAATGGTTTAAAATGTCTTGCCGCTCGTAATTGAATGTATTGCACATGTTTATAGTTCACAAGCATCACTCTCCAAACGCAGACCCAGGCTTTCTAACCCATTTCTGATCAGAGAATGTTGCGTGAATGAAGCTGGTAAATGATGGTGTAGTGCCCTCTACTGTTGGCACTCACAAGTAAGACTTCAACTTTGTTTACTCCGTGAGTGTAACAAGAATAAAGCCTTTAAAAGGGCTAATATGACGGTCTTGTGTTCACGAGGGCTTTTTTTTGGGAAACTCCTGCTGTTTTAAACTTTCTTGCTGTGACTTTGGAAGTTTTATTGCGGGCTTCCTACTGAATCTTTTTTGGAAACATGTGGGTTGTGTCCCGACTATCTTGCTGGTTTTTGGTGTTGAATTTTACCCTGGAGACCACAGCACACGCTCTTCAGAACAAAGCAGACATTTCACTAGAGTTCTGGCCTTTAATTACTCAAGCACTCACCATTTAGAAAAGAAACTGACTTGTTTTGTCAGGGAAATATCCTTAGATTACGCCTTGGACACAACAGCAGTAGTAATGAATGTCAAGAATAAGGTTCAGTTTACTGACTGATCGCTCTTTTTTTGTAGGTGAGCATTCTACCATGGCATCTGCCTTCATATGCATATGTAGCATCAGTCTTATGCTGTATTGTAGATTCGAATGCTCATCTGCATGTCATTTTCACAGATTATCATACATTAACATACATTTCTGATTTTCTCCATTCAAAAAGTGCAGAGCTGAAATTCTCCATGCTTACATCTCTGTTGAGCCTGGGAATCAGGGAGGCAGCTTCGGCTATAAATTGCACCATCACCATTCTCTAAAATCACAAGTTCCAGTGATTTCATTTATTGTTCAGCATTTTTGTTCATTTACACTTCATTTTGTAACAACCCGATGAAACCCGATGTTTTACATTTACATATAATTCTGTTCTATAGACAAAAAAATGTACTTGTGTTTAGTTCTCATCTATCTTTCATTATAATAATAAATATGTACTGTATCATTTGGGGTTGGTAGAATTTTGAATGTTTTTGAAAGAAGTCTCTTATGCTTACTAACGCTATGTAAAAACAGTGTGTAAAATATACAGTAAAAACAGTAATGATATTAATGATATTATTACTATTATTAAAATAACTGTTTTCTATCATTTCACTATAATTTAAAAAGGAATTTATGCTTGTGATGCAAAGCTACTTTTTCAGCATCATTGCTCCACTCTTCAGTGTCACATGATCCTTTAGAAATCATTCTAATATGCTGATTTTCTACTTAAGAAACATTATTATTGTCACATTAAAAGTGGCTTCGTATTGTCACATTTTAAGGATTATTTGATTAATAGAAAGTTCAAATGAAGGGCATTTCTTTTAAATAAAAAAATGACAGCAAAAGTCTTTGCTGAAGTACTAATTTCTTACAAATATAATAATAATAATAAGAAAAAGAAGAATCTTACTGACCACAAACGTATGAATGGTAGTGTTTGTAAAAGAGAGAAAATGTAGTGATAAAATCATAAAATGCTTTAAATAACATGTTCTTAAAACAGTGCAGAATTAAAAATGTTAGAAATTATATATGTAATTAGCACTTTATTACTCACTATATCTAATTTAACTTTTTTTTTTTATTGAACTCATGTAATTGATTTGGGGGCTCTAAATTTATGGTGTCTCTCTATCTATTATCTATCCAGCCTCTGGGGGAACTGATTTAGAGTTTTCCACAGATTCTTTGAAACATATTCAGGAGTTCACCTCATTCTCCCCCGAAGGGTCCTGCAGTTGAACCCGCCTTTGAATAGAACAGTTTGCCTGAAGCTCATTTACACTGTATGCTTGAACCGCATTGAGATTTTATGACATGAATGATATGAGCTGATTATGGCCAACTCCTGCCAATTATGTGCCTCTACGTGTATCCTTAAAACCTTAAAAGTCAAGTTTAGATAGGAAAAGGCTATTTCAGATAAGACCTCTTAAGTTCAGGGGTGTGTTAGTAAATTTTTTTTGGTTTTTTTATCTACACTTTTTGTAAGTGAAAATAATTTCACAAAAATGACTGAATTTTAGTACAATATGTTTGATTACAGGAATAAATTAGAGGTTTCCATAAATACAAATAAATACATAAATATATATATATATATATCTGTATCTATAAAATATATTATTTTTGTTGAGAAGCTAACTGCAGAAACAAGTGTAATCAATAGAAATTCTGTGGTGTTTTGTGACATTAGTTTGTCTCATTTAAAAACAATCATATCAACTTCTGTTTTTATTCTGTTATATCAAAATCAGAGACCCTCAAAAAAGCTTACTGAGTAATAACAAATGTTATCTCCTTATTTACAGCTTATTCCTTCTTAATTTTCTTGCCATTGACTGAATAAGTTTATACAGTAAATTAAAATTCTAAAATATAAATGCCTCCCTAAAACATAAGGGTATTGTTTTTTTATAGGATATTGTTTTGTTTTGTTTTTTAGTAATTTTAATTAAGTACCTAACATTTTTTTATATATTTCTGTATTATACTACTGTATTTTGTTTGTTCTTAAAAATATTAAAAGATGTAGATGCTTCTGCATCCACAAATTAGACCATGTATTAAAAGAATATTGCCGTACAGAGAGATTCTTCTTTAAGTTTTGCAGTAGTTTGGACACCTGGTTTGTTTTCCCTCTGAAACTTTGCTAGTCAAGTTACTAACTGCAACAACACCTGCACAGACATCAGAAACTCATACACTGCAAGTTTTGAAGTTCGGAATTTATTTTTTTTTCTGTTTACGTTTCATGAAAATCTGCAATGCAGAAGCAAAAGAAATGGACAGAAAATACTAAAAACAGCACCACTGATTGTTCCACTTTGGTCTGTATGGACTCACACACACATACTTTTTAAGCAGCATTTTACTATTATGCCTTAATTAAAGGGGCCAGTGTGAGAAGTGAGAGCAACTGCGCACATCCAGCTGATGAAATTCTCCTGACATAACTGAATTGGCTAATGATGGTCTGATTCATATGCATGGATAATGTGCTGTATCTGGGTCACCTCATTAGCCTAGTTTTGATCGCCTTAGAATGCCAGATGAATATGCATCCCACCTGTGAGTCTCTATAAACATGAACAGTGCGCTAAACAACTCTTTCACCTGAGCACAGAGGCTGGAGCTGAAATCACATCTGTCATCATAAGAATGAATAAGATACTTTAACCCAGAGGAATAAATCTAAAGGAGACCCTTAGAAGATAAAACACGCTATAAAACGGTGACAAGCTTTCAACAGGCATCTCACATCGCCGGGGTATCACAGAGAGAATCGTGCGCCATAACTCACTCGACCACATGCCAAGAAAAAGCTCCGAATATTACATATCGGCCTGGTGGATCACATATCAGGCATGTCCTACATGTGGCGCTTTGGTTTCCTCAAGTTGCCATTCAAAGTGACAGCTCTGCTTTAATTAATCAAGCTGCAGAGATTGATTTAAATAAAACCTACTAACTCATTAGCATACAAAGAAAGGAGCGTACCTCCACCGAACGACTCTCTTCAGAGAGGTAGAACTGCTTCGCGCATGCTACATTAACCCCTGTAAATGATTTGGCTGCAGTGAGGTTGCGATTAATCTTCACAGTTTCTCTGAATCATTAAAGATGGATGGGAATGATCAAAAAACACTTTCACTTTATTTACATATTTCATCATCATCAGCGACTTGGATTCCAATCAGACGCATCCCTCAGTACCTTTGACTAAATACATTGATTGCGGTTCAATGAAAGCAAGGAAAGCTGACCGCTTGTACAAAGATGTTAACATGGTCAGTGTCACACATTTGCTCATTTGATTAATGAGCGCAAAATGTCAATATTACATAACACTATGTATACCAATTTAATTTAATATAATAGCAGATTTAGATATTGCGCATTGAGAGCGGCTATCCAGAGTTTAATGCAGTTTAATTCTGCATATTGGGAAAATTTCAACCGTTTTTTAACCTTTAATTATCCACAAATGCCTATTTTGTGTAAATATCTTTTTATGAGCAAACACTGCACTAGGGAAGAAAATTTGCATTGTACTTGACAAACTCTGAAAAATACTTAGCAAAAAGAAATAGCTAATTCTAAACATTTATTTTTATTTTTGTGCACCTTGTTATGGACTCATGGGGCTACAATAATGTGTAGCAATCTGTCGAACAAAACAGATTTTTCTAATAAGCTGGAAACTAACCCATTTGTGCCTGTATGTTTGTTAAAAGGAAACTGTTTGCATTTATTTGTGGGGGGATTATGAACGTGAGTCTACTTTTCTCCTGTTCTAATGAATGAAGCAGAAGTCACCAGCATATGAAGGAACATTCGACACCTCTGAACTAAATTAAGCTGAAGTCAGAGCTAAATTTCCTCCCAAGACAGTTGAGTATGTGAGTCAGCAAAGTTTCATGTGTTGGAAAGATCCTCACTGTAAATCTCTCCATCCCAGAACGCCAGCCCTGAACCAACAGCAGCAGCTGGTCCGAGGGTTCATCTGATCCCACTCAAATCACCCGTCCTGATAAAATCTCCTACAACATACAGTACCCACAAAACCCACTGGCAGAACATTGTATTTTCTGCTGTTTTCAATAGAAAATATAAAACATTTGCAGACTTCTGAGAGCCATATAAACAGTCCAAACTGGATTTCAATTAATCTTCGCCAATATTTGTGAGACTAACAAAATAAACAACTGAAAGAGAAGTTTAGAACTGAATACATTCAAATAAATTTGATGACAATCACAACTAGGCTTTAAGCGACCATCAGATATTCTGCGATCGTTTATTCAGAAATAATGAATTAAGCACATTCTTTCTCACTCTTCTCTTCCTCGTTTAATAAATATAGACACCAGAGCAACGGTAAAATGGTCGGCGCACCGCTGGCAGCCAGGCGAGTCTTTGTTTTCACATTGATGACCGCAAAGTATTCATGAGAGAGTGCATTCAATACCTCTCAGGTTACAATTACATAAGACACAAGACATCCATTATGGCCACTGTCCTGCCTCACCACAAATTATCTCCATACAAGCAGTCTCTAATGGCCTGCTGTCAGAGAGGAGTTTCAAACCATTAAGCAATTTAAAAGGAATCCGAGCAAACAGAGATAAATCACATTCAGTCCTCTAACAGGGCCGTGTGTTCACAATCAGGAGGAATAGGTAGAGTAATAGCTCAAATGCCTCCAAGACGATAAAGCAGGAAAAGCATGAAAAGCCGAAAAGCCAGGATATTAAGATGCGCTTACAGGATGTCAGACTTATATATATAAACATGCCTAAATACAGTACATGCATAGGCCAAAATAAAAATGCATCATAGTTTTGATGAAAAGGGACTATTACACATTTATTTCGCTTTATTCTATGCAGTACCAAAATGCAAAATAAAAACAACAAATAACATAGTGTCTAACATAATGAAAGTAAAGAGCAAGTTAGGCATTGCTTAATGAGGTATTGAAAGTTAATGAGAGTGTCATATGTATATTCATTTCTGTTATTTCTCAGCATCTTTGTGTATTCATTATATTGATTTATTGACTATATTGATTTCTATAAATTAATCATAAAGACAGGCCAATTAACACCATAGAAAATCATAAAAATAATTATATCCATTACTAAGACATACCGTTCTTGCAGTTTTCCCAACAAAATGATGAGCATGTTTGTTAATTTAATTATATATATATTTATAAATTATTATTAATATTAACAGTGATGTTGAAATTAAAAAAGTGAAAGTTTAAATGATTACATGTTACAAATGATTACATTTGTTAGAAAAATTATGTTAGCAATATTCCTTAATAAACTGCCCGTTTTCATATTTAAACAGGGACATGGTTAAAATGTCAGTATCTCCAACCAAAATGAAATGATTAACCCCTTTTTTGTCACCCGTGAAGTTTTCTTCACCATTTCACAAATCAATCCTAATCTAATCATAACAAACTATATATCTTTGGAAAAGTCTAGGAATCCTAAATAGATATCTTACCTTTTTTTGTGTGTGTGTTACAACTTATGTAGAAAAAAAAGTAGTAGATTAATTTATGACAAGAGTGCACCTTTAAAAATCTACTTCATAACAGGAGATCTGACCTTTGTCACAAAAAGACTTTGTTTCCTTTTACCCTGTCACACTTTAGATATCATAAAAGATTATACATCACTTGAAAACTCAAAATTCATCCTTTGAAAAACATTTTAAAATCAGAGATTGCATTACCATGGAAAATGTACATCAAAATCATATTACAAACTGTTTTTGTTCATGAATTTTAAAAAAAATACGTTTGAATACTGGATTTTCACGTCTATGTTCAAAAATGGGAGGGTTAAAAATCCACTAAAACAAAGTAATAAGAATTTTATGTTGAAACAATTTAAATTTTTAAGTCATATCTAATATGTTAAGGCATACAATGAAGGTACGAAAATAAGTGAGTTTAACCCAATGTAGCCTGGTTTGACTTGAATAAACGAATTAATTTAGAAACAGCACAAGGAGCAAGGTATCTTTGGAGTAGGCTTTCAAATATATACATATATATTTCTTCTAAAATATCTATAGAAGTAATAACAAACTTTTAACAATTAAACTTCTGGACAAATCCCCACACAGTGTCCATAATCTCTTTAAACTGGATTATATTCTGCTGTTGTTGAAGACAATCGCCCTCCCTCTGTGCACTCAACAACTATTGAATCATGCATTGACAAACATCCAGTGAAATAATCATGCAGTCAGTCTTGATTAAAGATTTTTATATTGTTTAAATTGTAGCAGCAGGACCGGGTCAGTGAATATTTGATTTAAGAACGTGAAATAATACGCAATATTCAGGCAATATGTGGGATTTCAGAGGAGTACGTCTGAAGTGAGCATGTCCGCACCCCATGAGGCTGGATCTCTTCAATCGGTCGCAAAGTGGATTATCCCCTGCACTCCTAACACAGAGTTTAGAAGTTTCACACATAATTTGTTGTAATAAGCATTAACTCAGTGGTGGCTACAAGGAAGAGAAAAGAAGGAAAAAGCAGAGGAAGAAGAGAGAGAGGGGAAAGAATAATGAATAAATTAGACACGCAGCAGGCTCGGCTTTTGCCAGAAAATTCAGTTCTCCTCAAGGAACCGCGGGGACACCAAATCATTTTTCTCGCACCGGCACTGAGGCTGATCAGAAACTACATGCTCGACATGCTAACGCCGCTACACTTCATGAGCAAAGGTTGCCGGAGACGGAAGAGGCCGCCACATTGTTCAGTGTCAAACGTGTCACAGCGTTTAGAGTTTCATAATGTCTTTGCTTCATTAACCTACAATTCACTGCTAGTTCCTGTTTTAAAACCAGGCTATGACAGGAAGTAACTTCATAACGGTACCAAAATTGCAAATTCAGCAATTCAGCAATTTTTTAATGGTGCAATGTATTTTAAAATGTGTAAATATATAACTGAGCTTTACAATCGGGGCTCTTTGGATTAAAAACAATGAGATTCCTAATTCGGGTGACAACAGATACATTACACTGAAAAAATATATATACAATACATAATAAAACTTGGAACACTGTGATTCGTTTAACTGTGTCAAAAACAGAACGCACTGAACTGTTACCCAGAAGATGATAATAATAATAATTTAAAAAAAAAACTGTATTTAAGCATTCACATTCTTTAAAATAAACTTCCCAGTGCAACTTTAGGACAGTGTGAATGTGTCAGATGTAAAGCTTTAAACTGCGACACTGATGCACCTTCTCAACAAGCCACACTGCTATTTGTTGGAAAAAAAATTACTGAAAAAGCCACTGGGTTTTAGAAAACACATCAGCTAGGGTCATGCAACTGCAAAATGAAGTTAGTTGTGCTGTTAATTACTTATTCCCCAAAACTGAAGCAACACATCAGGGTTGTGACCTCTAACAACGCAACAGGATCTACTACTACTATACCAAAACAATCCACAAATATATATCTAATGAATATCCGCTTTCTTACCTGCACTGGGGTGCTGTGCATTGTGGCCAAGAGCTGGTTATGTTAGTGTGTTTGTCAGTGGGCTAGTTTGCTATGTGGCTTGCACTGACACACTCTTTAAGGTCCATTGTGAATAGAAGGCCTGTGCATAATAGACACTCCACGATAACAAAGACTGATAATCCCGTCTGCCCAACAGCTCCCATGTTGCGGGCCGACATTTTAAGGGCAGTTAAGTTGCTGTGTGGCGACACTGAATGAACTGTGGGTAGAGAGAGTCACCCAAGAAGCCATTATCTATGGCAAGCAGCGTCAATTCACATCAATTAGGGTCCATCCAAAGTGTTTGTGGTGAGGCTTCAAATTAATAATTAAATAAATAAAGCTGACCGCAAGTGGCTGCTACACAGCCCTTCAGTCATTTGAGTGAGTCCTCTGAGTATTCGCACACAGAAAGCCAAAAGTGGCGGCCGGAAAAAGAGGCTTTGTTACTCTTTCCTTCCTTTTAGTTCTGTAGATGTGTGCAGATAAATGAACACTATCACTTTCATCAAATAACTGGCCGATCAAAAGCATTTTGGGTTTATTCTTTTTTTTTTTTTCCAGCATTTTTTGTAGGCAATCAACTAAAAACTGGAAAAGAAGAAAAAGGGAACATTTCAGGGCACTACATTTATTAAGTTAATGAGTTAGTGTTTAACTTTCATAAAATTTGATCATCAACATCAGGAGGTCAAACTAAACATTATACAAAACAAGTTCTCAGATTATTTGTTTATAACGATAGTCTGTTCCAAACCACCGGAATACTTGTTTTAAATAAACAAATGTAAAAATATAAAACATATTTCTTCGTAGTGCTGCCTCCAAATCCATGGCAAGAAAACAAACTTGCACAAAACTTATCGAGGGCAACATATGTAGAGCTATGCAATGTTTTATAAATATGCAGTGTTCCCCTCATTAACTTCCCAGTGTGGATTAATTTAATGAGTTGCATACAATGCAGATGTGATTTAATATGCTGCATCTCCTTTAAAGTGAGAGACAACAAATTTAAACATATTTGTAAATCATGTTAAACACATTTCTCAAAAGTTCTATCCATTTCTTTATGAGTAAAATGTTTTGAGTGGGGGAAATGTTACTGAGTGCGTATTTAACAGAACAGCCTGTTTCTTTCTAATGGATTTTGTCCTGACTTAATGGTTTTCTATTCCTGATGCGGGATGAGAAGATCCAACAAACACTGGTGAAAGAACAGTTGAGGAACGTCTGCAAATTAAATTTTGACAAACAAAGCTGTAATTAACAGGAAGGTGTTCCCACACTCCCAAAAGCAGGTGTTAATGTGAGTTGTGTCTAAATACCAAATGGATGTGACTTTAATGGATTCTCCCAGTTTGAATGTCATCAATATTCTCTGTGGCCTGAGGGATACATCTGTACTAAATGTCCTTGATGAAGATCCTATAAGTCCAGACCTGTCACTGAAATATATGTATATATTGCACAATGACTTTTAACCTCATACTATTAAAAAAAATGTAAATTATTTCATTAAATGCATGCATTTTTATTAATTTTATGTAAATCAAACATTTATGTGTATTTACATTTCTATGTTTGATTTGAATTTACATTTGTAAATATATATATATATATATATATATATATATTAGTAATAATAATAACAATAATTTAATTAATTTAATAAGTAGCACAGTAATGAAAATATCTAGTTCTAACTCTTAGGCTTGAAAGTATTTGCTATTCCTGAGTGCAATCTCTACAAAACATTTTAAAATCCTGACTAGAAATCTATATGAAGCAATGTCCAATAATTTATTTGACCTACAATACATTTTTACAGCAGACAACAACCTTCAATTCCAAAAACCTTCAAACCTCCAGTCATATTGTATAATATGTACTGCATACAAAGACTTTTTATTGACTAATCTCGGCACGTAACACACGCTACACTTACAGTATAGTACAGTAGTAAACATGCAGTATTAAACACATTGTGCAACAGTGTTATGGGAAACAGCAGCACAGAAATGAAGATTCTAAACTGTCTGCTTAAAATGCGTGATGATTTTTGAAGGCCATGAAACATCGGGAACTGTGTGACACATCTCAAGTGAAAGCTACTGAGAAGAGTGTTTATGAGCCATGAGCTATGACTTTAGGCATTAGTGCCATGATTTTTTTTTTTTTTTTTTTTTTTTCTGTGAAAACTAAATGTTGCATAAATGATTAATAATTAAAAACAAATGTGTTATAAAACATATATTTTAAATTATTTTGATACACAAAATACTAGACATTTTTTATTACTTTTATCACATTTCATTTTTACTTTATTTTCACACAAACCAACCAAATTACAAACCAACATTCTTTCCAAACTAAATAACTCATTTTAATTTAGAATAATCTGCAACCCTGTTTCCCATTTTGTCACAGTGCTTGGATTTTTCATTAGGCGTTAATTTTTTAAACTGAAAAATAATAATAGAAATTGTGGTACAGAATTATAAAATCGAGGTGTAGACTGTATTTAGACAGTTACCATATATAGGTAACAGAATTGCAAAAACTGCAAACTATATTGCTTCCAACCAACTGTTGGAGGATGGTGGAAGGTGGTTTAAGTGTAAGGACATTTGTCTTAATTAAACTGTTATGAACTCTGTCTACAGTAGTCAACATCTTAAACCAGCTAAGAACCAGTTAAAAAAATAAAAAAAAATAAACCTACCTAACGAGCATATTTCTTTTTTTTTTTTTTTTAGCTTAGGGTGTATTGCAGATAAAACTCAGCTTTGATCTCTGAAGCGTAGGGACATGTGGACGATGTGGAATCAGTGGAGACAATGATTTCTCCAATCAGGTGTCATCTTTTATAATGAATTCTGTATGCGTTAGGCAAGACGCCCAGTCAGAGGCACTTTTTGGGGCTTTCAAAAGATGAAGCCTGTCTTTTTAATGTTTAAATACATGCTGAACATCTTCTGAGCTAACTTCAAGTTGACCCATACAGGGAGAAAACGCATATGAATCATTTAAAAGTGAAGGAGGGGGGAAAAGGAGAAGGAGAAAGGATAAGAGAAAAGAAAGCTTGGCGTCTGAAGAGTGTGTTTATATAAAACAAAATGTGCATGTTATGGTATAAAAACAGCATAACAGCACTGGGAATGATGTTACAGTTTGTGTATGAGATAAAAAGGGAATATCGTCTTCTGGGATCACATATTTGGATGTAGTTTAACTTAAAGCAGAAGCTTAAAACGCTAAGGAATTCAACTCTTTTCTAGCTACAGTACACTAGAATTTTCTCTTTTCGAAAGACTTAGAGCCTCCTCTACTGGACATAAACCATTCAAAACAAACCCATGAGAAATACATATGGTCTGGATGGCTCATTTGTCTATTTGCAAGTTCTTAACATGTCTGTTCCCTTGAAAGGGAACATCGAACTGCATCCTCAAGCGGTCGCTATGGGGAATGCCTTAGGCGTGACCAGTGTCTTGAAGCATACATCTAAATACGACAGTACCATTGGCTGGCGACAGCTTGTGACGTCACTACCGGCACGACACAGTATAAAAGGGCACTGGGAGAACACATCATCCTCTTCTTCGTCTTCACACGGCTCACATACTGCGTGTGGTGAAACGCAATCATGTTCAGCTCTCAAAGGAGTTGAATGCGCTCATGCATTCATTGCTTGTTTCTTGTGAGGGATAAGCATGCTCTTGCAGCTCGCATGTTGTGTGTGTGGAGAAGAGCAAGCGCTTTCGGCTCTCGAGGGAATTGAATGCACTTGCTACATTCATTACTTATTTTTCGTGAGGGATACGCATGAATTAAATGTGCTCGACTCACAAGGAGATGGCTTGTGCTCTTTGTGATGCATTCACAGGACTACTGAGAGGAGAGGTGAGAGTGCCTCTCGCGGAAATAGACAGATGATTTTTATCATGTTCTTTTTACTGCACTCCGGGAGCCCTTTTTCAGGTTGTATGACTCTCTCTCTTCATATTTATTGTCTTCTGGTCAAGCTTGGAAGTGTTCCCCTTATTGCAAGGGTTAGCTACGAGCCTATCCCTCCCAGTTGTGCTCGGAGGGCTAATCTCAGCTTGATAGACAAGAGCACGGCTCCACTGAACTCTATATGTAACAATATGGGGTTGTTTAGCCCATCGCTATCACCTCCTTCGTCAGCTGCCTCTACGCTGGTCCCGGCTGGAATTTGTGTTCCCCTTTAAACTGGATCCCATTCTTATGGCTCTTTTTGCATTACTCTGCTTCCCAGACACGGCCGTGCTCCCCTCACTATGGGAGGGTCCTTTTGAAGCTACTGCTCCAAATCGAGTGTCTGAGGCCTCTCTTAGAGCTTCTCTCTTGGAGCTTCATTGAGCAGCAGCCGCAGGTTGTTAGGCCTCTTTCTGCCTCCCTGCTATGCTGTTTGCCTTGTTGTTTGAGCCTTAACAGTTCTCCCCATACCTTTGAGGGTTACCTTGTCCCAACTGAGCGTTTGAGATCACCTCTTACGGGTCCTCCGCTCCTTGAGGTCCATTAGGCAGCAGCCTCAGGTTGTTAGGCCTCTTTCTCCCTGAAAAGACAATGTGGCTTCTGCAGAATCATGTGCTGCAGCGGCATCTGGAAAGAGAACGTGGCTTCTGCAAAGGCGTGCACTGTTGCGGCATCTAAAAGCATATGTGGTTTTTGCGGAAGCGTGCATTGCTGTGGCATCTAAAAAGAGAATGTGGCTTCTGCAGCGTCTGAAAAGAGAATGTGGCTTCTGTGGGCACTGCTGTGGCAGTGGGGAAATATGGATAAGGCTCCTGCGGGAGTAGGCACTGTTGCAGCAGTGGGCAAATGCGGATAAGGCTCCTGCGGGAGCAGGCTCTGCTGCAGCAGTGTGGTAAAGAAGGCTAGAGCCTCCTACTGGAGGGGGGTGCTGAGGGGATGGTCGAAGTGGGGATGAGTCGTTGCAGCTTAAAAGGGATTGCTGTGGAGGGTCTGGAGTTTGAGTAAACGGGAACTGGAGTTAAACGGGCTGCCCACATTAAAGGGGTCGGCTAAAGAGAATTCGGTGAGCTTCTTTGATATGGAAGTGGTCTGACCGCATGTAGGCCTTGAAGGCCTCTGGCTTCTGAAGGCTTCTGACAAAATCTGTGGAAGGAAAGGGCTGTGGATGGGTCTGCAACACTAGTGCCCGCTACTTGAGCTGGAGGCCGGTGAAAAAGAAAAGGGATTAGGGGTAGTAGACAGAAAATTTGAGATGTGAGGGCCTGCGTTGCAAGTGGAGGCAGCTTCGTCCTTGTTTCTGGTGCTGTAGGCCCTAGGAAATGGAGAGTGCTTTGTGACTTTTGGCGGGACATGCTGAAATGTCCGGGCAGTCTGCAGTGTTACCGACCCTATCAGCTTGTTTTTCAAAGCAACTAGCAACAAAGGTAGCCATTTAAAAAAAAAAAATATTTGGTACCTTTAAAAAGTTATAAATGATAAAAGGCAAACGTTTTTCTCTTAACCACACGAAAGGAAGAAAGTGTGGAAACAGCTGGCCAGCCAAGCGGCACATCGGCTCGTAGCGTTAGACATTTTGGGAGAGGTGCCTAGCAGTACGCACTTCACATATGAATTAAGTGGATATGAATTTATGATACGCCTTAATTTTTTAGTATGATTGTTAATTATATACTGTTGGCCCACTGTGATCAACAGTGAAACTTTTCTCTTCTACTGTTGGTCTTATCCATTAATTTTATCCATTAATCTTCTCCATCTTATCTATCCATTCATCCAAATGTGATGTGAAATTAAATACAGATAAAATGGTGGTGAAAAATACGGAAAGTATGTGTCATGGTTACATAATGACATTAACATCCAATGATGTTGTGACCAGTATTAGGGGTAAACGCATTACAAGTAACGCAAGTTACATAATCAGATTACTTTTTTCAAGTAACTAGTAAAGTAACGCATTACATTTTAATTTACAAGAAAATACCTGAGTTTTTTTGTTTGTTTTTTTTCCAGATAAGTTACGGCAGTTACTTTGTTTTACCATTGGCTGATTGACAACTCTCCTGTCCCCATGTTGAACTTGAGAGAAATTGGGAGTGAGTGCAGAGGCGAATTCAGAATATGCTGTAAATATGTTAAACACATTTATGTATTTCATACCATTGTATTAACTAATGTTTTGACTGCTGACCTTCGATGATCCAATTCAACCATTCTAAAAAGCAAAAAAATATTTAAGACTAACATTGAGTAATGCATAAGTAACGCAGAACTAACGTAATGCATTACTTTACATAAAAAGTAACCAAGTAGCGCAATTAGTTACTTTTTTTAGCATGTAACGCAATATTGTAATGCATTACTTTCAAAAGTAACTTAAAAAGTAACGTGGATGGAATCGCGGAATCTGTAAATTTACTGTATAACATGGAATGCCATGGAATTTATCAAAGTTTGGATGAATAAATCAAAAGTTTATTGTTACTGAAACTCATGTTTCTAGGTTTTAATGAAGATGCTCTAAAATGGTTTGAAACTACTTTTTTGAGTGCACTCAATGTGTATGTTTAGAAAACTACAGTTCCCCTTTCTGTCAAGTAAAAAAAAGGAGTACCCCAAGGGTCTATTTTGAGCTTCCCTCTTGTTTTCTAATTTGTATCAATGATTTAGACCCTGGAGTGTACTCCGCCAATTTACAGTATGCAGATGACACAATCATCTATAATGCAGCATCATCTTTAAATGAAGCCCTACTAAGTTTTCAGAATGCATTTAATGTTATACAGCATTCACTGTTACAGCTGAAACTGGTAAAAAAAATAAAAAAGACAATATATGATTAGATAATATTAGATAATATTTGATGGTACAACTATTGAAAAAGCATGGTCATATAAATATTTAGGGGTATGGTTAGATGAAAAATCATCTTTTAATGTACACATTGATAATCAGCTGAAAAAGTTTAAACCAAAATTGGGGTTCTTTGGTTTAAAAAAATGCTTTCCTTATGAGGCTTGAAGGAAATTTGTGGAAAGTACTTTTTATCTGTTTTATCTGATTATGGTGACCTAGTATATATGTATGCATCTTCAACTTTATTAAGGAAACTGGATTCTGTCTATAATGCAGTGTTATGTTTTGTTTGTGCTGCAGATTAACATACCCATCATTATACACTCTATGAATCACTGGCATGAGGAAAATGCATATGTATGTTAAGGCACTTTTAGGCTACTTGTGTTTCAAATTTCTTAATCTTTTTTTGTTTTTATGCCCCCTGGGCTTGGAATGATCTGCAAACTATAGTTAAATTAGAGTCTGTGCCATCCTTGAGTACTTTTAAATGTCTTTTGCAATCTGTTTTAAAGGAGTCATGTATGTGTTTCGCTTGATCTTACTATTATCAACTGTTTTGTGAGTGTTTTGTTTTGTAGCTGGTTTTGTGTGCAACTTTATGTGCTAATGTCTTGACCAGGTCTCCCTGGAAGAAGAGACTGTGAGGTCTCAATGGGATTCTCCTGGCTAAATAAAGAATTAATAAAATGAGGACAGATGGGCCTCCTACTTTTGAGCTTGACAAATGTCCTTCTTAACATGTCAGAGGACCAGAGCAACAATAAAGCAGGGTTGTATCACAGTATCGGGGTGGTTGAGGATGTCTCCTCCTGATGGATTTGTAACAGGGCATCTGCTTTGATGTTTTTGATCCTGGGCGATAAGAGAGAGTGAAATTTATTCTGGAAAAGAACCCAGGCCCAGCTAAACCACTGTGTATTGGCTGTCATGATGACAAGGAATGATTCTTGAGCTCCCTTCAGCCAGTCTCTCCACTCCTCTAAGCCAGTTTTACTGGCAAGAGCGCTCTATCACCCACATCATAATTACACTGATGAGAGTTTCCTGGAGAAAAGAGTTTCTGTGGACAACCTTGTCTTTGCGAGAGTGCTGCTCCCAAATCTACTTCAGAAGCAACTACTTTCAGCACAAACTGCTTTGCAGGGCCTGAGTGCTTTAAAAGAGGGGCTGTGGTGAAGATTTCTTTCACTCCCTATAAAGCCAGGGCAGACTTTGCACTCCAATGCAACTAATGAGGGGAGTTCTTGAGTGAGCAGTATTGCCATGGAACTTGAACAAAACAGTGATGAAAATGGGCAAATCCCAAGAATCTGTGTAGCTCCTTGATGGTCTTGGGTCATGCCACAATCACCAAAAGAGCCGTTTTCCTCCACTTCTTTCTCCAAAACTGTAGATGCTCACTCCAGAGCATTTCCAGCCAGCAAAGGCCCGACAGACGGGGAGAAAATACAGGGAGCACTTGAGAAGGAAACCCCTGTACAGAGGTAAAAATCCAATAAACCTCTCTGGAAGTTTATGTTGCTGAGCAGGTATAAGGACTGGGAATAGATGAGGTTCTGGAGGATCCATAGGTGCTGGTGGAGGGTGGGAGCAGTCTGATGTAGCACTGAGAAGACTTACCTAGTTGGGCCATCTGGTTCTGAAAAGGGGCCCCTAAACAGACACTACCTTCAGGAGACATGCTTCACCTGTTGCATTCTTACTTGAGGTAAACATTTTCAAAGGTATCTTATATAGTCCAGGGAATGGTGTGATGGCTTATTGATGTCATAAATAAAATGAAAAATCCTAAGTAAGAAAAGCATTTTTTTGCAGTGTGCATTAAAAGAATGTGATTTAATTTTTAACATATATTTTTAAGACTCTGTCGAGTGTGATGTCATTCCAAATATTACAGTGTCCGTAGACTTTTTTTAATGCTAAAAGTCTCAGTGTGACGTTGGCATTACGAATAGCATTTTGAAATGCAATGACTTGTAAAATCGATCTTGCACAACTAGAAACATCAGCATTAATGTAGTTAAGTAGGGTATTGCGTGCCTTATTTTTTCATGCCTTATATAAAATTTCTAAAGAAAAAAAAAGTTAATAGTCTAAACTGATAACTTTAGGTAAAGTCAAATAAACAGTCCCTGTTTTACTGGAAGAAACTCCCGAGCCCAAAGAGCAGAGCTTAAAAAAATCACCAAAAACAATTTCTTCTCACTCCAACAATTCGGCTATCGTTTCATCTGAATTTGCCATCGGTCTCATATGTATGTATGTGCACACAGGAGCACATTGGCAAGTGGAACGCATCCTCTTGCAGGCTCAGAAAGTGTCTTCCTCACTTCTTGCTTTCAGGTTTAAAATGAGCTACACGTCACAGGAGAGCAAATGATGCATTTGTCCACACTCGCTGCCCATGAGGCATGTGCAAATTCGCAAGAAAAGTGGTTCTCAAAATGGAAATACTGCCCTTAAACTGCAGGGAATATGGATTAGTTCAGTCAACTGTGGTGAATCTCAGGCAAAGACAGGCAAGACAAATATATTTATGAGACTTTGAGGCAGGAGGGGCAGTGCTTTATAAGGACTGGTCTTTGAGTGCTTACTCATCTTGAAACTTCAGTCCCAGAGAAAATCGCAATATACAGTTTAATTTGTTTAGAGTTTCACAACCATCAATTTGATCCTCAAAGATGGTCCAGACTTCACTACGGTGCCAGCAGACTATTTCGCCGAGGCTGTATAATGTAGGCTGCCACGCCACAGTTAAAAGGATCTAGGTGCAGCTTTATTTGTGAAGGCGAGACAGAGGACATGAACAAAGACAACCGTGAATAGTGACAAAATATTGAAATTACTTAGATATATTTAATGATACCAAGTGAATTCTCTCAACACGTAGTATACATCCATTAAATACTTTTACTTCAAACTCACTAAAATCCCACCCTCAGCCCAATCAGAACCATCAGTACTTACACAGAAACCTATACATCGGAGCCTGATAAAAATGCATTAAATGCATTTCGTGTAAATAGACACTTCAGAAAAGGCTTAATTTCATGTTTGAGCATTTGGCTTAACAACTGAGGGTGTTTATTTATAACACACACACATGTTGTGTTTCCATGTTTTATGGGGACATTCCTTAGGCGTAATGGTTTTATACTGTACAAACCGTAGTTTCTATCAGCCTACACCTAAACCTAGTCCTCACAGGAGACTCTGCATACTTTTACTTCCTCAAAAACAACTCTCCTATATGATTTATAAGCCTGTTTCCTCCTGGGTACCTCACAAATGTCCCCACAAGGTCAACATTTACTAGTTTTACTATCCTTGTGAGGACATTGGGGATGGTCTCTTACAAAAGTTGCATTGATTTGATAGAGCTTTTTATCTTTTTGACTGAAGTCTTTATTAATTTCATGCATATTTCATAAATAAAAGCACCCATTTAATCCCACTGGTCACAATTCTGACCGTAAAAAAAGGTTTTTACTGATATATGGAATATGGAAAAAATAATTTAATATGTGCACATGGTTAGTGCAAATTGTCACATGACCAGAGCAGTTTATTTCCTGTTTGCACCATGAGACAATGATGGTTGTATCAATTCTCTAAAACATAAGGCTAGTAAAGTATGTTAACATAAAGATATGGCAAAGATATATATATATTATGAGTAATAGTAACTCTAGAATGTGATCAAATAGTTTAAAATAGCTGGGCTAAGATATAAAACAATTTTAATGACTGCAGAAATATGTTAATTCAATATGGCATTTCAACATTTTTAATAATTATTGATTATTCCAAAGGGTTGCTAATGACATATGATTTGAATATTTTCATGTCTGGGACAAATTTGGGATTAAACGGGTTAATTTCTATTTAACACACACACCATAAAATTGTATTTGAATGATTTCTGGATGATCATGTGACACTGAAGACTGGAGTAATGATGAAAATTCAGCTTTGCCATCACAGGAATAAATTATATTTTAAAATATGTTACAGTAATTTATGCATGTATACAGTCATGGTCAGGTGCACTTGCAGAATTTACAAAACATTAATTATCAAAATACGAGGCATCATATAAAATCCATGTTTTTTGTTTGTTTGTTTGTTTATATATATATATATATATATATATATATAGTAGTCTAGTTATTCTCCTGAATAAAATATTTGACACAAAAAATACCCTGTTCAAAAGTTTATACACATCTGATTCCTAATACTGTGTGTCTTTATCTAGATGATCCATGACTATTTTTTTGTTTTTTTTTCTTCTTTTTTTTGATGCTTGTTCTTAAGTCCCTTGTTTGTAACATAAAGTTCATCTGCCCACTGTTTTCCTTCAGGTTCCACAAATTCTTTGGTTTTACAGCATATTTTCCATATTTGAACCCTTTCCAGCTGTGACTGTATGATTTTGACATCCACCTTTTCGCACTGACAACAACTCGACAATTGCGGGATCCAAAAGGACACACGATGCATGAAGGGCTAGAGGGTGAAACTGCGAAATAATATATGTATGTTAAAATTACCAGCGTTTGTTTGTTTAACAGTTTATTTGAATCTATTTTTGTGAGTAGACCTATAGGTTCTGTCATGTTTTGGAGTTAAAAAAGAACAAATGGTTTCACTTTACTTTGATGGTCCCTTTAACATATTCTGTTGACTATAAGTAACATTGCACCTACATGTCTACTAACTCTCACTAGACTGTTAATAGAGTATTAGTAGAGTGGTAGGGTTAGAGTAAGATGGCATGTACTTGCATAGTTACTTATAGTCAGTAAAATATCTGTTGGGAGACCATCACATTAAAGAGTTAGCAGATATTAAGCAGACAGTCTACTAATACTCTAATGAGAGTTAGTTGACATGTTGGTGCAACATTACTTATTGTCAACAGAATGTACAAAAGGGACCATCAAAAATAAAGTGTTACCGAACAAATTCTTTGAATGCAGGTTTTAACCCTTTTGACGAGTTTGTCATACAATATTAGCCACAAGGGGGCAGTCAACATCAACCTTGTGACAACCTATTCTGTGCTTACAGTAAACATCATCCCAGTATAGAGCGGAAGTGTGGCGGGCAGAAGGTCCCGTCTTATTGTTTGAAGGCAGAAGGAAAGGCCGCACCCTCCATCTGGATGTCACGGGTCACACTGGGATAAAAGTTACAACCCAGAACACTGTGAGAGATTCTGTTCATGCTACAGCTGATATTTTTAAATGGATCTATCAATATGTATTTTCAAAGAAATCAGCTGACAGAAATCTGTGATTTCTCTGTGCATGTCATATCAACAGAAAATATTCAACTCATGCCCACCAGAATTCTAGAATTGACCTTTTCATAAGAAGTAAACATTTCATGCACAAATGCAAACACAAAACTTTTTTAGAAGGGGGAGAAAAAAAAACACAGACAGACCGGTTAGTAAAAAGTCATTGGAAAGTAATAGCTCTGAAGCGAAGCATAATACATTAGCGAGAGAACGTCTCTAAAGTCATTTGTTTGCAGATGCCGCTTGGTTTGACATTTTGTTATCTAATGCAATGACATTTTAGACTGTTTAAGTGTCCAAATACTTTTTGGGACTGCTGGCATCTGGTATCCAAGAAATAAAGAGACAGTATTAAGCAATCCTGAAACAAAGGTCAAAGTTTCTCTTCAGCTCTTTTTGCTTTAGTTCTAGCTAGTTGTGAAGTTCATCTAGTGGGTGTTGTGATCCAGCCAGTCCTCGGCGGTTTCTGTTTCTTATCTTCAAACACACATTTCTTGCAGACGTCTAGAACAAAGAGGTCTGTGGTTAAAAATATACCTCCATCCAACTCTGATACCTAGACTCAGCTTATAGACACATCCAGGAATAATGTTTCTGGCTGCTATTTCGTAACCCAATAATATATCAACAGCTATATTTGTATTAAATTATATTATATTATATGAGAATCTGAAGTGTGGTAATAAACCTGAAAATAAGGTTTAAAATGAAGAAACATTAGAACATTAAATGAATAAGATTCTGAAATGTAAGATTCTGCGCTAGTGGCCTGAAACATTTAACTTCAAAAATGTCTGTATCATCAGTACTTTGTTTATATTATTATGTTTGTTAAGGTACAATAGTGCATGTGTTTGAGAGAGAGGATGAGTTGTCATGTCCCTCTGCGTTTTTTTTGAGTTGATTGAAATGGACAGGAAGGGTCCGGATTAGAGAAACAGGAAGCTGACACAAGGAAGTATCGTGCGTCACACAGATATTCACTTACTGCTTAAAGACATTCCAGACTCAGCTCCGAAATGGAGTTTTTCCACAGTTCTCCAATGAAACTCCTGCTTTTCGCTGGTAAGTCGCTTCTCTTACCTTTTTATAATCTTGATACAGTTCAGATTAATAAATTAAATTAACATAATATATATATATATATATTGCTCAATTATGCTTTACATTTTTGCTCAGGCTGGAAAGACGCGGAGCATAAGAAAGCAACAAAAATAAATAAATCGAATAAAATTAAATAACGAAATAAATACATTTTGTAGTCTGATTTGGGGGAGATCGTTACTATTTCTCACACTTTTTACTCCAGGGAATACTATTTTCTCAAGATAGATTTATTTGAATCTTTATTTTGTACATACCTTAAAATATTGACTGCTAGCTTCGTACATTTCCACATGCCCAGGAATTTTTTATTTACAAAAAAAAAAGCTTGTACTGAAAACAAAATACAATAATAATAAAAAATAAAAAAATCTGCATTTATTGTACAGTTATACATTATCTTAAAGTGTGCCTGTGTGATTTTAGTGTATTTATGCATTGTGTTCATCACAACAGCTTTTGCAAAAATGATTTTATCTTGAGGACAAAATTTGACAGAGAATATAATTTGTTTAACATGACATTTGTGTGATAACTAGCCTTTAACATCCTTATTAAGTGTTCTAATTTATGTTTTGTATATACAAATATAATTTTGTTGCTGTTTTGTTTTATTTTTATTTATTTGTTTGTTTATCTATTTTTTTAAAGCTTGGTTTTCAAGTGTGCTGGATCCATGCAGATTTGTTGATATTTGCCAGTCCTGTCACCTGAATGCTGAATGCAAGTCACCTCCAAACAATGTATCCAAACATGCCTGTTTCTGCAAACGCGGGTTCACTGGTGATGGAATCAAGAGTTGCCAGGGTTTGCCATTTATTTTAATACATTAAAACACAATGTGACCCTGGACCACAAGCCCAGTCATAAGGGTCATTTATACACCTCCTTGAGCATCATGAAAGCTGAATAAATAAGCTTTCATTGATATTTGATGTGTTAGGATAGGACAATATTTGACCGAGATACAACTATTTGAAAATCTGAAATATGAGATATATTTACAGTAGGAAATTTACAAAATATCTTCATGGGACATGATCTTTAACTAATATCATTTTTGGTTTCATTTTCACCCATACAATGCATTTTTGGCTATTGCTACACGTATGCCTGTCCTACCTAAGACTGTGGTCAGAATGATCAGATTTAATATTCTATGAATTATTAGTATAAATAGTTATATAATAAGTCAGATAAATTTGAGTGACTGCTGTAATAATCTATAGTGTCTATCTGTATCTAAAGCAAAATAATTCAAATCCATAATACAGATTTTTTTATTACTGGGATTTATAATGAAGCTAATTGCAAGTTACATTGTTTCAGTATTAGGTGGCAAGTCTTTTTATGCTACAACTGAGTCATGGAATTATTTACTTACTGGAAAACATGATCAACCATGTGTTTCTCAGAGACACACGCAATGGTTGATCCTTTATAAGGAATGTTTTTGTTGGTGGAGCAAAATTTGTTAAAATACTGACAAAGTTAGTATTATCTTGTTTAATGAGCAGTTGTTTACAATCAATATCACACTCAGAATTACGTTGTTATTCTGTTTTATTCTTTTTTTCTGAGGCAAAAAAAAAAAAAAAAATCCAGCAGATAGGCTATTTACAACATCATAGCAACTGCTTAACAACCACACAATGCACTGTAGTAATAACTAAGGCTTTATTCCTTTCAAATGTCAGATTGCCAACTATTTTTTTCACCTTTATTTATTTATTTTAGCTTTAAAGTGTTATACAAAAAGAGGACAAAAGTAGCATTTATTTTCTGTTAAAGTCAGTTCATTGTTAATTCAGTGATGTCATCATCCAGCTCAGTTTCAGCAATATTGCAAAAAAAAAAAAAAAAAAAAAAAAAATGAAGTGACATTAAATTAAGTTATGAATTTCTGATTAGTTATGATAACTGATTTACCCGTTCCAGTTTTCCCCTGTGACTGTCTTGGTGAAACACTTCAGTGTAAAGAGCTGCTGCTTCTCAATTTAATGGATGTGCTTATATGACCCTTCACAGATGACAATGAGTGTGAGAATGTAACCGAAATATGTGGCCCAAATGCCACCTGCACCAACTCTATTGGAAGTTACTACTGTACCTGTGTGTCTGGATTCACTGCAAACGGAAAGCAGATATTTCAAACTAATGATGGAACCTACTGTAAAGGTATGAATCAATCATATACTATAGAATGGCTCCAAAAGGTATCTGGACATGGCATAGGCTTAAAAAAAAAGTTTGATTGCCAAGAAGAAGAGTGCAAAACTGACTCTATAATAGTGAAAATGAGCTTGGCTATTTTTTGAATTGCAGATATTAATGAGTGTGATGAAGCTGGTATATGTGGACCCTTTTCTAAATGCCACAACACAAACGGCTCATTCATCTGCTCATGTGTAAGAGGTTATACATCTCCAGCAGGGCCCTGGTTTAAGCATAAAAGTGGGATGGACTGCAGAGGTGAGATAATATAAAATTTTAGTGTATAATCTGAATCGTGTGCATAATCCTACATTTCATTTTCCTCCATGTGCTTGTTTATACATTCTGACATATGTAAAAACATTTGTTCAATGTAAACGGTATCAGTTGTCCATAGATACACATTTATGTTTTTGTGTTTGTGTCAGAGAATCCAAAGAAGCACTGCCATCAGGACCACAGATGCATTAAAGACGCTGTTAACAACACACTAGAGAAAGTGAGTTACATTATTTATGTGCACTATTTAATTTACTTTATTATTTCACATAATATTTGTATAAACCATTATAAACCATTTATATTATAATGTGTATATTTTATTAAAAATTTCTGGAAACAGTGAGTTACATTATTTTAGAGAAGTAGTCACTTTATCTCAGGATTTCACATACTAGTCACATCATACAAATAATTTCCGTTATTATGTACATTGTTATTTAATATTGCTATTGATGCAAGAAATGTCAACTTGCCTTTTGCCATTATACAACAGAAGATATAGAGAAATAATACAAAAAATTAAATCAATAATTAATAAACCTGTATATAATGTACATTGCATAATGCAGATATTTAAAAGTTTTCGGTTTGTATTTTTTTAGAGTAATTTATTACATTTTAAAAAAGTTAAGCTTTTTCAGAATAACCCTTCAGAGGGTTATTCTGATATGCTGATTTGCATTTATTATCATTATCAGTGTTGAAATCCGTTGTGCTGCTTATAGATTTATTGAGAGTTAAAACAAACAGCATTCATTTGAAGATAAATAAATAAATAAATATATATATATATATATATATATTTGTAATATGATAATACTTTCAATGCAGTGCATCCTTGTTGAATTAAAATCCTTATCTTTATTAAAATCCCTAATAACTATCCACAGTTAATAGTTATTTTATGACTGTAGTTCATTTAAACTCACAATTAGTGTACAGTATTATGCATAATAATACACAATTTGCTGATTCAACTTAAAATAATTTATTACCTGGCTGCCTTAAAATTATAAGTTAAATCAACACAAATATGTAAGTTGTCACTTAGTACAACTTAACATTTCAAGTTGACTAAACTTCTTTGAGTTGACTCAACTTAAAATTTTAAGGCAGCCAGGTAACAAATTATTTTAAGTTGACTCAACAAATAGTTTTTTACAGTTTATATAAGTAGGAAAGTTTTGAATTAAGAAAAAAAAAGTGCATGAGTATGAGCTGTTTTTTGTGCATCTGTGAAGAAAAACATCATTCTTGTGTTTGTTTTAAAAGCCAAATGTGTGTAATAGGTTAGTGGCTTGTACACTCAATGATAACTGGACATCTTGTCCAAATTTAGTCACGTATCTCTCAGATGTTTTTCCTCTCACCTTGCTGAGAACAGCTCTAGCTCAGGAAACAGCTGCTCTGGAGGTTTTGTCATGAGATTTTTGTCATATAACAATCAGGATGGACAGAGTGTTTTAGGAAATGTCATCAATATTTCAGGAATGGTGTGAGAGGCCGCACAGGAACAGTTGTAATTATCTTTATTTTATTTTTAGTTCAGTTTACTTTACACTGCGCTTCACGAAATATCAAACTAGCAACTTTTAGATACAAAATTACGTTGATGCATTAAAAACATAAACAATGAGAAAACAATCATCATCATCAAAATTTTAGACATATGAGGTGTTTATACAGCTCAGCTTTCAGTCCAGATTCACACTTCTTATGTAGGTGTAAGAGAATGGCGCCCTCTGTTGGTGAAGTTGAAGATCTGCAGTTTCTCTCATGGCAAAAACTAGATAATCATCGAATTTTAGCACGTTTTAAACGTAATATCTTTTGCATACTGACTGGTTGGTACTGGCCTTGTTAAAAGTATTGTGACCTGTTATTCTAACAGACCAATCATGCTATTACCAAATGCATCTGAGGAAGTTTATACATGTGCAGAGTTTGAAAGTGTTTGCTGATATAATCTTTTAAATGCTGTCATCGGTATTGTATATATTTTCTTTGAGTGAATATTCAAACTCTTTTCCCCTCTCTGGGCTGTAGATGATTAATCTGTCAACTCCAGAGCGTCTGAAAGAGATAAGACATCAAACATCAGCTGACCTCTCTCCTGTTCTCCTCATGTCCTACATTGAGGCCATGGCCAGCCATAAAATAAGCCCAGGAGATGAGTCTGAACATCCTGAGGAACACATCAATGAAACCATCACGGTAATTTATGTGCCCTTCAACATACAGGACATGAAGAACACCTGTTAGTTTTAATAAGCCTAAATGTTTTACATCAAAAAACACTAAATACGGTCAAAATATTATGTACTGAATTAAACAAATACTATTTGAATATGGTAATAAATTACTCTTTTGCATTACATTCTACAGTAGATGCGCTTAAACCATTTAAACCATTGCTTGTTTTGTGCTTTCTGTTTTTTTCTGGTAGAATTTGGTTTTCAGTGTGAATAACTTAGTCGAGAAGGATGAAAAGGTAGAATGGGACAGGATAAATGAGGATTTGAGGACGTATTATATCACCACACTCCTTCACACAGCAGAGAAGGAAACACTGGCCCTGTCTGCTGGATACACACACACTACACAAATGCAGGTGGACGCTGGTGAAGTAGGTAAGACCTTTGAGGCCTAAAATTGAACTCACCTTACTTTATAAAAATACAGTCTGTGTTAATATGAAGGTGTTTTTTCACAGGTGCCTTACCTGTACTGTAGTTTGAATTACACATTGCATTTTGTAGTGTTATTCACTTATAAAAAAAGAAAAGACAAAAGAGAAAGAACTTGGAAAGAGTTTCCATTAATGTTAAAGGCTCTTCACAGAACTATATATGCCAATCAAGAACCTTTATTTTTGTATTAGGATAGGGTTAATGGGAATACAAGGAAATGTAAGGGTACCACCACAGTGATAACTTTTGTAGTGTATGTATTATTAATTCAGGCAATGCAAGTCTCATTTTTATATAATGCAAATGTTAATCTTAACAATGCACTTTAAAAGTGTTTGTAATTGTAACTTATAATTGTAACTTGTTTCTTTTATCTGTTTATAAAAAATAGATACAAGAGAAAAAAAAACTTAAATGGTTAATCGTAAGTGCTGAAGGGGAAAACGTAATTTGTTCAAATACTACAATACTAGAACTCTTAATGTTTAACATTATATATACATACATACATACATACATACAATTTTGTAATTTGCCAGAAGTCCCTGCATGATGAATCCTATTTGATTGTTTTAAGTTGTTCATGTTCATCATTCCATACCTGAAATGTTGTCATCATATTTTTACAGTGAATTTTGGCAGCGTACCTTACCGTGATTTAACACTATTTATTTTAGCCTGTTTATGACAAAAGGTGCTAATCATTGTGTTCAATGCTTTCTAGAAATGAAACTATACACATTTGAACCTCACCAACCACAAAAGCATCCAATTTCAACAAACATCCAAGGAAACTCCATTTCTGTGACCCCTAAAAATTCAAAGCAGGAAAACAACAACGGTTTGTAAAAGACCCTTCTTAAACCTTAATAGCAAAATGTAATGAAAAAAGGAACCAAGTAATTAAAAGTGATATCTTTTTTCTCTGTCTCGTTCTGTCTCTGCTGTAGGCAGCACCTCTGTTGTGTTTCTCATTTATAACAATATTGGGGATCTTTTAAAGCCCGCTGATGACCCTGGTGTGGCCGATTATTCTCGCTATGCAGCAGCGGGTGAAATTACAGTTAATTCGCCAGTAATAGCAGCAGCCATCAGTAACCCAAAGACATTTGTACTGAACAATGTGACCTTCTCTCTCAGACACACAAAGGTGCCGTTTGACTGATTTATTAATTAATTTGCAATAGTTGTGGGTGTGAATGTAATTTTAATTTAATGCACTGAATGAGTTTTGCTTTTTATAAAGGAGATAGATCCTGCCCATGATGAGACTAAGTGCGCCTTTTGGGAGTATTCCCAGAGCATGATGGGACGCTGGAGTTTGGACGGATGTACACGCACTCGTGTGAATGCCACACACACTTCATGTTCCTGTAATCACCTGACACACTTTGCTATTCTCATGTCCTCTGCTCAAGCCAATGTAAGTCTGAACTACTGCTGCCCCCTACTGGTCCTCTCACAAAATGTAGTTCTAGTGGCAAAAAAAAAAAAAAGCATTGAATGCATTGGATACCAAAATATAAAATCAACTGGAAACTACAAACTAATAATCTAGCTTGGCAATTTATTAGAACCAAGCTCACTTTGTGGGACTTTTTTTTTTTTTGCAAAGGCCATTTTACCTGAAATACTCCAATAATATTAGTCTGTCAGTGTAAAATAAATGTTACCGTGCTTTTATATGTCTGCAGTATTTAAATGAACGGTAAAACCGTAGAAATAGTAGTAAAAGGTATGAACATTAAATAGAGTGGATAGATTTTATAAATCTTTCTATTTTATTTAGTTATTTATATATGTTTAAATGCCACTTTACTGTTTAAAAGTTGTGGGTCAGATGATTTTTTTTTTATTTTTTTCTTTTATATTTTAATTTAGCAAGGATTAAATAAATTGATCAAAAGTGAAAGTAAAGACTTTTACATTTTTACAAAGAAAATGCATTTTAAACATTCCATGAAATAATTTCCAACTTTCCAAAAAAAAAAAAAACTGTCTCTCCCTAAAATGTCTGTCCCTGCTCTGTTTCATGTAGTTGCTTGCACACTACAATGTTCTGACGAGAATAACGCAGCTGGGAATGGTGATCTCCATCATCTGCTTATCCATGTGTATCTTCACTTTCTGGTTCTTCCGAGACATCCAGAACACCAGAACCACAATCCACAAGAACCTGTGCTGCAGCCTCTTCATGGCCCAGTTCATTTTTCTCATCGGGATCAACAAGAGCGCACACAAGGTTCACTCTTCACACTTTATTAATGTCTCAGATGGAGATATAAACCCTACACAAAAGTATGAAGTAATGTAGTGCAATGTAATGTTGATACATGTTTGTTCAATGTGTGTTTCAGTGGTTCTGTTCTCTTATCGCTGGCCTGCTGCACTATTTCTTCTTGGCTGCATTTGCTTGGATGTGTATAGAGGGAATCCATTTATATCTCATCGTTGTTGGTGTCATCTATAACAAAGGTTTTCTCCACCGGAATTTCTACTTATTTGGTTATGGGAGTCCTGCCGTGGTTGTCGCCATATCTGCAACACTTGGCTATAAATATTATGGCACAAGTAGTGTGTAAGTTATTTTAATTTGTTAAGATATTGTAAATTATTGATATTTGCTAAGAAAATAATTACTATTATTATCACAATAATCACTATCCATCTTACTATACTATTATTATCTTATAGGGCTGTCAAACGATTAATCGCAATTAATCACATCCAAAATAAAAGTTTATATTTACATACTATATGTGTGTTTACTTTATATATTTATTACGTACATTTAAATACAAACACATACATGTATACATTTAAAAAAATCTATATTTATATGTATATATATTTGTACCTGTATACAATTTAGATTATAAATAAATATAAATATTTTAGATATCAATCTAAAATATTTTTCCTTAATATATACATGCATGTGTGTGTGTATTTATATATACATAATAAATATACACATTACACAGACATATAGTAGGTAAACATAAACTTTTATTTTGGATGCGATTAATCACGATTAATCATTTGACAGCATTATTATCTTATTTTTAACGTAAGTGACATTAAGACATTTTTGACTTGAATGTGCAAGGTTTGTGGTGTCAACCTCTCTTTGCAAAATAAGGTGGATCATATTGCAGCATTCACATTTTTCTTTGGACAATCTAGTTTTACAATAATTATTATCTCATGTGATTAATATCTTGTTAAGGTGTTGGCTGAGCACTGAAAATAACTTCATCTGGAGTTTCATAGGACCAGCCTGTCTGATCATTCTGGTGAGTATCTGCTTGTGTGTTATTGTAACATTCACGAACATTAAGGACCCATATAGGCCCTACACTCAGTATCAATACAATAACAATCATTATGTTGTGTACATACAGCATAATAAACAGCAGACTAAAATCCCACAAATAAATCAAGATAAACTGATATTCCAAATGTAATTTTAGAATTTAAGACCTAATTTTAGGTTCTGAATCAAATGATTCGCCATACGCGCTTTGAAGTCGCTTTTTGAGTCAAATGATTCGCGATACGCGCTTTAAAGTCCGGTTCTGAATCACATGATTCGCCATACACGCTTTGAAGTAGGGCTGTGCCGATATTCGGACGCGAATTATAATGCGTATCTTGTAAGTAATGCCGGTTCTCTGATTAGCCGTAAATCTTATTCACCTGTTCATTAATGCAGCCGCTCTTACTACACAGAGCCGTAGTTCGCTGACAAGCTACGCAGTTTCACGTGCAGAATCGATATGTATCGCCTGCGATACTGAAGGCGATACTTGCGTGGCTTGTCAGTGAACTACGGCTCTGTGTAGTAAACGCGGCTGCATGAATGAACAGGTGAATGAGATTTACGACTAATCAGAGAACCGGCATTACTGACGAGATGCGCATGATATCGCGTCTGAAAATCGGCACAGCCCTACTTTGAAGTCCATTTTTGAGTCAAATGATTCGCCATACGCGCTTTGAAGTCCGGTTCTGAATCAAATGATTCGCGATACGCGCTTTAAAGTCCGGTTCTGAATCACATGATTCGCCATACACGCTTTGAAGTCCATTTTTGAGTCAAATGATTCGCGATACGCGCTTTAAAGTCCGGTTCTGAATCAAATGATTCGCGATACGCACTTTAAAGTCCGACTCTGAACCAAATGATTCGCCATACGCGCTTTGGTATCGCGTTCTGAATCAAATGTTTCGCGATCTGATTGGAGCGCTTCGAAACAGTGAATCATTTTGCGACGCAGTGGTTGATCATTGCTCGCTTTATATAATTTATTCGTTGTTCGAAATTAAATCGTTACAATTAATAGGACTAACTAATGTTTTTATGAAATTGTGATCACATTTCATGACATGACACTCATTATCTGGTATAAAAATCGCACCCTGTGTATATATATATATATATATATATATATATATATATATATATATATATATATGTGTGTGTGTGTGTGTGTGTGACCAAGTTAGGACACCCTTACTCTTAACATAGGAACATAAGAGGGTAAATAGCAGTTAGACACTGTACCAATGCAAAAGCCTCTAAATTCATCTGACATCTTTCAGAGAAAAAAAAACAAAAAACATTTTTATCAGGCTCCAAGCAAGTTTGAAGTATATATCATGTACAGAGAGGGTGTACTCATGTATGCTGTGCACTGTGTGTGTGTGTGTGTGTGTGTGTGTGTGTGTGTGTGTGTATAGACACACACACACACACACACAGTGCACAGCATACATGAGTACACCCTCTCTGAATAAATATAAAAGATGTCTTTTCTTAAAGCTGCAGGCCGTAACTTTTTTTATACAAAATAAATTTCTGAGCAAGTACATAACCAGTCAGTGTTCAAAACTATGGCCTTACTTGAGCCCGATTCACAACGGTTAGCTTATAATAATGTTTTTAAATTGAGTGTACGGTAGGATTTCATGGGAAATTCCAGCATGCCACTGCGTCATTACGTCACAACTGTTAACATAAAAAAGGTGCCCTGGATAGTAGCTTTATCGTATGTGAGAATGCTGCAGGTGACAGATAGTTTATAGCCTTTTCTCACAGCGGCGGAAATAATTAATCTTATCCAAAAAGTTTATGTGTTTATGAAACACAAGTGACCTTAAATTAGATTACTCCAGTTTTAAATGTGCATCTGTTTGCAGATAGCCTAAGTGGGATTACACAAGTTTTGTATTTTAAAGAGAACACTGGTCCTAAGGAAGAATGATTTGCTTTTTCGGCTAAAATAATTTCTTGATATGAAACTTATGTCAATCAGAGATTAGACTGTACAGAAACGCTAATACACAATACATACACGTAGTTACACAATGCTGATGTCATGAACAATTTGAGAACAGTATAACAGTATTAATATCTTGCTAGTTTGATGTGATGTGAGATAATAACCGATCGTTAGATTTAAACACCTGTAGCGTTTTTCTTCAGGTGGTCAGAACAAAAGTTTTAGACTTGCTACTTACTCTTAGATGACAATATCCGATGAAGATTCTTATTTGGTCCATATAGTTGAATCTGTTCATCTGTGATTCATAAATACAGTGAAAATCCACAAAGCTGCGGTGACTGACAGCTACCAAAACATTCGATTCATCTGCACTAGAGCACAACCCACACATTGAAGATAATTGCACAAATAACTGCAATTGCAGGTTTTCAGACAGAGATGGCGACAAAGAGGCAAAACTTACGGACTGCAGCTTTAATGATCATTAATATAATTCATGGAAAGATGGCAAAATTTAAATGCATTAAACATATACTTAATAAAAACATCAAAACAAATGCCAATATTTTCTCTAAAATAAGTAAATTAGACAATTTTGTTTAAATGAAGGATTGCAGAAATGAGTACACCCTAGATTTAATTCAGCAAATGTATAATATTCTAGTACTTAGTATAGAACTTCAGGTGTACTGCTCTGACCCTTCTTGGCACAAGTTCATGAAAAATTTTCACATCTGTCCTGTTTAACTCCTGAAGGATAACCATTACAAATTGAAAACTTAAAGTGAAGATCTGATTATTTCAGAAGCCTTGTCACAAGTCCATTGTTTTTAAATGTCAGTGCTACTTCTGCTATATTTTCACATTTAAAACAGTAATTTGGTAATCCTCTTGTACCATTGTCCTCTTTTATGCTTAAGAAATAAGTCACCTGGTAGTTCTCAAGTGGTTCCATTGTTGCCAGCATTAGTCTAAGTATGATTCAGTAGGTTATAAAACACCTTTAACTGTCAGGAAATTACTTGCCTTTAAAAGTTTTGGTTCAATATACTTACCTATTGATAAAAAAAAGCCTTTAATCTACACTTCTTTTGTTTTAGTTTTATTTAGAAACTTTCAGCAGGGTGTACTCATTTTTTGCAACACAACATTTTATCACTTTGACAAGAAAATCTTATTTTGCTGAATAATTTTGCCATTCTTCTTTGGTAATTGATCAAGTAGGCTTGATGGAACATTATATCTCCAAAGAACCCTAACATGTCTTCTAAGTAAAGAGCAATTGCTGAATTTGTTAAGTTTTAGATGGGGTATACTCATTTATGCTGTGCACTGTATAACAATGTTCTCAGATTGTTCATATATATACAGCTGAATTAATAAAATTAATTACTGCATATAGCTCATATTGTACTTTCTTGTTATGTAAATATTACATCAAAGCCTATTATTCCCTCCCAGGTTAATCTGCTGGCATTTGCCGTGATCCTCTTTAAGGTTTATCGTCATACTGCAGTAAAGAAACCTGAAATCAGTCACTATGAAAATATCAGGTATAGAAAGTCTTCCATCATTTTAATACAATTAAAATTGCATCTCATCCTTGTTCTGATTCTTTGTGTTTGCATAGTTTATTTGTTACATGTAAAGTTATTTGCTACTTGGATTCCATTGTGCATCTCAAAATATTCAGTAAAATGTCATTTTCTTCTAAGGGTAGCTAAATACTAAATCTGCTAATCAAACTGCAGCCTGAAACACACATAAATATTGCAATGCATTTTTAGTTATTATTCAGTAATTATTCCTCAGGTCTTGTGCAAGAGGAGCCATTGCTCTCCTGTTTGTTTTGGGAGTTACCTGGACAGTTGGTGTTATGCACATTTTATATGAGACCACCCTCACAGCGTATCTCTTTACCTTTGCCAACGTGTTCCAAGGGATGTTCATTTTCATATTCCTTTGCGTTCTATCCAGAAGGGTAAGTTGTCACACTCCTTCTGTACATTTGTACAGTATATTTCTTAAATTATTATTCTGTATTGCTGTTTAACATTTTGCACCAGTAATTGCTAATATTTTCACTTTTATCATCAGATCCAAGAGGAGTACTACAGATTATTCAAGAATGTTCCATGTTGTTTTGAGTGTCTGCGATGAACTTGATCAAAAAAGAAGTTAACTACAGCACCATCCTGCAAATGCTTTTAAATATAAGCACTATAAAGATGTACTTAGGAAATTCTGTGACAAAGTTCTAATATCTATTTATTTTTGAGAGAAATGTATTAACTAAAATGTTACTGCATGCTATGATCTAAAAGTTTCATAACTAATTGCAGTCAGTAGCTAAAGGTTTTACAGTCAGTAACAATTTATATTATCTGATATATTATCTGATGATTGATTGTCAAAGATGATTTTATATGTACTGTATTCTGGACTAATAAAAACATTTTCTGTCTTTGATATGTCAACGTCAACTCAAGTTTTGTACTCAAGGTACAGCCATTTTTAGAGGCGTTCGAAATCATAGTGGACATTCTTGAGTGTACTCATTCAATTCCACAATGCACCGCAAAAAAAAACGAGTGTACAACCGATGTACACTGGACGGCTAGAGATAACCCATAATGCACCGTGGGAGTTGCGCGCCCAATGAATTCCTGCATCTTGCCAGAAGATGGCGCCCACAGCTGAATCCATCCATTCATTTTATAACATGCTTGTCCACTGCGTAATACAGAGTAAAACACATGTACAAATTCTTTGTAAATTGATTATTAAATTGTTTAGGGTTTACACATAATTTCTGTGACAGCGTTTAAGATAAGTCCTTTAATCTTACTACTGGAACTGCCCATTTCAAATGATTATTATCCACTCAGTGTCCGAATTCACTCACTTTTTTCATTCACTCCTTCAAGTGAACTGTATGAGTGGACGAATGTGGGGATAGTGAATAGTGAATGAGGGTATAGGGGGACAGCCACTGAGTTGGAAATGAACGATGCTATGGGAAATGCAATTAGTATGACAGGTGTGAAATCACATGTGCAACTACTGGTGCATTCAAGTTATGTCGGATAGATCATACAAAGTTGTTATTGCGAGTGGGAAACTCAAAATTTTCTATAAGCCCTGAGTTTCCAAGATGTGGCCGTGTCAGTGAAAAAAAACATGCCAGATGCAATGGACGCAGACAAAAACAATAGATATGCAGCGTCTGTACTGAAGGTACATTTGTTGAAATTATTATTTTTTCTGTAATGTACAATAAAACTGTATAAGTTACACATGCAAAATATTATATTATTGTATAATTACCATAGAATATATAACGATGCAGTTCACATCACCTTCTTGAACTGAATAAAAAGCAAAAGCACAATGATGCACATTTTTTATTCGTCATTTTGTAAATACAGTGTTGAAAAATCATTGAATTTTAGATAGAAAAGATAAATCGCTATCTTGTCTTGACCAAAGTGACTTGAACGCACCTGAGGTCATAATGACGACTTCTCAACTGGTAAGTAGGAACGTCCCAGGAGGACTTGAACGCAGCATACTTCAACCTCGAATGGTGCTGTGTCACCATGTAACCATGGCACGTGTTGGCATGTTTAAGTGATAGCCAGCAAGAATGCCATCTTTAAGGAGAGGAGACTAGGAGGTTTGAAGGGCAACAGGGACAGTGCCTCTAATACCACAGTCAGATCCCAGGACTCTAGTATAAACCGCAGGCCTCGTCCTTTGAGCGTCAAAGACTCATCGCTTAACTTATTCGTGAAACACAAGCAGAACAAATTTTTGTGTAAATCGTTCATTCTGATGTAAACATTTGAATTCACAAAAATTTTCAAAACATTGCAGCACTCGTCACTGTCATAGACTGGGACAAATACCGACCAACCATCCTACGTATTCAACGACTGCCTACAGCAATGGAGAAGTCAATATTACTATCAATGAGGTACGAGTAATGCATTGCTGCCAAGAATATTCCAAATCATAACTAAAGCAACTACAGGGTTCACACGGGTCATGGAATTTCTGGAATATCATGGAATTTTAAAAGGTCTATTCCAGACATTGAAAGTCTGTTTTATGCACAAATTACTCAGAATTTACTCATATACAAGTTTCATGAATGAGACCCAATGTGTGGAAGGCTGATATCCCTAACGTTGATAGGGATAGACCGACAGAAAAATTATTGTAAAGGAACTCCAGTACTAAAGCCGCTGGGCCTAATTAACTGGGTTTATGCAGACCAGTCAAGTTCTTCCACACTGACTAAATCAAACATTTCTCTATGAAGCTTGCCTTATACACAGAGGCATTGTCATGTTAGAATAAAAAAGTGTCCTGTCCAAACTTTTGCTATAAAATTAGGAGGACACAATTCCCTAGAATATCATTATATGCTTAAACATTAAGATTAGTACTCATGGAAATTACTAAAGTAGTTAAACCTGTTCATTAGAAGGGGGTGTCCCAATACTTTCATCAATATAGTGTATATTCGTACACATCAAGCACAAAGTCTGAGCTTCTGTTTACCTTATTTGATGTTCTCTGTATATGTGCATTCATGAACATTTACATAAATTAAATCCTTAAATAAAATATAAACAGTTTAACAAAATATATTTTCTATAAATGTGTCCTAACCATGCTTAGGTAAGTGTATTTGTGTGTTTATTTATATTTAAACTAATACTTAAACTATCAGATGTTCATTAAAGTTTGATTTTGTTATTTGTTTAGCAGGTCACATGCTCTCCTAATAGGTTGTGATGACACAGTCTATGATCACACTGACCTGTCTCACACCTTTGTCCTCTAGTCCTGTTTACTCTTTCTGTTACTTAGTGTTTAACTATTTCCACAACACAAAGTCTTCATTCATATTCCAGCATTTACAAAATAATTTTACATTAGCTAACATTTTACATTGTATATAAGGTAAAAGAAAAATCTATATGTACCGCTAATGTGACTAACAACATTTACTTTTTGTGTTTTTAAATTGTCTGAATTTACACATGTAATTATGACTAATGTAAATGACTAATACCTTCATTGTATATTCTTTATACAAAAATGCTGTTGTCAATTGACATGTTATGCTGCAACTAATCATAGGCACTAAACAAAATCAGAATCACTGAAAAAAATGTAGCTGTATGATCACATCTTGAAAAATTTTAGTGTTTTAGAATACAGGACAAATGTGCCACAGGGTCACTTTACCTCACTAACTGCATGAGATAAGGGAGTAGGAGGGAAAGACAGCTCCCTGTTATAAAAGATGATGTCCAAGTTGCTTATACCACCTCTGGACTTCACCATGTGGCAGCTCTATCTCTTTCTCATGGTAGGCCTGGCTGGTGAGTACATAAAGTAAATCCTGGCTGATTACTATTTAGAACTGAGCACAATGAATTGTCCCATATAAGTTTGTACTTCAATGCTGGTCCATATGAAGGGAGAATAGTAATGTCTCTTTTCCTCTCTATTAGCCAGCGAGACTGTCAATTACGGTACGTAAACATAATAATGTACCCATAAAGTTATAGAGATTCTCTCCTTATTGTAAAATAATTTTCATTGTTGTACTTAATGTGCATATGTCAACAATAAAGGTATTTAAAGTTCAGATACATATTAGATAATACTTGTCATTGCAAATTTCTGAAATTTCTCAATGGCCAACATTTTAGAGCCTTTCCTGAACTCTAAAAAAACATACGAGTATAAATATGAGGGATTGGTGCGAGTGGGACGAGAACTGCCAGACTTGGTTGAGTCAGCACTGAAGCTGAGATGCACTTTTAAAATCATTGGTGAATCGCCACAAACCTTTGTGCTTCAGGTACCAAGACTGTTGCTCTAATTCAGTTTTCTTTTTTTCAATCTATTCTGAGCTAAGCAATGTGATTTATTTATTTGCAACTCAGTTGATGATAAAATAGTTAGATCATTTCTAAATACATAATGTTCCTTTCAAGATCTCAAATGTAGACGTTGAAGACTTTAATGGCGTACCCGGGAAAAGTGCCTTCAGCCCTTCTCAAAAGCTCACTAAGCGTCTATCTGCCGAGTTCAGCCAGCCAATCGTTTTTGAATTCTCTAAAGGACAAATTACTGACATTCGCACGGCACCTGGAGTCTCAAACGGAGTAGTAAATATCGTGAGAGGGATCCTTGGATTTCTACAATTCACAGTCAAGACCACACAAAGTTTTTACGAACTGGTGGAGGTATGAAATCTAGATATTAGTTGTACAACTAACAAATAGTCCTTAGTAAGAGTATGATTCTATAGAAATAACGGTAACGCTTTACAATAAGGTTCATTAGTTAACATTAGTTCACTACTTTAGTTAACATGAACTAATAATGAACTGCAATGATACAGCATTTATTAAGCTTTGTCAATGTTGATTTTAACATTTAATACATTATTCAAATTTTGTTAACGTTAGTTAATGCACTGTGAATTAACATGAATAAACAATGAACAACTGTATTTTCATTAACTAATGTTAATGAAGAATACCAAATACAGTAACAAATGTATTGCTCATGGTTAGTTCATGTTAGTTAACATGAACTAACTAATGAACCTTATTGTAAAGTGTTACCGAAATGACAAAACAACATGACAATATAATTTTTTGTATTTCTTTAGTTGGGAATTCATGGTGTATGTCAAAGCAGTTACACTGTTGAAGAAGACTCCAATGCTAAAGAGTTGATAGTGACCCAAATGGTTGATATCAGCAACTGTCAACAGCCAGCTGCTTTATACCGAGGTATGGCTCTTGCCCCTGAAGACAAAGTTAGCAAACAGGTGTGTTTCATTAAATTTCAGTTACAATCTTGAGCATAAAAAGCTAAAGTTCAACCTTGAACTGAATGCTGTTCAAACTTACAGAGGGGTGAGAATGTTGTTTCGACAGTGAAACACACCTACACAGTGAAGTCCACAGCAGAAGGTGGTTTAATCACTAAAGCATTTGCTCAGGAACGGCAATACTTCTCTCCGTTCAATGTAAAGGGAGGAAACTCACGAATGTTAGCACTGTAAGTGCTTTAGTCATTAGCTAACAAGTTGTTGCAAGAGTGCTGATTGTGCATGACAATGTTGTGTTCCTTTTTCCAGACGGGACATCGAGCTTCTCAAAGTTTCAGACACAACTGACAAAATAGTGACCGGACAGGTGCAGAGCAGAGGCAACCTGATGTACAAGACAGGAAAGGACCTCAATCCAATTCCCGTTGTGATGATCAACCTGAACGAACCAGTGGCAAAGGCAAACCGCCAAGATCATAAACTCATAAACATTCAAACATATATATAGATATGTTGAGTAAACTCATAAACAGATTTTTACCTGTACTGTAGATTTTGACTTGTTCTGTACTCCAACAGATTTTAGACTTAATCAAGCGCTTGGCACAGGATAACATATATCATGTGGAAAGCGCAAGCAGCACAGATATTTTGAAGCTAATTCAGTTGCTACGTGTGGCAACACTTGAGGATCTAGAGCTATTATGGAAGCAGCTCTCAGCAAATGATGAGCACAGGTATTTGCTTTACACCCGCCTAACTACTATGCAATTTTAGATGTTATCTTACTGACACTTCTTTTTCTTTTTTTCTTTATTACTTTTTTTGACTTCAGGAGGTGGTTCCTGGACTTAGTTGTGGAGGTAACAGATGAGAGGATCCTTAAATTCCTTGAGACCAGATTTAAAGCAGGAGACATTACAGCGAATGAGGCAGGACAGGCACTAGTAGTGGCATTTAACCACTTGTCTGCTGAGCCTGTGTCAATGGCATTAGCTCAGGTGAGTTGGCGACCTTAGTTAAATATTTGTTACAACCATTCATGTCATGTACAGTTGAAGACTTATTTTTTTAAAGTTATTAGCCCCTATTAATCCCAAGTGTTGTTTAACAGAAAGACGATTTTATCAACACAGCATTTTTAAACATAATACTCTATTCAGGAAGCTTTTAGGGTTTGTAATACAAATAGAAATAAATGTATAACCAAGAATTTTAAAAAGTCTGCTGATCAAAATGATTAGCCCTCTGATGTGAATAGTAAATAGTGTATCCCTTTTGCTTGACAACAGCCTTTAGTCGTTTGCTGTGGTTCTCAACAAGTTTCAAGCATGTCTCCTGAGGAATGACAGCCCATTCTTCCTTAGCAAATCTTTCAAGCTCCTCCAGATTTGTTCTTCTGGCACAAACTCTGGACTTTAGTGTGCCCCACAGATTTTCTATTGGATTTAAGTCTGGGCTTTGTGGAGGCCAGTCAAGTACACTCACTTTGCTCATTTGGAGGTATTTCTTCACCAGAAGTGAGGTGTGCTTTGGGTCGTTATCATGCTGGAAGACAAAATGTGGACCCAAACCAAGTTTTCTTGCAGACTGTCTGAGGTTGTCTTTCAAAATCTTCTTATAGTCTTCCTTTTTCTTCAACCCTGACGAGATTCCCAGTTCCAAACGCACTGAAACATCCCCACAGCATTATACTCCCACCACCATGTTTCACTGTGGGAACGCTGTTCTTGGGGTTGAATGCCTCTCCCTTCTTTCTCCAAACATAGGCAACATCTCTATGGCCAAAAAGCTCTAGTTGTGTCTCATCTGACCAAAGGACACGTTTCCAGTATGCATCACATTCCCCCAGGTTGTCCTTAGCAAACTTCATTCTAGCTTGGAGGTGTCTCTTCTTCAGAAGTGGAGTCTTTCTTGGTCACTTTATTGCTGTGCAGGGCTCTAGTGACTGTCTTTGTTGAGACATCAATTCCAGACTTGGCTAGGTCATTCACTAGTGTCTTGGCAGTTGTTCTTATTTACTTACTAGCTTTCTTTCCAAAGTTTTTGAAATCTTTGGCTTCCTGCCTCTGCCCGTCTTGTTCTCCACTGTGTTGGTCTCTTTAAACTTCTTGATAATGCATCTCACTGCAGTGCTTGACACTTGAAAACGCTTTGATAAACGTGTGTATCCTTCTCCATCTTTATGAGCATTAACAATTCTTTCTCTCAAGTCCAAACTCATTTCTTTTGTCTTTGCCATGATGACAGTGCATATTATTTTACTAGTTGTTTCACAAGATACTAATCCTCATCTTAAAGAGCAATTTAAAGGCTTAACTAGGTTAATTAGGTTAATCAGGCAAATTAGGTTAATTTGGTAAGTCATTGGACAACAGTGGTTTGTTCTATAGCTAATCAAACTAATCATTTCTTAAGGGGGCTAATAATATTGACCTTAGCATTTTTATTTATTTTTTTATTTGTTCTTTTATTCAAGCAACTATACAAAAATCAGACTTTCTCTAGAAGAAGAAAAAAATAATAGGAAATAATGTGAAAACATTCTCTTGCTCTGTTAAGCATCACTTGGGAAATATATTTAAAAAAAATGTAAAATTTCACAGGGTGGCTAATAATTTTGTCTTCAACTGTTTTGTTTGTTAGTTTTTTTTCAACTATATTTGCCTTCTAATGCTCTTTCTGCTTTCCAGGAGTTCCTGACAGTTCCTTTCAGCAAATCTCAGCCTCTCCTATGGAACACTGTAGTTTTGGCATATGGTTCTCTAGTATACAGATACTGTGTGTATACTGATCCCTGCCCCGTCACTGTGGTGCAGGTATCTGTGGTCTTCTACTTCTGTATGCAAATATCTAATGCAAATATCATATTTTATAATCTGCTAGTTTAATGTGAAACTTAATTTTTTGATTCTTATATTTTTCATGTTCTTTGATTTCCAGCCATTGCTGGATATGGCTACAACTAGCCTAAGTAAAAACTCTGAGGAGGGTATGGTCCTTGCACTGAAGGCATTGGGAAACGCAGCTCATCCCTCTAGCATCAAGACTCTCCTGAAGTTTCTTCCAGGCTACACAGCTGGAGCTGAAAAACTTCCAACCAGAGTACAGGGTGCTGCAGTCCAGGCATTCAGACTCCTTGCAAGCAGGGACCCCCACAATGTAAGTACTACAGGGGTTGGACAATGAAACTGAAACACTTGGTTTTAGAGCACAATTAGTACGGTGTTGGGCCTCCTTTTGTGGCCAGTACAGCATCATTTGGTTTTGGGATTGACAAATACATGTCATGCACAGTAGCCAGAGGGATTTTGAGCCATTCCTTTTCTAGAACAGTGACCAGGTCTCTATGTGATTCTGCTGTAGGAAAACGTTTCCTGACTCGCTCCTCCAAAACATCCCAAAGTGCCTCAGTAATATTCAGATCTGGTGACTGTGCAGGCCATGGGAGATGTTCAACTTTACTTTCATGTTCATCAAACCTCTCTGTCACCAGTCTTGCTGTGTGTATAGTGCATTATCATCCTTAGACATGGCACTACCTTTAGGGTACAATGTCTGAACCATTGGGTGCACATAGTCAACCTTCACACTTTGCTCTTACTGCTGGAATGTGCAATAAGTGAAGATTGGCCACCAGGCTGCGCAAATATAGCCATGAAACCTCCAACACTATATTGGCCAGTGTTTCAGTTTCATTGTCCAACCCCTGTATATTTATATATATATATATATATATGCAAATGTATTAAAAAGAAAAAAGAAAAGAAACACCATATTATATACAGAAGTATTCAGACACTTGAAATTTATCTTAAGTGCGTTCCAATTTGCAATGTTTCTATAACTGGATTGGTGTCCCACTGCCATATTCAGTTGATTAGAGATGATTTGGAAGGTACACACCTATCTTTATGAGGTTTAACAGCTACAAACGCATATCAGAGCAAAAACCAAGCCATTAAGCTCAAAGACAGCATTGGGTTAAGGCACAGATATAGAAAAGGCTACAAGAAAATACTAAACAGGGTATTATAGGTTGCCAAGAGCAATGGCCTCCATAATTCATAAGTAGTTTTGAACAACCAGGACTTTTCCTAGTGCTCAATCTGTTCAATCGGGGAGAAGGGTCTTGGTAAGAGAGTAGGTTTAGAAAGAATGTCATTCCAGGACCAAGAAAACCATTTGGTAAAATCATGAGCACAATTTTTTTCATTAGCAAGGACTACTTTCAGCAGATGCTGACAATTTTTCTACTTCTTGTATGTGTGCAGGTACAGGATATTGTCTTGAACCTCTTCATGCAGAGGACTCTTCCTACTGAAATTCGCATGCTGGCATGCATGGTGCTTCTAGAGACCAAGCCATCCATAGCTCTGATCTCAGTAATAAGCAAGGTCCTCTTAGAGGAGATTGACCTGCAAGTTGCCAGCTTCTCCTACTCTCTACTGAAAGGCATTGCAAAGTCCCGCACCCCTGATAATCAACACCTGTAAGCATACTCAACTGTGTACTCCTCCTTTCCTTTTCTTTTCTTTTTCTTTCCTTTCCGAACATCTTAAGTGTTCTTATTACTTTTTTTCTTCTTCTAAAAAAAAAAAAAAGATCCACTGCCTGCAATATTGCCATGAAGATTCTTACCCCCAAACTTGGTCACCTGAGTTATCGATACAGCAAGAATATGCATTTCGACTGGTTTCATGGTGAGTTTACATTAGAAAGACAATGTCTCTCAGAATATAGGAAAATAACAAGAAACAAAGAGCGTTTCATTGATCATTATTAAGTGCACCATCTTTTTAATTGCTACCTTTTGTTGTATAATCTTTCAGTGATGCTGGGAATGGTCTGACACTGTTTCTTGTCTCATCAGATGACTTTTTATTTGGGACATCTGCTGACATTTACATGCTGCAACATGAAAGTCTCATACCCACAAAACTTATGCTTAAGGGGAAAATTCATTTCATTGGGAGAATATTGCAATTGTTTGAGGTGATCAAACTGAAGCGTTAAAGTGTGGTGTAATTTCATGTACTGTGTACCATGTTTTTCATGCAATCTTTCATATGTTTCCAGCTTGGTGTCCGTGCAGATGGACTCAGAGAGCTGTTAGCAAGAAAAATCCCTCAACTCAAGAAAGATTTAGGAATCACAGATTTCGCCACTATAATTCAAATCGTGAGCATCTTCAGTTTCAGAATCTATTGAATTTATTTTTTGACTTATGTCAGTTATTAGACTAATGGCTATGCTCTGATTTTTTTAAAGCTCTCTGACTGGCAGAACCTACCAAAAGACAGACCTCTCTTGTCAGCATGTGTACGCGTGTTTGGACAGGAAGCCTTTTTGATGGATGTAACCGGAGACTACATTCAGAGCATTATAAAGGTATTCCACCATCTCTGATTTTTTTTTTTATTTTTTTTTTTTGTTATTGATGGTGCTTTATTTGTGTAGATTCAACTAAAACATGATGCTTTTGTTTTTTGCTCAGTCATTTAGTCCATCTGCAGGGAAGGAGAGTAAGGTTTGGGAAAAGATTCTAGATGTTCAAAAAGGGACTTCCTGGCACTGGACCAAGCCACACCTTGTGTATGAAGCTCGATTTATACAACCAACTTGTCTTGGTCTCCCAGTTGAAATCAGCAAATATTTCTCCATAGTAAATGCTGTTACAATGAAAGGTAATATGCTTTCTTCTACAACATATTGTCAGTTTCCAATTAGATGTCTGTTAATTCTGGGGGAAATGGAGCTAAATACAAAAGTTAATATATATTCTATGTCTCCAGCTAAAGCTGAAATTAATCCTCCTCCCAAGGAACATCTGGGTGAGCTGCTAAGCTCAGACATTGCCCTGCATACAGATGGCTTTGCTGGGTAATGATCAAAAAGTTATTTATTACATGGTGTGGATGTAGCAACATGCAAAATATATTACCCATATCACTGAATAATTTTGTAAATTGCAGTCAGCCATGATTTTATCTGGCTTGGTAACTGAAATTAGTATTATTTGGAGATCGTGTGATCTCAGTTTTCATGAGACATCCGGCTCAGTGTGAAATGAAATAGCATTTTTTTAGGCTACTGATACAACAGCAATTTTAACCTCAGTGGTTGTTCATGAGTACCATACACATAGTCAAGGTGCTATATATTCTAAAGTGTCTAAAGTCATATGATATATAGCTTTGTGTGAGAATATAAGTTGTCAAATGACAGGATTTCTTTATGCTGAAGACTGACTTTCCTTCTGCTTACAGAGTGACAAAAGATCATTTTGTCTTTCATGGAATCAACACAGATCTTTTCCAGTGTGGTGTTGAGCTGAAGAGTAAGATAGTAATTGCCCTGCCATGGGCATTTGATTTGAAAATAAACATGAAAGAGCAAAAGTATGAAATGAATTTGTCTCCAAGCAAAACGGTCACTGAGCTATTTTCAGTCAAGTATGTTTTCTATCATTTCTACAGCACCATTGTGATATACTTTTGAATGTGCCACCAAATAACCTGATGATTTTTCACTCTTAATCAAACAGTTCTAATGTGTTTGCTGTTTTGAGAAACATTGAGGATCCAAACTTATTCAAAATAACTCCCATGATGCCGGAAACGAAGGACTCTCAACATGATCTGCCACTGGCCAGGATTTTACCCACTTCAAGGGATGATCAGGTACAACAGCCTCCACAATACTAAACAAACTTAGTATTAATGATATTTGGCCAATTCTGCAGACTAAACGGCTGTGTTTTCTGAGGCAGACTGAAGACTCAGAGGTGAAATTCAGGCAATGCGCTGTTGCCAAGATTTATGGAACTGCGATCTGCGTTGAGGCAGAGGCCAAACGAGCACACTACCTTTATGAATATCCTCTGTATTACTTCCTGGGACGCACTCACTTTTCATATCAACTAGAACCAGGTAGCACAATAAGTATTGATATAATGCAAAAAAGGATATCTAAATATTTCTAGCAGTAACTTGTTGCTTGTTTCGAAGCTAAGGGTACCAAACCCATTGAAAAGATTCAGATTCAGGTCACTGCTGGCAGAAAACACCCTCCAGGTGTCAGTGAAATGATGAATCTCAGCCACAGGGTATTCAAGGTACCATGACTCAGCTTTATCACTTACAGTGGCTGAGTGATTTCCAGTGGTGAACTCAGAATTAATGTGATGGAATTTTGTTATACATGCTCCCTCTGTGTAGGACACAAGAGACGAGGTCACTTCCTGTGGGGAAAACAATTTATCCAACTCATTCCCAGCATCTCAGGTGCAACACAAACATCACATGTTCAGTTATGAAGTGTATACTTGGACAGACTGTAGCTTGATTACAACTGCACATAATGTTCTGTAATGTTCTGAGATTTATGTTAAATTAATTCAAATCCAAAAGATTCTACAGAATACAGCTGTACTCATTTGTAGAAGAAGAATAGGCAGAGGAGAATTTGCCATGCAAAAGTAACTTAATATGATTAGAGCACTACAGGGAAACTATAAATTGCTAGAGTAAATGAGTAATCTAGGAATTGCTCAGTCGTCTTATTAATTACTCATTTTCTCTATGCTGTAGGATTTAGATGCCACTCCAGAACCTGCCATCACAGTTAAAGCACTTGGCCTGAGTCCGCCTGCAAAACCTCTAGGCTATGAAGCTGTAGCCTTTTATTTGCCAACAGCCCAAAGAGATGATATTGAAATGATAGTCTCTGAAGTTGAGGAAGAAGCAAACTGGAAAATGTGTGCCAATGCAAATGTAGATAAGAGTCATTCATCAGCAAAGGTAGAGGTCTTTAGAGCTTTCTGGTGCAACTCATTCTCATCAGTTTCCTCATTGCCTCGTTGATTTTCTTTCTTTGTTTTAAGGTTCATCTAAGATGGGGTGCAGAATGTCAGACATATGATGTATCTGTGAGGGTTTCCGCTGCATGCCAGCCGGAGTCTAAACCTTCTGTATACACTAAGATCAACTGGGGAGCTCTGCCCTCAATGTTCACAATCATTGGACAAAGGTAAATTCATTATGTTCTTGATTTACTTGGAAAACTAAAGTACAGTATGATATTCCCACTTTTTATAAGATTTATAATTTTCACATAATCTGACTTTCCCTCAGAATTCAAGAGTATGCACCTGGCATATCTTATATAATGGGTTTCTACCAGAAATATGAGAAAAACCCAGAACGTCAGGCAGCTGTCAATGTTGTCGTGTCCTCGCTAGAGACCTTTAACATGAGAGTGAAAATTCCAGAGGTTGTTGTCTTAGGAACATGTCATGTCTTTTCAATTTCAAATACAGTATGTCTTTTTGCCTTTCTACTTCTGTAGGCTGATAAAATATTATTTTGTCCTTTTTAGCGAACTTTCTACAAAAAGGCAATTCCCTCACCAGTCGATCTTGTGGGGTTTGAAGCTATGAACTTCACCATGTCAACCTAACAGGTTAATGTATGAAATGTGAATCAGATAAATGTACATTTGTGAATTTGCACAAATTGAGTATCATGGTGTTTTTCTCTTAACAGGCTGATGTTATAGAGCACTTCTGGAGGACCAAACTGACAACATAGAAAAAAACGAATCATTAAATGTTCTAAATCATTTGTACATTTCTGAAATTTGATTATTGACAGATTTGGCTATTCAGAGATACATGCTAAAATCATTACTTTTGAATTATACTTCAATGAATAAAGTGTGCATTAGAGTTTCATTGTGACATTAATTCAATATGTTCAGAATGATCATTATATTCCAGTCTGGAGTAACTTAAATTAACCTGTAGAGAATCTGTAAGAATCACCTTTATGTTCAGAATGTCAAAACGATTGGTACAGCAATTGTAAATTAATGTAGTTTGATCAAAATGTTGGTTATGTCACCTCAGCTTAGTTCTAACTTTTTTCTGATATAGACCACAATAACAGACATCTCACCTTTCCTGGAAGGTTCAGGTCTCCCACATATTAATAGCAGCTCCCTGACTCCCAGAAATGATACCAAAATCGAGGTAGAGATAGAGAATCCCTGTTTCCAGGGTATTAAAGTGATTCAAACACAAGTTGTCAGCCGAGATGCCTTTACCGTTTCCACCTGTTAAGCATGAGTGTTTTGAATGCGTCTCCTTGGACCACTTCTGCTCGCATTTCTTCAAACTCCACATCACTTTCGTGAGATGCAGAAACGCTACTGAATGAATCAACTCGGTTAACACAGCTTGGGGGTCGGGGGATTAGTGATGCAACCTCCTTGAAATTATTTTTTGCAGGGTGGGATGTCTGCAGTAATATACAGTACAGATGTATTTTATGTGTCTGACAGATGTATCTATATTTATGTGCACAATAATCTTAAGTTTAATAATATCGTATTAGATGTGAAATTTCTATTTAAGGGAATAATTAATGTCATTACTTACTCACAACTTTTTATGACTTCTACAAACATAAAGGGGAATGTTCGCACCAGTCAGAGTGGTGGTGTGGTGGACTCTGAGGCAGCATAATGATCAATAAAACAGATAGAACTTTGGTGATAAAGCAATTCAATTACTGCAATTGTAATTTTTGTTAGAAATTGTGTCAACAGCTGAAAAAATTGGGTAACAACTATGCTGAATGCCAGTGGAAACTTTCAGATGATATCAGAATTGCACACACATAATAGAGGTATTCATAGTGAAGCGAAGGATGGGTATCCTGCCTTCAAAAATGGTTCAGATTAATCTCAGTAGACAGTAGATGAAAAAATCATTGGATTCATAATTTGCTTTGTTGCCTCCCTAATCTAGGTTTTGGGTGTTGCTGTTGTCGAGAATCAGCCTCTGCCAAACAGTACTACCTGTACTCCAAATATCTATTTCTAAATGAAACACACAAAAAAAAAACAATATGTAGGATGTACTTTACCAATCAGGAAAAGTCAATCTTTTACAGAAGTCAACATCAACACTCTAAAAACTAGATACATCATCTTGTTGCACTAGGATGCAACATCAGTGATAGCTTTTTGGTGTTTCAAGACTTTCTACATCAGACACCCTCTCCCAGGTGATCATGCCCCAATCTGTGTCCCAGTAGCAACTGCCCATGGATCAACCCTTTTCATCCAAAGTCACCTAATATTTATTTATTTATTTATTTTACTAAATCTTCACATATGGATTTGATTGCTCTTCTTTTTTGCTGCTCTTGTGATCCCCAGCCGGGTGAAAACTTTACAAAGTGACTGCCCTGTAAAGCCCCTATAGTCAACCTCTATGAACTCACAAAGAAATCAAAAACTGCTGCTGCACGTAGAACATGAAACACCCCCAATTCAGCATACATTAATCACCTCATAGCAGAACTTCGGATTTCTATCATGAAAACCTTTGAAGGGATTAGTTTGGTAATGTACATGACAATGTTAATGTTTTTGGTATTGGTTCTGTAAGTACCAGAACTTGCTACTGCCAATACTATAACATGCTGCTTGAGCATGTAAGGAATACTGCTGTTGCACAAAAAAATATATGAAATAACCCCCCAACAACGCAGGAGACACATAAATTAATAATACAAGAAAATATATATGCATGCTGCTGAGTGTAAGAATATAAACTGCTGCATCAGCGGACACGCATATATCCAAACACACAGAATGAAACAGGCATAGAACAAAACAACCCCCAACAAGCAGACATATCTGCTGCTGCTTTGAAGAGCCATGTTAACCGCATGTATTACTATCCACAGTATGTGTGCCTGGGCTACCATGCCTATCAGCTTAACTCTAATTAGACACAAGCTGTGTATAATTAACAAATGAATACATGTTGCAACCCACCTGAGCAAAACATTATAATTTAATAACTGTCGTAGATATACAGTCATGTCCATGTATTTTTGGACACTGACACAATTTTCACAATTTTGTCTCTGTATGCTACTAGAATAGATTTAAAAAGAAACAATCAATGTGAAATTGAAGTTCCGACTTTAAGCTTTAATTCAAGGGCTTAAACAAAAAATAACAATATGCTTAGGAATCACAACCATTTTTATACACAGAATCCATTGCAGGCAATGACTGCCTTAAGTCTGGAACTCATGGACATCACTTGGGTTTCCTCCTTTGTGCTGCTTTGCCAATCCTTGCAGCTGACTTCAGTTGTTGTTTGTTTGTGGGTCTTTCTGCTTTTAGTTTTGTCTTCACAAATGAAATGCATGCTCAATCATGTTTAAATAAGCAGATTGACTCTGCAATTGCAGAATATTCCACTTTTTATCTTCAAAAACTGCTTGGTTGCTTTTGCTGCATGTTTTGGGTTATCATCTATTTGTGCTATGAAGTGCCAATCAACTTTGCTCCATTTGTCTAAATCTGGGCAAAAACTGTATCCCTGATACACTGTTATGCTAATGATACTCAGCTCTATATTTCTTCGTGGCCCGGTGAAATAAACAAATTTGAAAAACGGAATGCATAGTTGATATAAAAACTGGATGACAATAATTTCTTACTGCTAAATTCTGAAAAAACAGGTGTTAATTATTGGGCCTAAAACCTCTGCAAGTAATAACTTAAAACACAGTCTAATACTTGATGGCTGCTCTGTAAATTCATCATCATCAGTTAGGAACCTAGGTTTGTTATTTGATAGCAATCTTTTCTTCGAAAACCACATTTCTAGCATTTGCAAAACAGCATTGTTCCATCTTAAAAACATATCAAAATTACGTTTTATGCTCTTAAAGTCAAATGCAGAAATGTTAATTCATGCGTTCATGACCTCCAGGATAGATTATTGTAATGCTTTATTGGGTGGTTGTTCTGCACGCTTAATAAACAAACTCCAGCTGGTCCAAAATGCAGCAGCTAGAGTTCTTACTAGAACCAGAAAGTATGAGCATATTAGCCCAGTTCTGTCAACACTGCACTGGCTCGCTATTGTACATCGTATTGATTTTAAAATCTTGCTAATAACTTATAAAGCCCTCAATGGTTTATCTCCTCAGTACTTGAGCAAGCTTTTATCACATTATCGTCCCTTACGTCTGCTACGTTCCCAAAACTCTAGCAATCTGATAATACCCAGAATATCAAAATCAACTGCAGGCGGCAGATCATTTTCTTATTTAGCGCCCAAACTCTGGAACAATCTACCTAACTTTGTTCACACTCTGTCAGTTTAAATCTAGTCTAAATACCCATCTCTTTAACTTGGCTTACACATAACACATTAACACATTATAATTCAAATCCATTAAAGGATTGTTAGGCTGCATTGATTAGGTCAGCCGGAGCCGGGAACACTTCCCAAAACACCTGTATCCTGATCAGTTGGTCACTGCAATCTCCTGATCCAGTCCGTATCCGGATGGTGGATCAGCACCTATAGATGACCTCTACAGTTACAAATCACTTGTTTGTTGGTCAGAGGAGAACTGACCCCCCAACTGAGCCTGGTTTCTCCCAAGGTTTTTTTCTCCATTTCTGTCACCGATGGAGTTTTGGTTCCTTTTTTTTTTTGGCAAAGTCTAATTTGTTTGCATGTGGTAAACCCTTGTTAAGTCTACTCTTGATTGTAAACTTTGACAGTGACATGCCTACCATCCGGAAAGTGTTCTTCACTTTGCTGGATTTTGTGAAATGGTTTTTCTTTACCATAGTGAAGATCATCTAGTCATCCACCACCATTGTCCTGATAGTCCAGGCCTGTTTATGTTGCTGTTTTTTTCTCAGAATGTACCAAATTGTTGATTTGACCACTTCTAATGTTCCTGCTATCTCTCTGATGGATGTCTTTTGTTTTTGAAGCCTAACAGTTGTCTGTTTTACTTGCATGCAGAGCTCCTTTGAATGCATGATGTGGCTTCCAAATACAGCTTCCAAATACAAATGGCACTGTAAAAATCAACTCCAGACCTTTTACCTACCTAACTGATGTAGAAAAAAATGAAGGAATAGCCCACAACTGTCCATGACACAGCTTTTGAGTTGACTGTCCAATTACTTATGGTCCCTTGAAAAAGAGGGGAGGTACATATTAAAGAGCTGTAATTCCTAAACCTTTCATCCAATTTGATAGGATTTCATGAAACTGATAAAATAATAAATTCCTCTTTTTTTCAATTAGTTTGATTAAATTTAATCAAAAGTACATCTTTAAAATACATATTTTTTTATTAGTCAAATATTAGTTTCTTTTCATGAAATGATATTTAAAAAAAATAAATAATCATTGTCAATTAACTGTTGAATTTTTAGGCATTTATTTTGGTATAACCAACTAAATGATGATATTTAAAGATTTTATTAAGTTAGTACTGTATAGTTATGTATTATTGTGATATTGACAAACCCATAACACTAATTACAATTGTGAACCCACTTTGCTTATGAGCAGCCTCTCTTTACTGATCTAAGATCAGAGAGTGTTGTTTCTGTTCAGCTGCAGCTGCTCACAGTTGATTGGAGCTCTGAAGTTATTTTGATGGGAGGATATACCAGCTCTCATAGTGCTCACAGAAAGCTCAGGGAATCAACATGAATGCTCTCCGTGTGCTCTTTGTGTTTCATGTCATATTCCTCAGAGTTTATGAAATCCAGTGTAAATCTCACCCAAAGCCTTCATGTGGATACCCTCCATCCCAGTGGTGTAGGTCTCTGGAGATCGCCACAGAATGTGGGGTAAGTCTGTTTAAGAGGTTGATTTAAATCTTGAAACATTTAAGTTATTTTTATTACACTTTATGGGCATTTCTGCAGATTAATATTATGCTTGTAGTGATTTGTGGCTTGTTAATAGCTCTAATTGTACAGGATGCATCTCAACATGGTCATCTTTTTATTTAAAAACGGTAAACCTACCTATGTATAAGTTTAACTACAATACAGGATTATTCATCCGTTTCCCTTGCATTATGGAATATAATAGTTTATATTAATTTACTCTCCTCAGTGTGTTTAAAATATTACACAGATACACTGGTCTTGTAATGAAGCTGTGTTCAACATCACTTTCAAAGACATCTTTGTGCTTGCAAATTACTGTCATGCTTTTGAACACAAACGGCTTCCACTTAAGCAGGCCACGAGGTTTCCCGCTTCACATGAGTTTGATGAGCCTCTTTATGTCTACAACTGAAGTGAATCCTGTAAACATTTAGTTTCAAAATTAGCTTTAGAGAATTTGTTAAACTTTTGAGTCTGTCTGACTGACACTTTCAAGCAGTGACATTTTAAATGTGGCCTGTATCCATAATTCATATCCTACCCTTTTCATCTCAACAGAATCAAAAACATAATTCTTAAGTCTTCTATCGTCACTTTCTTTTTGCCACATTTCAAATAGTTTTTAAGAGACTTTATTTATGAAGTATTGTTTTAAGTCACAAAATTAATTTTGGTTATTGTTATATCACTACTCATAAATCCTGTTTATTGAGGGGAACAAATGAAAACAAGCATAATCATAGCATCAATTAACAAAATGGCTTGTATTATGGAGCCTTTAAATATTCTGTTTGACAGGGGGTTCCAAAAAGGCTGAGAACTACTGATATAAGAAGTATTTGCCACTTTTCCACATGCACTAGACTTCATTTTGCGCAATTCCTAAATCAGTTTACGACCTGTGCTAAGAGTGAATCAAGTGTGCAATTACAACAAGTATGTTTTTCTGACAGCACACTATGACGTTACAAATGTTATCTGACGGGGAACAATTTTGTGACATATTCCAGACAAAAATACATGCATTAGATATACTCAGTGTAGCCTTACTATAAGTCGCCAAACTTTTCTTTATTATTGTCACAGCATGTTTTGTGTTGTGTTTTTTCTATGCATCTGAATAGGTGCGGAAACAATGTATGGAACTGAACGCGACACGGCCAGACCCAGTGGTTCCTCCTGTGGAGATCTCTCTCTATTATGAGAGCTTGTGTCCAGGCTGCAGAGCGTTCCTCACAGAACAGCTCTTCCCAACCTGGACTTTACTAAAAGATATAATGAAAGTCAACCTGGTGCCTTTTGGCAATGCTAAGGTACAGCTATGCATAAGAGTCTGTGAGTTGTAATGAAGAAAATGTTAAGTCGTTATTTGTGTTTATGACTGTTGACTTGTAATTAAAGGAGCTTCCTGAGGAAAATTCATTCTCATGTCAGCATGGAGAACCAGAGTGCTACGCTAACATGGTTGAGGTGAGTTTGAAAATAAAACGTACATATGCGACCCTGGACCGCAAAACCAGTGATAATGGTCTTTTTTTCTTTTCTTTTCTTTACTTTTTTTTTTTTTTATTATTATTGAGATTTATACATTATCTGAAAGCTGAATAAATAAACTTACATTGATGTATGGTTTGACAATATTTGTCCGAGATGCAACTATTTGAAAATCTGAGGGTGCAAAAAAATGTAAAATGTTGAGGAAATCGTCTTTTAAAATTGTCAAAATGAAGTTCTTAGCAATGCAAATTACTTATCAAAAATTGTGTTTGGATATATTTATGGCATAATATCTTAATGGACCATGCTATTTAAGGGCTGGTTTTATGGTAAGGATCACATATTTTATTTAATAATATTGGTAAACCGTTTTGTCCAATATGTGTGCGTTACACTTGGAGTATTGTGTTGTTAGCTTAGCAACATTCTAATCTCTGTGTGAGTGCAGCACAGGCAGATCATTAAGATTTTTTTCTCTTTCTCTAGTTTAAACATTCCTAATATATATTTATTTCTTAATAGGCGTGTGTTTTATATGCAGCCGATCATGCAGCATTTCCTGTCATTTACTGCATGGAGTCATCTGCAGATGTACTAAAATCTGCTAAGCCTGTAAGCATTTTTGAGCTAACTTTACAGTCCATCTTTATAGCATTGTTAGAATGACAAAGAGCTGTTATGAGTCATTGCTTTTTCTTTACCAGTGTTTGCAGCTCTATGCGCCGCTTGTTAAATGGCCAACCATTGAGTCTTGTACCAGAGGAGAGCTTGGCCGTAGTTTGATGCATCAGAATGCAGTGAAGACTGAAGCGCTCAAACCGGCACACACTCATGTTCCCTGGATCACCATCAATGGAGTGAGGCCTTCTCAAAGCAGAGCTCATTAAACTAATTTACATCTGCCATGCTGAAATATGTCTGGTGTGGGAATTTGAGATTTAAATGTTTGTGTGTGTGTTTCTTCTTCCTCAGGAATACACTAGTGAATGGGAAGACAAGGCTATGTCCACTCTCTTCAACCTTGTATGCAGTTTGTACAAAGTATGCTCATGTGTCTTTTCAAAATCATAATTTCTTATTGCTGAATTACTGCATTAGCTTGATTTAAAAAAATAAAACCTTGTGTACTTCTTTTACAGGGAATCAAGCCACCAGTCTGTACTGGAGCCCTGAAAAAACTGGACCGTAGTTTTTGCTAGTGGAATAATGCTAAATACACATGATTGTGATACTTTTATTATTATTATTATTATTATTATTATTATTATTATTATTATTATTATTATTAAACTTATGCCTTGTTTCCATGTGTTTGAGGTAAAATAAAACAGAATAACATTTTAATATGCTGACACAGTTTTAATCATATGTTTGTAACTTTATTATCAGCTACGAATAAATAGTTTAAAGAAAACAATAAAAATGATGTGAGCAAATCAATAACATGCAGCACATACGGCCTCCTGTGGCAACTAATGTCTCCTAATGACCTTTTTGCCTCAGTGGAAAATTTCCAATCGAAAATGATCTAGGATGTCTAATGGTTTCTAATGGATTTTTAAAATCCACGTGAATGCATGGAAAATCTGGACGTGTAACAAACCAATCCACAATGTTTTCATGTTTTGTCATCAAGTTCAAAGCACTGAAAGGCTGAGGCTGCCACTGGAACTGCACTAAACTCATTACAAGTTTCAAGAAACCGGCTAAGACAGTTCTCAAGTATAAAAAGCCACAATACCACTTCCTGTCTTTATTTTTTTTAATTTCTTTCTTTCTTTCTTTCTTTCTTTCTTTCTTTCTTTCTTTCTTTCTTTCTTTCTTTCTTTTTTTTTTTTTTTTTTTTTAGTATATCTACATCACCTTATCTCTCTATCTTCACAAAAAGCTTAATTTACAAAATCAAATGTTTGGTCTTAATCGTTGCTAAATATGCTGTGTTTATGTCATGATTTTAACATCTGTATATGAAGTAGCACCTTAAATTTCTGTAGATCTAGAGGCTCTGTTACTTGGGGACCATTTTCTTCCAATATTTTGAATTACTGCTACATACTACGTTTCACCAGCAGAGGGCAGGGTCGGAGAATAATGTTGTTGTTGTTGTTGTTGTTGTTGTTGTTTTTCTTCTTCTTCTTCTTCTTCTTCTTCTTCTTCTTCTTCTAACAAAACTTGCCTTTAAAAACCTGTCCAAGAGAAAAATTTAAAGTGGATAACCTTTAATTCCTCCCATGCAAATTTGTATTTCTCAAATGTATTTTATTTTTTGAGTAAATTGCTGCAGCCCAAAACTCATTTAAGTGGATCAAAAAAGTTCATCAAAGTTGTCCTAATACCAAAATAATACCCGTTCTTGTTTTAGGACTACTTAGGATTAACTTTTTTGATCCACTTTGAATGATGACGACTTGTGTGTGTGTGTGTGTGTGTGTGTGTGTGTGTGTGTGTGTGTGTAGTTCAGATGTAAAAGCCCCTAAATGCATCCGACGTCTTTCTACGAAAAAAAATTAAATAAATTTTATCAGGCTCCGATGTATAGGTTTCTACCTAAGTATCGGTATTTCTGATTGGGCTGAGGCTGGGATTTTAGCGAGTTTGAAGTAAAGGTATTTGATGGACGTATAGTGTGTCGAGAGCATTCTATCGTTCTCATTTTTGACCGAGATGGCGTTTAGGGGGGTTTGCATCTGAATTCCTAGACTGTTATGTAAGCATCAACGTTTTGAACTTGATGGAAACTTCAATTGGTAACCCGCGTGGAGAGATGAACAGAGGTGTGAAGTGGGATCTCTCGGGCTGGTTGAAGACCAGTTATGCTGTAGCTTTCTGCATTATAACTACATACATTATATGAACAAACTAAACACATCCAGTGGCTGAAATGGGTCTTTACCAGTTACCACCTCAAAATTATGGTGTAAAGCACAACGTAGCAGAAACACATTTCCTGTAGATCATTATTATCATACTTCCTCCAGTTACAAAATAGGTTTACCCTTGGTTCATAGTGTTGAATTGACCCATGCTGCTTATCTTTGGATTGTGGGGGAAACTCACACATACATGAGGAGAATATGCAAACTCCTCACAGTAAGGCCTTTTGGCTTCAGGACTCCAACTGGGACCGTCTTGCTGTGAGGCAACAGCGCTACCCACTGAGCTATCATGCTGCCCTTGTTATTATCAAACGTTCAATAATGCTCCATACCTCTATTTACCAGCAGAGGGCAGTGCCACAGAATTTATCTCCAACAAAATATGCATTCAACGCCTGTGTACAAAGTAAAAAAACTGGACACTGAGGACATAGAGTAGAGCGGGTACGGTTGCAACATGGCTTATTTCTATGAGCAGGAATAAGCTACAGTGATGATATTTATACTGCCCGTGCTTTTTTGGCCCCTCATCTTTCCTGGAAGAAATCTGCCACATGTGACCATTCCTTCTATAAAAAAAAATAATCTTCATGGTAAAAAGAAAATCTTTTATTAATATCAGATTTTTGGTCATAGTGTCTAAGTTGTTTGTGTGATGCACTGTACAAACAACATTTTAATCAACATTTTCTGAGCTTCTAGGCATAGCTAGTGTGTAGAATTATTTAATTACATTTTAATGAATGTTGCAACTGTCTCCTGTTGTACACATGCTGCAGCAATGTTGGTGAGTAGCTGACAGAAAGTGTTGCAACCGTCCCAGCTCTTCTTGGTAGTTAAGTGCATTTTGAACTTGACACGTTTTTATTGTTTGTTTTCTGTGAACAAACATCTATCTCATCTTAAATTACTGTTTTTGTTGTTGCGTATCTTTTGGAGAACTTTAGAACTTAAGAAGACTTGGAATATAACATGCATGTCTTATGGGCTACTTTTATGATGCATTTTGATGATTTTGCATCATTTTCTGCTGAACTATTTCTTAAAAAGCAAATATGAAAATATGTACATACATCTCCCTGATATCACAGACTCGCATTTTGGTGAAATCATATTCATTGAAATTGAACGTCTCAAATCCAGTGACGTTTTGTTGCACTTTTCCAAGTGGATAGTTGGAAATTACCTAGTTGTAACTTTCCTAGTTGAAAAGAACACTACATATCCAACATGATCTCATAATGTAAAATGTGGTTCTACAAAACTTTCATTTACTTACGTTTTTCTAGGCACTAAAACATCTAAACGTACAAATACTTACGTATTTTCATTTTTATTTTAACGTACAATACTGATGCATACCTGTCAACATTTGAGTTCCAAAATATGGGAAAACGGGGGATGGAGTCAAAAGTATAAATTATTATTATTTATATTAATTTAAACAACTATTATCAAACAATTACATTCATTTAGTAACATATAAATATATGTTAGTGTAGGCTATATCTTTATAGTTATATAATTACTTATTTTCTTGTGGATCCAACTGTTTTCTGAGTAAAAATAAGGGTTAGTTTTTGGCCTTTAATTCTCTGCCAGCAGGTGGCGCTTTTCGCCATGAATATAGCCGTTTCCTCGGCAACCGCAGAAAACAAAGCAGAGCACCTGACGTTGAAACTTGCAGCGCTTGTATTTAATCAATTAAGCAATATTTGACCTTGAAATATGTTGACTTGATTATTCATATAATGAGGTTTGGGCCCAGTTTTACCATAGGCAAATGTAGGAAACATAAAATAAGCTCAGTGTGATTTTTTTAAATATAAAAATTAAAATATTAAATATTAAAAATACGGGAAAATATGTGGGATAGAATGATAAAACACAGGAGAATCCCGGGACAAATGCGAGGGTTGACATGACATTTTGATGACACCTAAAACGTGTCATTCATTTCATTATCGTTTTTAGTTGTCATGCCAATGGCCTTATGTTTTCAATTGCATTATTAAATGGTTTAATGTTGGCCTAATATAAAATTATAACATTTCATTTCGTTGTGATTTCCAAGATGCTAAACAAGACTACACTGTAGACCCTTAAATTAAATGACATTTCTGCAGTCGTTTAACCATTTAAGTACATTTGCCGTGGTGGGACACAAAAGATGTTTTATTCGACATGCTGTGACTAATAATAAAACCATTAAATACACCGATCACGCATAATTACAAAATGAAACAATTTTATCTGTGCGCTGTAATCCAAATCTTCAGAATCTATACGATTGTGAGGAACAGATCCAAATTCAAGCCTTTATCCGGCGATCTTCATCTCCATCCCGAGCAGCGACAGCGAGTCCAGCAGCAACAAACCCGCGCTGAAGTGCATTTTGCAAATTCAAATATTGCCGCGTTAAAAAACGACAGGTTTTACGGCAGGAAAATCGAACGCTCATTGGCTCTCGTCAAAGATTACGACATGCCGTGTTTGTGATGAGATGTGTTTGAATGATACGCGGGCGCCTTCAAGATGTGGATCAGGATAATAATCTGGACAATATGTTTAGTGATTAACAATTTAAATTCTGCTCTGCACCTCAAACAAACCTACTGTATTCCGCCACAGAGAACTGCGACTGCTAACGCATTGTCATTTGGATTACATTTTGGTACGGGTGTTGACATTGTTTTGCAGTACATAAATGATTGTGATTGCACTTTTCGCTGTTGTTTTTATTACTGTACAAAGTTATGGTTAACGTTAAATTTGGAGGTAGGAGTGGGATTAGTTACTATAAAAATAGTTGTATGCTATATTGTTACAAAAATGGTAATTTTTCTGTATATTTTGGTCAGTTACGTTTTATATCCTTTTATATTCGTTATAAACGAATATCGAAAATCGGAGGTAGGTTAAGGGAGCTAAAAATCTAAATCACGTATTAATAAAATAACAAAATGGGTGGGTTAAGGGAGCTAAAAATCTAAATCACGTATTAATAAAATAACAAAATGGGTGGGTTAAGTGGGCTAAAAATCGAAATCGCTTATTAATAAAACGATAAAAGTGATTGATATGAATAGCATCAATAAAAATGTACGTTTTGTGCCTCTAAACGTTATAAATGCCTACGTAAAAACAATGAGACCAGGCTAACATATCACATGGACATAACCCAATAACATCCTCACACACAAACCTATGCTTTTATTTCATCTGCTAATTAATTTTTTTTTTACTTTTTAATCTTCAGAGATACACCATGACTGACTGAGCAGATGCTCTTTTTTGCATCTTCAGGTACACTCATTCCCCTCAGTATCTATCATTATCGTCCATCATTAATTCTCCAGCATAATAAGGGTAGAGTTGTCATCTAATATAAAAGATCTTTTACAGTAGCCTCAGTACCTGCAATTTCAGTTACTGTGGCCGACATTTAAGTTACGCTTAAAATGTAGTAATGTCTTTTGTTTTAAGTATAGTATTATCAAAGTAATCGAATTATCAAAGCGCATGGCATTTTTGAAAGAGAGCAGAAGCACAGTTTTCAAAGAAAACATGTCACAGAAAGAAGTTTGTTAAATTGTAAATGATAAACCAATTGATATAAAACAAACAAACAAAAAATACTTCATACATCATGTAAAAGTCACACTGAGACCTGCTGGTTTAAAAAATATTCACAAATGGCTAATAAAAAAATGGCTTACTTACGAGAAAAGCTCAAACATAATTTTATTCTGGATGCCACTTGGTTTAATATTTTGAATCTAAAAGCAATTCAGACATTTTTACGCATGCCTTGTCCAAACGTTTTCGAATACTGTGTATAGGTGTTCAGAACCACAAAAGAAAACAAGCAATAATTATTTCCCTTTTGTTTGTGCTTCTTTATTTTTTCTGGTCCCTCACATAATATTTATTGAATAAACACTTTATCTGCAGTAAAGTTGTAAACGCAGAGTGTTTGACAAGAACATTTTTGTAAAGGTTAACGCTCTGTGTTTTGAATGTGCTCAAGATTCTAAAAGTGCTTTTATATCATGTATTGCTAAAGCAAATGGCATTAAATTATCAGAGGAAATATAGACACTGACAGAAAAACAGGGGCTGTACAGGGGCTTTCATTAGTGCTCATAATACACATAAATTTCACATACAGGATATATGTTTTCAGTTAGATGATGAAATGCATATATTAAGGTTTTCGAGTGCCATCAACACTTGAAAAACAAAACAGAATAAAACAAAACACCAATCGACACCCCGAACCCCACCCCGTCACAAAAAAATAGCTTTTAGAAATGATCACATTTAGGACTTATTCACTGTGCTTCAATAAGGTATAGCTCTGTTCTCGATGAAAAGATCTCAATCACATTAAATATGAAGGTAGTTTATATCATCAGACATGCATTATGCACTTTACTCTGTTATACCAGGTTACATCACTGGCAAGCCGGTTAACTAAGAATGTCCTTCGTCCCGAATTTGTAATAGGCTTCTTTTGTGCTGCTATAGTATATGTCATTTGGAAGAGCGGATAGTGTCGCCTCTTCAGCTGTGCCCAGGCCTTTTCCTCCTTTGGATGAGAATCCCGTACAATGCAGAGCCAGTTTATGCCTGCGTTTCGACACCGTACCATTAAAGACACAGCCTGACATAAAAATGGCCACATTGATGATTTGGTCTGTCTTGAATTCAATAAAAAGTCAACAGAAAGCAGTAGTGTGAGAATCGTGGGACGTCCTCCCTGCTTCATGTGTCAGCTCTTATAGTCTTGTACACAGAGTCACTACAGGAGCCAGAACATACAGGGGAAGGGAGATGGTTGACGTTTGGATGCGCACTAAAGATTACCTGATTAAGACTGAGAGGGATGGAGAGTTAAAGGGAGAGTTCACCCAAAAATGAAAGTTCTGTCATCATTTACTCACCCTCGGGTCGCTTTCTTCTGTTGAACACACAGACACACACACAAAGAAATAGAAGAATAATAAGGGTGCAAAAGCTTCCTAAAAGTATCATTAAGGTAGTCCATATGAATAACGCTATTTTCCAAGTCTTATGAATCCATTTGATAGACTTTCCCTCATAAGACTTGGAATACACCTCACAACTTTTTTTTTTTTTACGATTTTTGTTTCAATGGACTATTTAAATTTCTCTTCCCTGGAAACAATAAAGTCATGTAGGTTAAAATGGCAGGACAATAAGTAAATGATGACAGAAGTTTCATTTTTTGTGCGTACTGATCCTTTATGCTGAGGGACTTATGTACATTTTCGAGGAGTCAGTTACACGTTGAGCGACGCGATCAGCCTCCTACATCACACTGCACTTCGCCTTCAGCTTGTCTGCACGTCTCTGCTTGCTGGAACGCATGTTCAGACTCATATCACGCTTCTTATCCAGGTTCAGGAGCTCCTGAAAAAGCTCCTTCACGTTGGTGTTGGTCTTGGCTGATGTTTCCATGAACGCGCATTTCCAGATGTTTGCCTGAGCTTCGCCCTCCTTGGTCTCCACCTCACGCTGGGTCTCGTCGCTCTTGTTACCAACAAGCATGATGGGGATGTTCTCCACGTTACCCTTGATGGCCAGCACTTGCTGGTAGATAGGTTTCAGCTCCTCCAGCGACTGCCTGCTGGTGATGGAGTAGACCAGGATGAAGGCATGGCCTTTGGAGATGGACAGACGCTGCATAGCAGGGAACTGGTGGCTGCCAGTGGTGTCGGTGATCTCCAGAGTGCATACGCTTTTGTCGCAGCTGATGACCTGTCGGTACGTGTCCTCCACTGTCGGGATGTAGGTGTCCCTGAAGGTGCCTTTAACGAAGCGCAGAACCAGGGAGCTCTTGCCCACTCCTCCTGCTCCAAACACCACCACCCGGTAATCGTTACTCTGCTCTGGCATGCTGCTTGGGTTTGTCGGGGTATGTGGCGGTTAAGACTCAATTATTCCCTGAGATCTGAAAAAGGAAAAAGGTTTCATTTGGTACAGATGCACGTAAGACCGTATATCATATACATATATATCTTCTGAGGTTCACAAATGAAGACAGATTTTGGAAACATTCTCATTTACAGACAAAATACCTTTCATCTATTTTAATAAATCTGTTAACCAGGAAATATGCAAACATACAAATTCTGATGATACCAGTATAACCAAGGAGGAAAAATAAGCATTAAACCAATAAATCAGCTGATATGGTAAATGATACAAATGGTAATAATGAATAAATTATTTGTGTTTTAAATAGCACAGGTATATTTGTAGCAGTATCCAAAAATACATTGTATGGGTCAATATTGATTTTTCTTTTATCCCAAAAATCATTAAACTATTAAGAAAAGATTATGTTCTATGAATATATTATGTGCATTACCTACCATAAATATATCAAAACTTAATTTTTGATTAGTAATATGCATTGCTAAGAACTTCATTTGGACAACTTTAAAGGCAATTTTCGGATTTTTTTGCACCCTCATATTTTCATACAATAGTTGTATCTCTATAGTTGTAGTTGTATTGTCTTATCTTAACAAACTATACATCAGTGGAAAGCTTATTATGATTCAGATGATATAAATATTATTTTTTTCAAAAATCTCTTATGACATTACATATATTATGTTAAAGGGGAGGCAAATAAAATTTGATATTATATGTGTGCCTTCTCAAGTACAATATACTGTGCTCATGATTAAGATTTGAATTGGAAGATAAATGTATTTTGCATACATTCAGAAATTTTGTAAGCATTCATGCCATGTACTGTGCTTTCATTTTGATTTCTATGAAATTTTTTTTTATATACCATAGATGCTGTGATAGGTACTGTGATTATACTAGAACTGTCTCAAAAACATAAATGAATATATAGGTGTATCTTGTGTGTGAAGGATATGAAAACAAGTCACATTTTACCCCACAAAATTACAGGAAATCTGCATACAGTAAGGAAAAAAAAAAATTCCCTCCTGATTTTGAACATTTGCCCAATGACAAAGAAATGATCTGTCTATAATTTTACTGGTAGGTTTATTTTTATAGTGAGAGGCAGAATAATAAAAAAATCTCTAGAAAAACACGTTTCAAAAACATTCTTAATTGATTTGCATTTTAATGAGTAAAATAAGTATTTTGATCCCATATCAATGAGCAAGATTTATGGCTCCCATGTGTCTTTTATTCAGGTAACAAGCTGAGATTAGGAGCACTTTCTTAAAGGGAATGATTCAGAGGAGAACTGGGTGAAAGTGTTGTGGTCAGATGAGACCAAAATCAAGCTTTTTGGCATCAACTCAACTCTGTGTTTGGAGGAGGAGGAATGCTACCAAGAACACCATCCCCACCGTCAAACATGGAGGTGGAAACATTATGCTTTGGGGCTGGTTTTTTTTGCCAAACGTCAGCCTTGAAACCTTGTATCAGGCTAATGAAAATTTTGGGAAATATGTTCTTAAAACTCATTTGTGTTCATACTCATTCGAGTATGCGTAGGCTGATTCCACAAAAAGTGTAAACACTGTGGCACTATGAAAACATTGATCTGTTTGTCTGAGCACCCAGGCTAGTTCAAAATAACAACATCAGCTGAGTAGTGTATTTAGGCCCCAAGCAATTGTGTGTGGCCCCGCGGAACACAATTTTTACCGAGGGGACCCTAAAACTCTAAACACGCCCCTGCATCATCTCAACCAATAATATGGATTTGAGCCAGAACTCTCTGATTTTCTGACCAACTAGAGATGAAGGGGTATTTGGAAGGACATAATATTGCAATACAAAGAAATATTGATCTTAAAAATAGGTAGCATTGTTTTATAGTAAAAAAAACTGCTGATTTATTTATTTATTTTTATTTAGAGGTGATATATGATATATGTTCTTGATAGTTTTCATGAGATCTGCGCATGATACCATTGGTAACAGGGTTGCCTGACATTATTCTTTACATAGAAAGGATGGAAAGAGAATGGTCAGTGTTTTCCTTATGAATGTATGAATGTGTGTGTGTGTGTGTGTGTGTATAAATACATGAGAGTGTATGCCTGTGTGCCTTTGTGAATTGAGTAGGACGGTCTCTGCTGCCATCAGCATCAAGGTCATCTATTAATGACTCATTTATCTTGCTGTGAAGCAGCCGTTGGACTCAGTCTCCTGTGGAAAGCAAGATCACACCAGATATTTCTGGCACCTTACTGGATTCTTGCATCATTTGGAGACAGGAGCCACTTCCTGACTACTTCACTAGAGATTTACACAAATCCCTAATTTTCACATGACAGATCAATATACACAGACCAGACCAATGCTATCTGATTAACAAGGAACTTTGTCTGCATTTAAGAGCTTGAAAATGCTCACATCTACTCAGCCCCAGAGGAAAATTCAGTGGTACATCTGAATTAGCAGTAATGATTATCACTCAGATGAACAGAGACCAGATGAGCCTCTCGGTAAAGACTTCCTCTTTGGTTTGCCGGCAGCATAAAACGCAATCTCAGCAGACAAGAAGTTTCGAATATTAAAGATTAAAGATATCAAGCCCTCATGCATCTCATATTCCATCATTTTTTCTCTCATAGTAAAACTCTGATCAGATGTAAAGGTCAGACATTTTAAAAAGAGGCTTATTCTGTCCAGTGGAGTTAATGGACAAGACTGTAAGAGAAACAGTGAGCTTTTGAGAGCAATGGATCAGTTGTATTAAAAATAAATGCCAGAGTCAAGATAAAAAAAAATGGCTGGATACCATCTTTGTACTTTCTGTTCTTTCCACAGACACAAAAACAAACAATTTTCGATATGCTGAATCTATATGAACAACAACTAGATTTCAGACATATATAATTTAAGTTCTACAAGCGTAACTTTTAAAACAGGCAGTTATTATAGTGATAGATACTGATTGAATAAGCCATATGGTCAGAGTTTGATTATTATGTATGGGCCAGTCTGCCCCTGCTGGTAGATTGTAGTAACTACACCATCTTCTCCATCCAAAAACCATTAAATGTAGCCATTTGTTCTTAAAAGTCATTCAGGGTAGGTGTTTTTTCCAGTTAATTTTTTGTTGTTGTTTTAAAGTGGTGTTAATAGTGTGAATCACAGCTCAGGAGTGCCGCTAGTGAAGTAAATATTCACAGTTTTGTGGACATGTCAGCATTGTCATATAAATATTTCTGGATCAAGTGTATTGAAAGGAATTGCAACATGCAAATACAACTTAGCATATGATCATGTCAAATTAGTATGTCATCATTTTCAGTTTTTCAAAATTGAAATCCAACCAAAGCCTTACTAGTATCAAGTCCACACCAACACATGATAATGTTCTGTTTATTCTAATCACTCGCTTAAACTCCCTATAGATTATGATTGGCTGTCATCTATTGAATATTATATAGCTGCTGGCTGTGTTTCAGTAAGCATTAAGCTACTCAAAACTATGAATTATGATTTTACAATGGTTAATATTCCAAAGCCTGTGTCTGCTTGGTTGGCCATGAGTGCGCTGACCCACTGAGGCTCTGCTGTAGATGGTATCGCATTTGTTTTCTGCTGGTTTGTACCAGTTTGCATGATGTCAGTAGATACATCAGGCCTTTGAACACCTAAGCTGTACACTAGAGATTCTCCCTAAGCTGCTAAGGAACATCCCAGCTGTGCATCGTTTTTGGAACTCTGGGAATTCTCCAGTTACTGTGGAAACAGCACTCGAGGGCATGTATAGGGTGATGGAGAGAATAGTCATAAACATGAGTGAGAGAATGTCATCAGAGGTACAGATGAAAGCAAAGACAGACTGAGCCAAAAAAACATATTTCTAATGTTGCATGTCATCTTTCTGTCAGTTACCCTAGTAACCAACTGGCAAACAGTGGGTTTAATTTACGTCACTGCAGCCTATTCATACACTGAGGTGAAAGAAACTATTTATAGTGATGAATGATTACTAAAGAAAAATATGTCATTTCAGATGGGTTTCGATTTTCTTTTATATTCATACGACACTTTGTTAATCCACACTTCTTATTAGGATTTGCTTTACAAGGAGATATTTCAAATCTACAGCTTGAGGCGAGGAAATGTGTAGCTGAGGTGGCCTGAAAGGCAATGCAAACGTCTATCGCATGTGATGTCTAAAAATACCACTGCCCATCAACTCGATTCTTAGTCTATAAGCTCGATCCTGAGCCCCTCAGAGCTCTGATGGAATGCAGATCCGAGATGGTCCGCATCTCTTAATCAACGGGGTTTGCTGTTACAACTGGCGGTAATATTGCGCGTAAAGCTGTAATTAGGCAACAATCAAAACAGGCATCCTGTTATTTTCTCCTAGCCAGTTGGGTAATAAAGCACATATAGGCCATGCACCCTGAATGAACAAGCACTTCGAAGCAATGTGAGGCCGTGGATAAGAGAAAACGCTATTTAAAATTTCGTTTAACTTGATCACATGTCGCGTTTACATTCATGTGGAGGCAAATACATCATCCGCGCGTAATTCACACGAATTCGCCCTGAACCGAACGTCATTTTTAAATAGGAACGGAGCGATTTTTCACGCGTTTAGTCGAAAATCGCTTGTTTGTCGTTAAAAGAGCGTCGTTCCCTCTCTCTCTCTCTCTCTCACACACACACAGGCTATGAATATCAAAACGCAAAGGATCCTCAAAGTCATTATGTCGCTGTGCGCTGAAAGATGCTATTGCGGTCCGTCACATGAAATTCTACAAGGACGCGCGTCAAAGACGCGAGCGTATAGATACGTGAAAGCCGCATTTTACATATTGAAACAATTATGTATGTACAGCTGATGAAAGGCGATTCATTCTTACCTGGCGACTGTGTAGCAACGTCCCAAATCTTGTTAGTCATAAATTATAGGAAGCATTAGGAGATTGGACACACGACAAATGTCTTACATTCTCTGCCGTACCAGTCCCGTTTCATTTTCTCGTGTTATTTGCATGGCGTAAATCGAGCGATGTCGCTGAAAATGCTGTTATTGCTCTTCGGGCGGGCGGGCGCGCGCGCTCCAGCTGTCCTACCACGTCCTCTCTGACGCACGCAAGCACGCGATATGCGGCTCACCCCCGCGTCCTGTGTCCCGTTACACGACGAGAACAAAAACCCCACCTGCTCTATACCGTTGAACTGCTCTCTTTCTACGCCATGTTGATCATACAACATTGTTCCGTCACTAAAGGTGCATGTAACATCGATAAAACACCATTTTGTGCGCGACATTTTCTATATGGGCACACTGATGGGGATGGATAAAGGCACTGCAATGATGAAAACAGTACTATGTTTCAGAAGAGCTATAGAAAAAAAAGTTTTCAGCTCTCAAGACGTAACATATGCGAAATAAAGGGACTAAAATTCAGGCATGGCTGTAGGTCTGCAAAAGGCCTCTTATTAAAGCGAGGTGTAAGGGTCGAACCTTTAAAAATAGTCTACAAACATCACTCTGTAGGCCTATGGTTAAGAATATATTCGGTTATATACTATTAAATAATAGCCTAGAATAGGCCTATATAACACATTTTGTCATGCGTACACCTGTTGATGGGATCAGGTTGTATGATTTACTTCCGATTAAGACAGTAGTTTTAATTTAAAGAAAGAAAGAAAGAAAGAAAATATATATATAGCCTATAATTAAGGAATACAATCAATACGTAAACATTACAATAGGCCTATTCAGCTATGTTAATCTCACAAGAACAGACTCCCAAGGCGTTGACACACCTTAACTATAAGGTGTGCTCATCTTGTCGTCAGATAACCTTTTGTTCACTGGTGAACTAGTATTTGTCTCCCTCCAATGGTTTTCTGATGAATCGACAAAGCAATTCACTATTTTACACACTTAACACAATCATTTTTTCACACAGTCACACACCACACTTTTTGTTGTTGTTGTTGTTGTTGTTGTTTGCAAAAAGGCTGCTGACATCAGATTCCATATGAGATTTGTTTCTTTGTACAGGTCTATCAGATTTCTTGTGACTTAACAAATGGCATCACTAGTCTAATTTATAAAACAAGTTATTGTATTTTCAACAGAAATTACAGTACAGCTTATCCCATGATGACCAAGATGTATGAATATGAAATTATGATGAATATTTGTGCATATGACACTTTCATCAAAACGGCTTAAAATGCAAAAAAATAAAAACCAACAAGGTATGATTTCATCAGCATGTTTTTGTTGTTGTTTTTTTTTTTTTTTTTAAATTTGATAGGGCACTGCCCTTCACAAAATAACATCTGTATTGTTTCATAATAGTTTTGTGTTTGCAGTATTGGAGTGCACATAAAAAAAGATCAGTGTGTGTTAAAAGAACTATAGTCAAACCAAAATGTAAATATGACAAGAACTCAAGAGTTAAACTGTGTCAGATTTTTGGTTCCAGTTTTGCTGGTAGTCCAATGTATAAAGAATGTTTTAGTATAATATGTTTTGGTATAATATGTCACACTTTATTTTGCTATCATAGATGATCAATAGTGTCCTGCACCCAAAAAATGATATCTGGTGTCTGAATAATTTTTGGGTTGACTGTACTGTATATCTTTACCTTTCCCAGCCAGTAATGATGGGTTTTTGTCTTGCCCGCCAAGACTTGAAATTCAAATTTAAGAAAAATACACAAAAATTCAAAGCATATTAGTAACAATAATAATAAAACTATATTAAAGAGAGTGAGGTGACTTTTTTTCCTCTAGTATGTATATTTTTCAGATTGATTTTTGAAAGTATAGACACAAACCTGTAAGTTTTTGCAAAAAAAATCAACGTTTAAAAACTATTTAAAAAACAAGACAATGTGACCAGTGTTGGGGGTAACGCATGACAAGTAACGCAAGTTACGTAATAATATTACTTTTTTTTACAAGTAACTAAGTAACGCATTACTTTTTCATTTCCAAGAAAATATCTGAGTTACTTTTTCAAACAAGTAACACCAGTTACTTTTTGTTTCCCTTAAATATTTAATCAAATTGTATTAACCAAAGACTTTGCTGCTGACCTTTGTTGATCCAATTCAACCGTACACTGCAAAAATACTTTAAAAATAAAAAAATAAGTAAAAATACTTACTTGTTTGCAGCCAAAATATAAAAAAAAAAAAAAGTTAAATCGAGGATTTTCAAGACAAGTACATTATTTTCTTGTTTTCAGAACAAACTTGTTTCAAGCAAAAACACACTTAATTGTGACTTGTTTTCAGAAAAAAACAAGACAATATTTTTACTTGTCTATAAAAATCCTTTTTGATTTAAGAATTTTCAGATATTTTGGCTGAAAATAAGACAAAAAAATCTAAATAAGAAAAGCATTTTTTTTGCAGTGTACTAATAAGCAAAACTTACTTTATATTAACTAACATTTGTGCTTTTTTCCTCATTGCTGAAGAGTGTTGAACTTGCTTTTCCTACAGTTCTACTGTACAGACGTGAATTGAATTTTTCTTTAGCCTTAGGTTTATTTACTTCATTTCATTTTGGTGTAAAAGGGCTTTTACATTTGCTAAGAATCTAACGTTTTTATTTTAAAAACTAACGCAAAAGTAATGTAACGCATTACTTTCCATAAAAAGTAACTAAGTAATGTAATTAGTTACTTTTTAGGGAGTAACGCAGTATTGTAACGCATTACTTTAAAAGTAACTATCCCTAACACTGAACGTGACACATTTTCAAAATTAATAATATTGCAACCGCATTTCTGGACAGGGCTACTCTCGCACGTTGAGGTAATTGGTTATTTTTCTTGCCAATATTTACGCTTGAGATAAAAATAAGCAGGAGAGAGAAGGAGAAAAGCGTATGTGTGTAGGAGGGAGAGAGAAAGGCGTGACATCAGAGCGCGCAGCATCACTGAATGCAGGGCATCATCCCCACAGAGAAAGACAGCAGCGCCTCCACGCCCAGTAAACACCACCAACGCTGCTGAACATGAGGTAAGGTTGAAACTAATTCAGTCTATTAGTCTATATGTTAAACCGCAGATAACAGACGTATGGCAGCATATGCATGTTTGCGAGTATGTTTGCGATAAATCCAACGGCGGTGTACGCTGTGTGTCCGTGAGACGTGGTGAGGTCCTGATGAGAATATTTATGAGGGCGCCAGAGAGGACCGTTCACCACAAGCCTTTTCCCACGAATCTTACGCGTTAACGAGTCCAAATAAGATTAAATGAATCTGCATGAGGGCAATAAATATGTTTTTTAGGGAGATAAAAATTCAAGATTTTTGTCTGAAATGCGTAGCTAAAACATCACGGCCAAGGTCAACAATAAAACAGCAAGGATAGTCTATCTTCTCTACCCGAGTGGTGGGCTTTAATATTCAGAAACCTGAGGGTGAGGGTTATTTCTTATTGAGGTTACGATGAAAGCTTCCTCGCAGTCATTTAAAGCTATCTGATGCCCGCAGAAACAAAGAAAAGAATCTTCCGCAAATCTGTTTCGGCCTCCATTACCGTAAATTTTGCATGAGCACAAAGAAAATGTGACGATTATTCGAGATGCTGATTACATGTTATTAGATTTGTCAGTAGGCATCGTAAATAGTCATTTTTTACAAAGTGAGTTCATCCTTAACCAGCCTCTGAATTAGACGTTTCTCAGTGACCATCAGAGTTAAGGAAAACAATTAGAAAAATCATTGTTTTATGAATTTATGAGGTTATTTTATAAAGACCAGCTTATCCTGCTGGAATAAATACATGCACATTAAATATTGATTTAAGTTTGTTTATTTGTTTATTAGCATACTTGTATAAAATACTAAGAGCTAAAACACGAGAGCAGCTATTTGTGTGTGTGTGTGTGTGTGTGTGTATATATAATAATTTATATAGACACCATCATTGTTTCAAGATATTTCTTAGCTGTATGCTGCACCTAGCCAAGTATTCCAGATTGATTCTTAGACAGACTTTGTGTCTGAGGAAAAAAATACAAATAAATTGCACAGCAACACCAGATCCAGTGAGATTATAACCACGGATCGAAAAGAGCTGAATTAACTCTTAAATCGAAAGGGGCTGAATTGAGGCCACATCTTCTACCTGTGGATAATAAGCACAAAAGGTTTGATGTTTCAGGGACCAGGGAGTCACTGTCTTTGCAAACCCTTGTCTGGACCACCCCTGCACAACTTGGTGACTCAGCCTCCCCCTGGACATAGATGTGTTGTGTTAGTCTCCCAAAAAATAAAAACATGAACCGCTTACATAATGTTATGTGAGTATTATAGAAAGTGACAGTCACTGAGTGACATTATTCCTGGCTGTTCAGAGACACCTTACTTTATGTTGTGCTTTATGAAGCACCCAAGAACTTGCTTGCTGAGTGGAAAGCTTACAATGAATATGACCGTTAATCTGTATGAAAACAACATATATGTCAGTCCAATTTTACATTTTAAGGCATATATAATGAATATATATGTTTTCACACAGTGTATTATTTAGACCATTTTAGGCATGATTCATATAGGTGTTTCAGCTGCTGGTAAAATAATTAATTTCATTTTGAAATTAATTTTATGTTATTTATAAGTCATGTGATCAGATTGTGTATGCTGAGAAAGAAAATTCAAAAGCAAACGCATTTGCTATGCTTCCTACAAATAATGTATGATTTTTAAAAAAACATAAACGGTTGTGAATTACTATGAAATTGTGTTGCCATACACAATATGCATGATGCCCAAGCTGATTTTTGTGAAGGTTTAGTCATGTTGTGGTCAGCATAGATTGATATGTCCCATGGGACATTATATATTTCTGTTGAAAGACATTTGAGAACCCTTTTGGAGCTGAAACTTGTCAGTGGTAGTTTAAATATAGATATGTTTTGTCAAATCTGTACTTGCACATTTTCAGAGCTTTATTTTTTTTTCCCAGACATTATTAGATGTCGGACTTATGATATGGAGCATATGTTGAAGGTTGCTGCAGTGTTTGTTTGTTTTGTTTTTTTACCAAAGGTCAGAAAAATGTATGGTTGCATATTTCTTACAGCACCTCCTCTGTCCTGCAAAATTCTGCTGACCATTAGATTTTAGAGTGATGAGTCATTAATATTATTGATAATTCAGTGACCTTACTTTATAAACACATTGTTGATTGATGGGTCTTTGGCAGGGAGGCTACTGTACAGCACTCACACACGATCAGCTTTGAGAAATGCCTTCGTTTAAATTTTAAAACAGTCCACGCGATTCATCTTACTGGTTGGACGAGGGAAATAAAGGGAAAAGAGAATAATCTAAAACCATTCTCTCAATGAAATCTCTGACTATCCCCCTTTTGGCTAATAAGTGAATTGCCTGAATTTGCAGCCACCATTTTATACAAGCATCCACAATACAGTGCTAGCTGTGCTACAGTGGGGTTAACGCAGTCTCTTAACAAACACATGACCTGCTGGCTCGGGTTCGGGATTCTCAGGCACGGTGCCTTCCTTTGCAGGTGCTGTTTCCTTGGTTACCAGACGGTCTAGGAGTGAATGGTTGTTGTGAGATGTGGTCAGGGAGGGGGGAGGAGGAGGGTAAGCATCCTCCATCTTCTTTGTTCTCATTCCCGCTGCTTGTGGCCTACTTTAGTTCATCGCATCAGAAACCCTCTGCTCAACACATGGTTGCAATATTTCTTCTTTTATTAAATGAAATAAATCAATCATACTACTATTATGGGGTTCAGTAAATAACATTAAATTGCTATCTCTTTTATCTAATTAGTTTTTCTCTGGTCTGTCTTATATAATATAATATAAAAAAATTAACATACATATATACAAATTATATTATATTATATTATATTACATTATTAAATAAGACAGACCAGTGAAAAACAGATGAGATAAAAGGGGTATTATTATATTATATTTTGATAGATTTATTTTTTTCAGTGAGGCTGTTTGCTGACCTTTGCATCATTTGTACTGTTAGCGTGTTTTTCGGCTGTTGTGTTTGCATGACTGAAGAGCCTCAGGCTCATGTTATATCACAATTACAGAGGACTTTAGGACACAGTCACAGCCACACATGTGAATCAGTCACTCACACAACATCGCAGATTCTCTGTTCACCCGACAAAGGAAATTTGTTTAAACTTTTGACCCTGTATTGTATTTTCCATGACCTCTAAATACTCAGTCATGGCAGAGTTATTTTCAGAAACATTTCTGTGCTATAATTATGACTGAAACACTTATCTGTTACTAAAAAGTCTATTTTTGCAATTTTCAGTTGTCAGGAGGTTTAGTTCCTAATTAAATATACTGTCAAAGGATACAAAAGCTTGCTTAATCCTAAATAGTATCTAGTTTTAGTTGTTCTGAGATCTTTCCTGATATTTGTAGAGGGTCAAAACTTCTAAAAAGTTAAATGTTTGACTCACAAAGAATAAAAATGTAGTAACAATCTAATTGTGCTTTGTTTCTGTAGCATATATGAAGTTACAAATGCTCACCAAGGTTGCATTTATTTGATCAAAAAGTAAAAACAGTAATAATGTGAAGTTATATTACAAGGTAAAATCGCTGATTTTAATATATATTCAAATGCAATTTATTCCTGTGATGCAAATGTCAGTCTTCAGTGTCACATGATCTTTGAGAAATTATTGTAATATGTGACATTGGACAACAAAACTCAATTTTTAAGATAGGACAATATTTGGCCGAGAGACATCTATTTGAAAATCTGGAATCTGAGGGTGCAAAAATCACTTTTAAAGTTGTCTAAATGAACTTCTTAGCAATGCATATTACTAATCAAAGTGTCAGTTTTTATATATTTACGGTAGGAAATTTGCAAAATATCTTCATGGAACATGATCTTTACTTAACATTCTAATGTTTTGTGGCATAAAAGAAAAACAATGACTTTGTTGAGCAATTATTAATGTTAAAAATTCTGTAATATTTTTGTGTAAACCATTATACTTTTTTCAGGATTCTGTGGTGTTTAGAAATTTATTTAAAACAGAATCTTGGTTTCTAGAATTGAACCTGGGTCACCTTGTGCACTAAACAAAAGCTGCACCATTAGACTATTTTATTGCCCTGGGCTTTTATGAATCTGTCCTCTGCGCGTCTTTAATGAGATATTGGATGTTTTCCTGTGTAGCCCAGGGAGGTGTGCTGTACAGCTGTAGATCCGAGGATCAGCGCATTCAGTGAGACAAACTGTACGTTTGGGTATCACTTTATGTCTTGTCACAATGCAAAATCAGATGCTGTGATTTTTAGAGCATTCCCTCCTGAAGAGAGCAGGGATTGGGTGTTACCATAGCAACCACCGAGAGCTGCTGGCCTGCATTGGCAGCTCACTAACACTCTTCCAGTTATTTTCCTCAAGGGATAGATCTTAGAGCAGATTACCCAGCATCCACTGCAGCACATACAGCAGAGCACAAAAAGCACAAAAGATAAAAAAAAATAAAAAATGGAGGAATCGCCATTTACTCTCCTGACTTCATTAATTTAACGGTTATTGAAACACCTCCAGGAGCCAATTAAAATGCAGAAACATCTAATGTGTCTGCATGGTGCCCAATTGGTCATGCATTCAGCCTATTAGATCTAGCCAGATGAAAAAGACGAACCAGCTGTGCTTAAATCCCTGTGGACGGTCACACATGCTTCATCATCAAACATCTCTCCATCCTTCAGCTCTCTCCCCCTCTCCTTTTATAACTTATCAGACACGCCAGCTTTCAATTTAGGGTCTCCTGTGCTGTCCACAATATTTCAGGCTGTCCAAACCCTGCTGAAATTACAGTCAGATACTGCTCTGGCCATCGTGTTCCTGGTAAATTGGTTTTCTTCATTGATCTGTGAGTCTGAGTTTTAATTGATCGATTTTGGGGTGGTGCGTTATCTTTACATAATCCAGCCTGTCCTTAGATGGACCTCACCCGAGCATATAAAGGCACGTGGTCCTCCAGAGAGGTCTGATTGAATGTCCTGGGGTCTGGTCGGCTCTGATAATGTAGTTTAACACTGGCTGAGACTGGAATCTGTTCGGTCTGGAGAAAGCAGCAGCCTGTTTGTGAGTAAATCTTTATTTGACTAATGGAGGGCTATTAGAGCAGAATTACAGAGACTTAATTTAGACAATTAGAGGATTGTCGTGATTGCAGTGAATGCCTTGGTATTTCGTATCTGTCCTGGCATCTCCATTAACAATATTATTCAACCAAAATCTTTATTTGAATGGATAAATGCATTAGAAATGATCACTCAGCAAGATTTAGTGTTGTGTTCTGTGCCAAGATGCACTTTGTTCTGTTAAACTGTGCTGTGTTAAGACACACTGGATTGTGTTGAGGTGTGTTACATTGTGTTAGGCTGTATTAGGGCATCTGGGTGTGTGGGGGGTGGCTAAGGTGCTTATTAACTGTAGCATTAATGTGCATTACTGTGGAAGAAAAAATCATTTTATTCATTCTATACGCTTATGGAACATTGTGAAGTATGTATTTTATTTAGACCTATTGTGATGATGACGTGAGATATGGCTTTGGGGCCTAAATTTAAGGGTAAGAGGTTTCGGAAGTATGATATATTAGAATGTGTTTTTGACTTTCTTTCCTTGTGTGGAAAAGTACAGCTGTTAGGAGATGTAACCTTGAAAGCCAGGGAAGAGATATAAGGTGGGGGACTGTCCTCCTTCCTTTGTCTCACACTCTGCAGCAACTTTGTTCTGTACGACTGTTTGACCTTTCTTGCAAAGAACAACAATATATATATATATAAACATACATACACACACACATATATGGGACCCAGGACCACAAAACCAGTCATAAGGGTACATTTTTAGAAATTGAATGTCATATGAAATTGAATAAATAAGCTTTCCATTGATGTATGGTTTGTTAGGATATTACAATATTTGGTCAAGATACAACTATTTGAAAATCTGAAATCTGAGGGTGCAAAGAAATAAAAAATATTGAGAAAATCGCCTTTAAAGTTGTCCAAATGAAGTTCTTAGCAATGCATATTATAAGTTTTGATATGTTTACGGTTAAAAATTTACAAAATATGTTCATGGAACATGATCTTTTGATAATTTTGATTTTGCTACAAATATACCCCAGCGACTTATGACTGGTTTTGTGATCCAGGGTCACATATAGTGTATATATATACACATTTGCATGTATTTATATTTACACATATTTACATTTGACTGCAACTAATGTATATTTCAAATAATTAAATCCTTTTATCAACCTTCATTTTCAAAAACTGTAAAACTATTAGCCATTGTGTTACAGCCATTGGCTACAGTAAAATATTACAATGTTATGTAAACAAAAAAACTGTTTGCAGTAAGTTTTTGTACAGGTAAAATAATTGGAAACAACTGCCACATTTAAGTTAAAAGTTAAAAATGGCAACACTCTGATCTGCCTTTTTTCGCCTCCGATGTTGATTCCGATACCTGGGGTTCAGTATTGGCCAATACAGTTACTGATCTGATACAGTTTTTTTTTTAATAGTCTTTTGTACTCCCATGTTTTGTTCCAATAGTCAGTTGGTAGCAAGTAACATTACAGAATTTACCAAGCTGAATGGCATTGCAGCGGAGAAAACTTTAGTGTAACGACTTAAATATTCACAACCTTTAGAAGTATTCAAATAAGGATAGCCAAATATGGTGAACCATACTCTGAATTTGTGCTCTACATTTAACCCATCCAAGTGCACACACAGTAGTCCGACGCTCTAAACATTAGGCCACGAATGCACAATATTGGATTTGGATCAGCCCTGACTGACCGATACCTGATCCAGCAAAGATTGGCAGTATCAGAGCTGATACCTGATAGGAATGTCGGATCTGCGCATCCCTAGTTAAAAATGGCTGTACCTGCTCTTATGTTAAGAATAGGGTAGACAACAATAATGAAAACTGAATTTGTCACAAACAACTGCATGTAAGTCATTGAGTAAATCTTTCTTTCATTTGCACATCATGTTGATTGCAACTCAAACAGTAAGTGAAGGTATTACCACACTGTAAAAAAAAAAAAAAAAAAAAAACACATTTTGTTGAGTCAACTTAAAATTAAACTTAACAGCTGTGTTTGTTACTCGGCTGCCTTAAAATTCTAAGTTGAATCAACTTAAATATCTAAGCTGTCACTTAGTAAAACGTAGCAGTTCAAGTTGACTAAACTTTTTTGGAGTTGACTGAACTTACAATTTGAAGGCAGCCAGGTAACAAATTATTTGAAGTTGACTCAACAAATTGTTTTTTACAGTGCAGTCACTATTAGTAATCGGACTTCTTTGTGCTTCTTTGTGCACTAGGCAGTCCAAATAAGCTTACAAACACAATCTGTGACTTCTCTTTTTGACTTCAACAACAAGCCCAAACATGCTTATAATAAGTGGTGTATTAAGCTAGCATAGGGTTGCATTCATATATGCTAAGTTATGTAATGTTACACTGTGTTGGCCTGTATTAGGGTGTTTTAAGTTGTGTTAGACAGCATGAAGCTGTGCGTTCACCAAGGCGATTTTAGGCAGCTGATAATGCCAGGCACTCTTAAAAAAACAACAACAACAAAACGCCCAGCTGTGGGCGCTTAAGCTTGTTTAAGATGTGTTGTACAGTGTTACAGTAAGAAATATGGACCTCATACCTGAAATGGAAAAAAAAAAAAAAAACTTAGATTTATATAAACTGAGCATCAGATTTTTAATGTTTTTAATAGAATTCTTATATGCTCATCAAGGCTGCATTTACTTGTCAAAAGTACAGAAAAAATACAGATGCAAAGCTGAATTTTTATTAGCCATTAATTCAGTTTTCAGTGTCACATGATTCTTAAAAAAATAATTCTAAAATGCTGATTAATTACTGTTTTTATCAATGTTGCAAACAGCTGTGCTGCTTAATATTTTCTTGTAAACCTGTGATTCTTTTTAGGATGCTTGATGAAGAAAAGGTTAAAAAAAACAGCATTTATTCAAAATGAAGTCTTTGTTATCACTTTTTATCAATTTAATACATCCTTGGTGAATAAAGTATGTGTATATATATATATATATATATATATATATATATATAATTTATTTTTTTTTTACTTTTAGATGGTAGTTCATATTGTTACAAAAGATTTCTATTTTAAATGATGTTCTTTTCAACTTTTTATTTGTTAAATAATCCTGGGGGGAAAATTACAGGTTCCAACAAAATATTAAGCAGCACAGCCATTTCCAACACTGATAATAAATCAGTATATTAGAATTATTTCTGAAGGATCATGTGACACTGAAGACTGGAGTAATGATGCTGAAAATTCAGCATTGTATCACAGGAATAAATTAAATGTTAAAATATATACAATTTTATTTTAAATGTAAATAATAATCCAAATTATTATTTTTTTTTGTATCTTTGATGAGCATAAAACACATCTGTAAAAATATATAAAAAAAAAAACATACTGTTGCATATACGGCAGTGTATATGCAAACAGGTACGGTTGCTAATTGCTAATATTTATATGGCCAAAATTCTAAAAGTTGTGTAATGAGTAATCAATGAGAATTTTTTAATAGTATATCAGACTATTTACATAAAAAGCAAGTGAATGTCAGATTTTCAGTCATATAATGTAAAGCAATAAAATGATGATTAACAAATACGCGTACAAATAAAAGTTAATGAAAAGCCTGATATAGCATATTTTTTGCTTCTAAAAATATTATCCATAAGATCACATTTTGTGACGATCTAATGCAGGGGCCCTCGAAGTTCACTTTCCTGCAGAATTTAATTCCAGCTGAAATCAAACACACCTGAGCATGCTAATCAAGGTCTTCAGGATAACTAGAAAGTTACTAACAGGGGAGTTTGATCAAGGTTGGAGCTAAACTCTGCAGTAAAGTGGACACTGAGGGCCCATGATGTAATTTAAGAGCCTGCAATAACGTGGTTTGACCAGTGTGGTGCTGTCGCGCAAGACTGTAATACAGCCCTCCTGGATTAAACTAGTAGAAAAAGACACGCTGCTGCTGATGCTGTTGCTGTGCAGACAAAACCAATTAAATAGAGTGTGGGAAAGTTTTAAAAACAGCAAACAAAAAAGCTGTCACATGTAAAGACCCTAAAAGTTGAATCTTTATTAATTTATGGGGTAAATGCAAGCAGTGCATTACGATGCCACATACTCTACTGACAGCAGCATTTCGATAAATATGTAAATATATTATGCTTGCTTTCCAGTTAAGAAAGCACCTCATCAGCTGCAGTGTTTGCAGTCTACATCACGGCTATTTACATAAAACTTTATACAAGCATCTTTGTAGTATTAAAGTTCCAATGAGCTAGCTGATGTTAAATATTGGTAAAGGTAATTCCTGTTTATTTTTTTTATATCCAATTTTGTTCCAGATGCCTTGCAAAAGGAGATGTAGGCTAGAATGATGTGTTAAAATAAAAAGAATAGTTTGTTGAAGCCCTACATGTCATGAGCTGTGCTGGGCTATGGTAGGCTGCGTTATAAAGTTATGTTTGCGCTATTTTAAGTTTGTGTTAAGATATAAGACTATCATAGGGTCTGTTGTGTTTCACTGTTTTAATGTTGGCAGCGGCTATTTGCACTAAGTGTAAATAGCGTATTTTCTTAGCAAGAGATGCTATTTACACTAAGTGCACATAGCAATGGGTTCTATTTACACTTGATGATTTTCTGCTATTTAAAATACTTATTGCAAATAGATGCAATTATTACTACTGTAGTATATTAAAACAGTATTCAGTAATTATGCAGTGTAAATTATCGTTTTAATTCAATTTATTAAATGGGTGTAGCCTTATTGGGAAAATAAGCCCTCCCTACATACCTACCCTAACCAATACTTTATTTTTTACAATTTTCGATTATTTCCTTAATTTTTTATTGAAAATCAATGTTTTTTCCGATATTATATGAGATTTAAAAAGGGTGAAAAAAGCTCACCATAAAGTGGAATTGAACCTGGGTTGTCCGCGTCGAAAAGAATTAACTGCACAAAGCTTAGTTCATCTTTGGAACACAATTTAAGATATTTTGGATAAAAACTGGAAGCTTTCTGGTTGTCCCATTGACTGCCAAGTAAATAACACTATCAAGGCTCAGAAAAGTATAAAAGACATCATCAAAATAGTCCATGTGCCATCAGTGTTTCAGCCATATTTTTTTTCTAAGCTACAAGAATACTTTTTGTATGCAAAGAAAACAAAAATAACAACTTTATTCAACAATTAGTCTCCTTGGCGTCAACATAGCACCATTTTGGAGAGTATCCACTGGATGTAAACAGCGTTCACTGTTCTATGTCTGCCACAACACATGGATACGTTTTCCATGTGTATTTACACTTCGATTTGAACGAAAACTAACACTGCTTTCATGTAGCATTACTGTTCATAACATTAAAATGTTCTGTTTTGCTTCAGAAATCACTGGCACAATTTACCCCAACGTATTCCCCCAAAGGCACAACTTACCCCACACCAGGGGCAAGTTGTGCCACAAGACCACTTTTTTCCCAAAAGCTATATTTCTGAAACAATTTATTTCAGATCCAAAGTTCTTGTTCTCAGGGATGTACCACATCCTGAAATATATGTGCATCCTTAAGTTTTATTAAGCATTACTGTCATGGCCTCACTTTAAAGTCACTTTGAGTAAAAACTGGCACAACTTACCCCACTTTCCCCTATGCTGTGTTTAAATGTGTTGCAACTTGCTTGAGCAACTTAACATTCAAATCTAGAAGTCAAGTGCATTGAATAATGTTTTTAATATTTATTATATTATTATAATAAATTTAAACGTGAATATGTCTATGAACGACTGTATTACTGTGCTGTGATAAAAGAGGATCACAACGCTGAAAAATCAAAATAATGGACAAATATTGTGGTAAACAGCCACGGATCAGGAGCGGACTGCAAATGCGTCCTATGTGAAAGCAAAATGAGTCCGTGCCGCTTCTGCACTACATACGTAACGCACACGGACTGCAGACAGAGTATGTGGAAACAGGCATTAGGTTGCACAGTGCTAAACTGTTATCTTTAGTGGTATTATCAGCAGGTTTATATTATGACACTGGTGCTGTGGACCCCACTGTAAAGGTGCTTGAGGTTGAAGCCTCCCCATCCCCCAGCTCTGATTGAAGACAGTATTTCACAGGCGCAAATATAGGCATCTGTTTTCTTCCTCCATACTGTAAGTCTCAACTACAAACATGGTTACAGTTGATGAAAATATTTGCTTAGGGTATGTGTTATTAACGGAGGGACATGAGCATAGAAAAATGACAGAAAAGTAAGGCTAATGACAGAGAAATGCTTAATGTCTTCCTGATCTGGACTATAGTGGGGGATGGTGATAAAGGGTTGGTGGATCTGCTGGCACCAGTCACAGAGAGAATTAACACAGCCGTGAATAATGCAAACCTGTCATATCAACCGCAAGGAGGCTCTGCTCATACAGACAGATGGCTTTTTTGGGCTTGATCATCCACAAGCTTAAAGACAGACTTTGGTTTCATTATGTCTTCCAGACATGGCTTTGCTTTTTAGATTTTTTGAATAAAGAATGCTGTATTTGTTTTTTAAGGTTGAATATAAATTAAAGTCAAGTCAAATTTTTATCATTCTTTTCACAGAACCCAAGTAGTTTTGCAAATGTTAATGATCTTAATGTCTTCATGCCTTAGTTGCATTCAGCAGATTAAAGATTATAATATATGTACATTTTAAGACAATAAGAAGTTGAGATTTGCTGTATGGTATATAGTATGCAGATAAAGTTTAGACATACTCAAGGGTTTTCACACTGCGCTTAACTCTGGGTTAAGTTTCACACTTGTACTGTATGAAATGTACATTATGAAACAACACAGTATGAAATGACAGCTTATGAATTCTACTGATTAACTGGGTAAATTATGAGCAATGTGAAATGTAAAGCAAGATAACCCATGATTCCATTTACTCAAGGTTTAGAATAACCCATTAACTATTTTAAGTGTAAAAAAAAGCCCTTTACACTGTCTATCCAACTTTATATGTTGTATTTTGAGTTTATCTAAACACTCAAGCAGTTGAAATTTACTATGTGATGTATATGTGACTTGATGAGCATAGAAGACTGCTTTAAAAACATTATAAGTATTACTGATCTCAGACTTTTGAGTGGTAGTGTACGTTTGATACTGTAACATAGCCATCATGTTTAAAAATTATTTAAGGGTAGTAAAGAAAGAAAGAAAGAAAGTATGGGCCCAATGTGCTCTTTTAGATGTAATGTGATTTTTTTTTTATTATTATTATTATTAGTGGCCAATCTGACTAGGCCCCATAGGAAGTACATTCAAGCCTGGCCAAGTGTGAACACTGATGAAATATGAAATAGGCCTAAACTGGACAGTTGATTAATTCAACTTTGTGACATTTGCTGCCTGCAGTATGAATTGTAACTGAGAGGTCATAGACCCTGACAACACCCCAGCCATTTTGGGGTTGTTATCTGGTCCTAGCTGGTCCAAATTGGCTGACATGGTTGATTAGGTGGCCTTCGAGATGTCAGTCCAAGATTCAGTGTGTTAGACCATCATCATGATCAACCTGATTAGAACTGGTGAACTAAATATTAAATGACCCTTGCACACCTGGGTGGTTATGGGATGAAAATACTGATTTTCAAAAATTACCTGGTTGTTTTACTTTTGTGTGTGTGTGTGTGTGTGTGTGTGTGTGTGTGTGTGTGTGAAAAAAAAAAAAATGGTGGAGTCAACTTAAAATAATTTGTTACCTGGCTGCCTTAAAATTTTAAGTTCAGTCAACTCGAAAAAAGTTTAGCCAACTTGAAATGTTACATTATAATAAGCGACAAATTAGATATTTGAGTTGATTCAACTTAACATTTTAAGGCATCTGAGTAGCAAACATAGTAGCTTTTTTTTTTTTTTTTTTTTTAGTTTAGTCAGCTCAAATATCGGATATAAATGTTAAGTCGTCACTTAGTACAACTTAGCATTTCAACTTGAATAAACTTATTTGAGTTGACTAAACTTAACATTTTAAGGCAGCAGAGTAACAAATTATTTTAAGTTGACAACATTGTGTTTTTTGTTTTTTACAGTGTAGAACAGTAAGGAAACTAATTGCAAAATTTCTTCACCCTCTCATAGCTTGAAAATGTTAAGAAAGAGTCATTTTCGGTCAAGTACTTGAATATGTCAAACTGATAGATTTGAAACAAACTAGTGCTGTCAAACGATTAATTGCATCCAAAATAAAAGTTTATGTTTACATACTACATATTTGTGTACTGTGTATATTTATTACGTATATATAAATACACACACATGCATGTATATATTAAGGAAAAATATTTTAGATTTATGTCTAAAATATTTATATTTATAATCTAAATTGTTTACAGTTATAATTATATATACATATTTTGTTTTAACATACACATGTATGTGTGGATATTTATATGTACATAATAAATATACAAAGTAAACACACATATTTTTCATAAACATGAACTTTTATTTTGGATATGATTAATCGCGATTAAGCCTAAAACAAATCCATCAATAAATAGGTAGATTTAGGGTAGGTGTATAGGTTATCACTTAACTCACTTTCAAAAAGGTCTTTGACTGAAACATTAAAACTATGACAAGATATGGGACTGTTTCTATTATTTGAACCAGTTTATACTTTGAACCAGCAAAAACAGTTACCATTTTTCTAAATGCCACGCATCAAGATTCCAGTGACAACGTGACGTGATAGAATCAATCAAATATCACAGCCAATCAAAAAGCACAACGAAATGAATAGTTTATAATCTAATTAATGAATATTAAACCTTTTTAACATTATCAAATGTACATACTGTGTGGCTGATACCATCTTTGTTATGGAATACACTTGTTAGTTCGCATTGAGTTCACAGGGTTAACGTACATCTTTGCTTTCATTTATTTTCAAGATCTGAGGTTGTTGCTTTCAGTATGGCTATAAAGGTCACACAAAATAATAGTAAAACTCACATTAGACACTTTTAACTTTGAATAAAGCAATGTGTTGACTGTGCACCAACTCATACAGTGAATTCATCACAAATCCTAGAGACGTGATCAAGATTGCATTGTCTGACCCTTGCCCTCTGACCTTCTCAGGGATCCCATCGAGTGATGATGTCTTTCCCAACGGCCTCCTATGACCAGCTGGTGCGGCAGGTGGAGGATCTCCGTAAGGAGAACTCTCACCTGCGCCGCGAGCTTCAGGACAACTCACATCACCTGTCCAAGCTCGAGAATGAAACCTCTGACATGAAGGTGAGTGAAGCTCAGATTATTACAAAATTATTGAATGGCATCCTTGGCTCCAAAAGAAGGCCTGGTCTTGGCCCAAGACCTAGAGTCAGGCTTAATACTAAATCTTTGATTCCGCTTGAATGTGTTGGATCGGCTTCTAAAACTATATAGGAGATCATAAAGCTGAAGCTTTACAGGTCAGGATAATCTTTGAGAATGATGTAGACCTAAGGTGAAGCCATTAGTGGGACCAAACAAGATTGCAAAAACTAGAATCAAGCTTTTTTTTTTAAGTTTCCAGGCAGGTTTGCTATTAACACCGCACTTCTCTTTTCTCTTATTATTGCTTGACCAAACTAGTACATTTTTTAGATTATCCTCTGACATAAGTTGACAGGTCGAATTGCTCTTTTTTTTGAGTTAGACATAATAATAATATATTGTATTATTATTGTTTATTTATGATTTAACGCTGTGTCAGAAGAAATGCCTATATTCATGGTAAAAACAATTCAATTGCATCACTCTATTCAGTCAAAGTTCTTTCTATATAATGTTTACAATAATTTAACAAGTTTGTTTTAAAAAGCCAACATACCAAAAAAAAAAAAAATAACGTACTGTATGAACAGGGTTCCAACGGGTCATGGAATTTCTGGAATATCATGGAATTTTAAATGGTCTATTCCAGACATTGAAAGTCAGGGAATTTTATCATTTTTTTTTTCCAAGACAATTTTTTGTTCCGATTTATCAAAATAAATTTTTTTCTTTACCTTTTTTCTATTTAATTTTATTGTGTTGTTTCACACATTTTGCATATTGTTATGGTTATGAAACCATAAAAAAAACATAAATTAATTTCTGTAGAAATAGTACAGAAAATATGAGAGTGCATTTAATAAGTAAAAGCTAAAAAAAAAGTGTATATGTTTGTTTTGCACTAAAAACGTTTGTGAACAAGTAAGTAAAGCTTTCAAATGGATGGATCCATTTATTATAGGTCATGGAAATTCAGCTTTTTAGTCAGTGAAAGTCAGGGGAAAGTCAGGGATTTTGATATCTGACTTAGAGTGGGAACCCTGTATGAAGTACATACATGTTAAGCAGTGTGAAGGGTAGATCTGTGTGGAGAGGAGTGAGTCTCGTTGCACGCGTTTGTCTCAGCCATGACCCACTTTCCACAAAATGTCTAGAGACTCTAATGATGAATGTCCAGCATCTCTAAGCTGAATGATGTCTGAGCACATTTTAAATCACTGTTGCCCATTACGGCTCTCAGTCGAGCAGAGAAGGCAACCATTAGACCATGGAGCTTATTTTATTATTGACCCTGAGTCTTAAATTGCAGAATGTTTGATGTGTTACATGAGCTTGATGTCAGTTCAGCTTTCGAGTTCCAGTAAAATGGGAGTGTCTTTTTCCTGTTCGAATTTAACGATTCTGCACATAAAATCACACCAACAAACCACATAAATCCACTGAAGATGGCACTGAAATTTGTCAGATGAAGAAATGCACTTAAAAGGTTTGGTAGAGGTTGAATAAAGCAGGTTTATGCCTGTTTTTGTCAGTTTAACTGCTTGGAGACATTAATCCTGTCAGGAATAAAACCCCTGAAGAGCTCATTAGGAATCAACAGCATTGTTCAGTCAATTTCAGGTTGACTTAGAGACAACTACTAATAGTTGCAACATTTATGCCATTTATTTTTAATAAATTAATTAAACCGTTAACAGTTAAAACATTTGTAATGTTTTAGTGGAATAAAAACGATTCTAATTCAAGAACATTTCTATTTCAAATAGAGCCACTTTTAATTTTGATAGTAAGAAAGTAAGCACCAAATCAACATATCTGAATGGTGATGTGATACTGAGGACTGGAGTAATGGCTGCTGAAAATTCAGCCATCACAGGAATATTTTAAAATAACATTTTAAAATGCCATATACATTACAATATTTCTGTATAATACTGTTTTTACTGTATTTGTATTCAAATAAATGCAGCCCTTGGTGAGCATTAAACATTTGAAAGAATGTTTAAAAAATCTTACCAGTTAATCTGTTGAACACAAAGATATTTCGAAGAACACTGAAGTTTTGTGTTCCTTTAGAACAGTGGTCCTCACTATTTTTTTTCACGAGAGCTGCACTTATAGGACAAAGTCGATATGAGAGCCGCTTCTACCGCAAAGTATCAAAAGTTACATCCAGTCATAAATAGCATGTCTGCTTTTCAATCTGTCAATATGCAATGCAATACAAAGGGGGCTATTTTATATATTATTTATTTATTTGTTCTACATTGGCCCATCATGTATTTAACCATTCAAGAGCACATTCGGCGTTAAGAGCTGGGAAGATTGCCAAAACAACTCTGGGAGTGATGGACGTATAAGGGGCAGAGCATGTTTAAATAGGCTATCTTTGTAGTCTATCCATCTTGTAATTCCACTGTTTGGGTATTTTTAAATATAAATTATTTGTAATAGAGCAAACGCCAACTGTTGTTCATGTATTTACACTACCGTTCAAAAGTTTGGGGTCAGTAAATGTTTATTCATTCTTTTTTTTTTTTTGAAAGAAATGAATAAATTGTTACATTAATAAAAAGTGACATAATAGATTTACATTGCTAGAAATGATTTATAGTTTGAATAAATGTTGTTCTTGAAAGAAAAAAATACAGGTTCAAAAAAACAAACAAACAAAAAAAAAAAAACATTGACTGTTTCCAAAACTGATAATTCTACTAATAATTGAGAATATCAGAATGATTTCTGAGAGATCATGTGACACTTAAGCCCGATGAAAAATCAGCATTGCATCACAGGAATAAATAATATTTTAAAGTATATGAAAATAAAAACCATTATTTTCTATTGTAATAACATTTTGTAATATTACAGTTTATTTTCTGTATTTTTGATAAAATAAATGCAGCCTTGACTTCATTTAAAAAAAATGGCAAGTCTTACTGACCCCAAACTTTTGAACGGTAGTGTACGTTCTCATTTAGCAAGACGGCAGATGAACACTGCAAGCATCATATGTGCGCTTCAGTAGCCTATGTGTGTAGTAAACAAAACCACTCATCTGTGCCTTTCATTCATAAAGAGACACGCAGGGCAGGATGCATATTTAAATGGTATTTTGCAGCTTAATATTTACAGATACTAGCCCATATTGCCATTTGATTTAAGTGAAATTACCTACTTTTGATTTATTCATCCAAACTTTGACAAATTCCACGTTATACAGTAAATTCTGTTTTATGACTGGATTCCGCGATTCCATCCATGTTTTCCACATCGTGGAAATCATTAAGCCCTAATTATAATGGGTTATTGTCTTTTGACACTCGTGTCCGGTATAGACACCGTGTGAATATTTTAATGGTTTATGTTATAGCCCTGCTTGTTTTTGATGTTTTTATGAATTATCTGTATTGATCATATCATCATATTATTGCGAGCCATGAATTAAAGCTTGGCAAGCCGCGCAGTGAGTAACACTGCTTTAGAAGAAAGAAATGTATGCAGGTTAAAAAAAACAAAAACAAAACAAACCAAAGGTAGACTTTTTATTTTGGGGTAACTTACCTTCGAAATGATCCATTTTAAAAAATACAGCTTGTACCTTGCGGGTTCGTTTATTTATGCGGCAGAAATGCTCTAAGCTAGGGTGACCATATTTTAGTTGTTGTTATGTCATTTCCAGACCAAGACTACATATTTTACAGCCACCGTTATGCAGATTGATCATAAACACAGCTAAAAAGCTTCCTAGCACAGTGGCCATCCTTCACAAAACTAATATCTACCACAGTTTTATCACAGGTAGAACGCAAAATGTTTCAACACAAGCATTTCAGTCCGTTTAAAATCAGCCCAATTCCATGGAAAAAAATGCGGATTTGGCAGCCCTACATCCAACACAAGCTGCATCCAAAGCGATTTAACCCTCTACCGGACACATTATGATAGATTTATAAAATATATATATATATATATATTTGACTGTTTTTCTTTTCTTACAATGGCTTAACTTAAAGTGCTGTAAAAAAAAAAATTGGGATTTTTTTTTTACTCTAAGGTACTTTATGATATGTTGCCATATGGCAACAACGTGCAATAGTGGATCGAATGTAAAAATTTAAGTTTCCTTATAATTAATCATTTTAATTAATTTCCTTATAATATTGTTGTTAGAAATGTTGTTTGTGTTGATTTAATTGGTGTTTCAGTATTATAAGCTTTAACACAGTACTTATTAATGACATCTCATACATATTTTCCAACATCTTGTGCTATTATTTATTCCATTCTTTTTTCCTGAATATGAAAAACAAACATAATATTGTATTATCATGTATCATAAAACAGTGGCATAAAACAAAAAACATTGCAGTTATTTATCTTCTGATCTTGCCATAGAACATGGCTGTGCTCACTGCTGTACTATTCATATCCATTAAAAAATAAGATTTTATCCATAATACAAATACTGTTAATGCATATATAAATACGTCTAATCAACATCATATCACTAGCAATAATGTTGTTATTGTTACAGCTTAAAAGATCACAGCTGACCTTGCTAGCTAGCTAAACTATTACAATATTGCACATTCCACTATTGCACAATGTTGCCATATGGCAACACATACATTTGATCGATTTACCAAAAACTCATTTAAAAAAAAAACTTTTTGAGTGGTGAATATGTGATCATAACTTACCGGAGGTGACGCTTCTGATTTTTTCGTGGATATGACAAGAGTTGACCCTGTTATTTTTTTTTATGTTCTTATTTGCATTCAGCAGCTACTCATAAGAGACGTCAGTCAGAAATCGTGCCTCAGAAAAACACGGAATGTCATGTGACTTAACCAAAGCACATCATTGGCTAAATTAAGGTCTTCTCTTTCCAACAATAACATAAGCACGTTTGTTTTAAAGAGACAGTGGCAGGGAAATTAACATAAAGTGTATGTTGCCATATGGCAACACCATGCGGTAGAGGGTTAAATACTCTGTATATTGATAGCGACTCTGTGATGCACGAAAATTATATTTAATATTAGAATGTTTGCGGGAACAGGATTAAGAAAACAGTCCTGTGCAAGCCTTTGTCTTCACAAAATCATCAATTGAAATTGATTCGGCAACCTCTTTCATGAGATTATAGGTGATACATGGGTCATATTCAATATCCCATGATTCCACTGTGGCCCACATGCCCAGATGCTGAGCGTAATCCCTGCCAAATCTTTTCACTCTCGCAGTCTCAAACCGAGCTGATGCATGCATTATAAAGATGAGGTCACCTGGTTTCTCAATATGAGAGAAGCATCTATGAAAATGTATCTTTTTACTTTGAAATGCAATGTTTGATTTTTGCTAAACTGGACTCTACTGACAAGACCGTCTGCTGCTTATCTACTTGTTTTTTGTAATAGGAGGTTTTGAGGCAGCTGCAGAGTAAACTGGAGCAGGAGGCCGGGACTCTTGCCTCTTCAGGCAGAACTGATGTGCTGGACCAGCTCAAAGGTACTGCAGGAATCTTTACGTAGCCACTTCTCTACATAGCCATTATTCATTTAACTGCAGAATTGATGTTTTTGGTAAATGAAATGAAGTTATTTTACAAAAGAATTATATGAATAACTGCTAGAAAAAAAATCACAGAATTATGCAGGGATTGAATTAACCTGGATTTCTGCATAAATTGTTCAAAAAATTCATTAAAATTCTATGAACAATTTACACAGTTGGTTTAAACAGCCTGCTTAAACAAATCAAAACAAACAAATGAATTAAAAATATCTTATATCTCAACATATTTTTGTTGAACAAAAATTGATTTAATAACTAAACTATCTAAAATAACTATATTAACTGAACGTATAATGAAAATATAAGTGAAAATCATTTTTAGGACATGGCTATTTGACAAAGATTTGATGATTTAATGTGATTTCAGTTCTCAAGCTCGAAATTCAATGTAATATCATTTGGAATTATTGCATTATATACAGTCAAACCAAAAATCTGACCTGACCATGTTTTGTTACATACCTTTCTATCATAGTTATTTGACATTATCAAGATGATTTAACTCTATAGCACTATAACTCTATAGAACTATAGCAAATGAACTGTGATAATGTGAAACGTTGAAGGTGTCTGAATAAATTTTGGTTTGACTGTAATTCATTTGTTATTATCAGGATTAATTTGTTCTGACACAGTTGAACTCTTAAGCTCTTGTCATATTTTATTACCATTTTCTAAACTATAGCAAATAAACTATGATCATGTGAAATGTTGAAGGTGTCAGAATACATTTTGGTTTGAATGTAATTACATAATTTGGTTTTGCATCCTACAGTGTACAACATTTGAGCTGTGGCTATCATAAAAACACATTTTAATATTTCTCATACATTAAATATTGAAGACTTTATTAAGTGAGCGTTAAGTAAAACAATATTGTGCAAATTGTATATAACGTATGGAAAATGTAAAGGTAATGTTATGTGACATTGTTTACAAGCTGTTTTACTGGAGTCTTTTACTCAGACATTTATTGTTTATTTAAAAATGATCAGAATTTAAAAGTAACAAAGCACAAAGCTTATTACAAATATGTTTTAGTCAAATTATGTTCTTGCATCAACAGAAAACAGCATAGACTTAAAGATCAATCTTGGGAATACAGAATTGATACTGATCAGAATTGATTAAAATCAGTTAATCAATATTGTCAAACCAGCCCTAATTCTTTAAGGCTGAAGACTATAGTAAAATATGAAGACATCCTGCACTGCTGTTTTCAGAGTAAGCTATTATTAAATGTACAAGAACTACAGCAAAATAAATACTCCTTAGCTGTTTGTACACATCCTAAATACCTAAAGAATCAAAATGAATCAAAATAATAAACAGGGTTCCCACCGGTCGTGGAATTTCTGGAATATCATGGAATTTTAAAAGGTCTATTCCAGTCATTGAAAGTCAAGGAATTTAATATTTTGGTCCAAGTCATGGAATATCAGGGATTATGTTTGTTGATTTAAATTTTAGTTTCTGTTTATCAGACTGACCTTTTCTGTACCGTTTTTATTTATGAATTTATTTGCCTATTTTTATGGTTAGGCTATTTTTCAGTGCCATTTTATTCCCTTCCCGCATGTCAACTGGCAATCACTGAAGTCAAATGCAGTCACCAGCTTAGATAACTAAGGCAAACATGCCAGAAAAAATTGGCTACAAAATGGCCACTTCAAAGACTGGGTATGAAAAGTAGATCATAGAAAAGCAAAAACTAAATGTGCAGAAATAAAAAAACCTGAATGATGAACTTGATTACAAATCCTTACAAACACCAAACCCTTACAAAAATCCTTCAGATTGTTATAGACATAAATTCATTTCTGTAGAAATATTACAGAAAAAGCCTGTTTCCGGCACTAAATAAAAAATAAAAAGAAGGTTATTGCGACTTATCTCACAATTCTGACTTATTTTCTCACAATAGCGTGAATTGAACTAGCAGTGGCGAAAAAAAGTCAGAATTGTGAGATAACAAGTCGCAATTGCGAGTTATAAAGTCAGAATTGCATGATATAAACTCGCAATTGAGAGTTAAGGCAGAATTGTGTGATATGAACTCGCAATTATGTGAACATATCAGTATTTTTTCTCCTTAGAAATGAATTTATATGTTACAATTCTGAGAAAAAAAAGTCAAAATTGCAAGATACAAACTTGCAGTTGCAAGAAAAAAAGTCAGAATTGTGAGTTTTATCTTTTATCTTTTTTTATTTAGTGGCAGAAACGGGCTTCCATAGTTTTGTACTAAAAAGGTCTGTAAACAAGTAAATAAAGCTTGCAAGTGGATGGATCCGTTCATTATAGGTCATGGAAATTCAGCTTTTTAGTCATTAAAAGTCAGGGAATTTGACATTTGGCTTAGAGTGGGAACCCTGAATAAAATCTTTGACTTTTCTTGTTTTTCTAGAGCTGCATATGGACTTGACCAACTACTACGAGCTCAAGTACCAGCCTCACAACCTGCGTGTGTTTCCAGAGACGATGGCTAGCCAGGTAGGAGAAGGAGAAGAGAGACTGAGCATCGGCAGAGCCAGGAGTCCCGTTTGTCCACCGTCCCGCCAGTCCTCATCTGCATCTGGAGAGGGCACAGCTGTGCACCCCGGGCATCCTCATCAGGCGACTGGAGAAGGCCGTGTCACCGCCCAGCATTTAGAGGACCTCTGTAAAGAGAGGTGAGATCATCACATCTAAACACTCTAATCATACGTCTCGTTTTTTCACTGAAATGTTATTTCCTTTGTCTCCTTTAAAAGCCAGTAACCTAGTAGTTTAGGTCACAGTGATGAACCATAATTACTTACTTTTGCTAGTCATAGAAATTGGTGCTCTCATTTTAAAGAGACAACAGTAACTGTACATTTCAAATTCATAAAACTTTCGAAAAATTTATTTTTTTTATATGCATTATTATAATGTTTTGTTATGAAAAAAGAACATGCAACAGAACAAAGAAAAATAATAAAAAGTAAACAAAAAATGTAATTGAGGGCAGGATTTCCCCAACTCATAACAAACAAATTCATGCAGTCGAATGTAATTGAGTTGGGCCAACTCAGTTTGATCAAATATAGTTTAAATGCAATTGATACATTTAGGAAGTGATTATTTTATGCTTGTTTGTTACATCCATGGCTTGCCCGAAGCACATGCTCTACAAAGTGGTTTTAAATACAAACATAAAAGAACATTAAACATTAACAGGTATCCCCATTGAATCATCTTGATAAAAGATGCATAAAACATCATTTTATCACAACATTTACTCTGTCTATCCAGCCCATGCAAAGCATGATAGGAGGGGGAAATCCACTTCCTAGTTACACAAGCAAAATCATTTATGTACTCTCAACTCAATTAAAAATAAATTAAGTAAAGTGGTCGTAAAGAATTATGTTGGATTACCTTCATTTACTTAAGTAAATTGAACAAGCATCAAATGTTTTTTTTGGCCTAAATAACTGAAACATGTTCTATCAAAATGAAAATATTGAGTTGAATCAAAACGCAACTGTTTCAAGTCAGTTTAACATAATGCATTTGTTTAAATGGGAAACCTAGCACAATGGTGTTAAATGAAAACTATTTTTTTTATAAACTGAAAAGTGTAGCAGAATAATTTTTTGAGTGCATATACTGTAAACATCAAATAAATGTTCTTTTAAACATTTTGTTCATAAAGAAATGAAATTGTCAACCCTTATAATAAGATGTGTAGCTTGAATACAATAAACATTTTAGAATGATTTCTAAAGGATCATGTAACAATGAAGACCAGAGTAATGATGCTGAAAATTCAACCATCAAATAAAAAAAAAATAACATTTTAAAATATATTAAAATAGATATAGAAAAGTATAGAAAAACGTCTTCAATTCTGAATTATGCCCAACGCTGGCTGAGTATTTCAGGTTTTAGGAGTGTGTGTTTGTGTGTTTTAGGTCCATGTTGCTAAGTGAAATAGAGAAAGAGGAGAGAGAGCGGCGGTGGTATTACTCACAGCTGCAAGGTTTGTCTCAGAGACTGGCTGAACTTCCGCGGCTTGATACGGTAAGCAGCCTAAACAACTTCCACCCCAATTACTCACTGATGGGACTGTGTGCATCTGTAGCCAAAAATGAGGTCACCTGGTTTTGCTGCTAATGACCACAGATTGTCCTAAACCTAGATTTTTTGAGTCAGTTAATGCCCTTGTCTAGTAAAATATCCCTTAAAGGGATATTTCAGCCAAAAATGAAAATTCTGTCATCATTTACTTGCTAACATGTTGTTCCAAACCTCTATGATTTTTTTAGAGGTTGAAGAGGTGAAGAATTTTTGTACCACACTTTTCCATATAATAAAAACATATTGTTTAAATAAACATATTGTTTAAATATGTTTTTATAGACCAAATGTCAGTAGACGTCACAGTGACATCACTTGCAGCTGCAAGTGGTTGCAGAAAAACACTGGTAACAAATGGAGGTAAATGGGTAAAATCTATGGAATAAGAGAAAAAAATATTTGTGGGCCTTTTGATGTCAAAATTGGAATGCAAATTTTTTTTAATAGAATAAAAAGACGCAATTTGAAACTAAATGCAGACGTTTAAATGGTCATACTATGGATAAAAACTTCTGATTACTCTACTTTTTTTTTTTTTTTTTTTTTTTTAAAGAACTCCACTTTTTTAAAGAACTCTACTTTTAAAGAAGAAATTTGATTTAAACGATCACATAATATTTATATATACTGTTTATAAGGGACGTATTGTATTAGCCCTACAGTTACAGCATGAAATATTATTTAAACCTAATATTATTAACATTTTTACATAATATTTATTCATTTTATCACACAATTCTGACTTTTTTTCTCGCAAATGCAAGTTTATATTTCCTAATTCGGATTTATAACTCGATCTAACAAAACTAGTGAGTTCGGAGGGAGCAGAAGTGTGGGATATAAACTCTAAACCGAGAAGAAAAGAGAAAATGACGAGTTGTTTTCACTTATTAGCGTTGTGAGGTATAATCTTGAAATTGCGAAAATAAAGAATTTTGAAATCTAAAATTAAATTGACCTTTTTTTATTATTCTTTTTATTCCTTGGCTCCATAGACTGCCACTTGAACTGACCACCAAAAACGTATCCCACTATCTAACGTCAATTTCGTTGAATAACAGTGCTTATCGTTGGGTGACAAGCTCTTTTAATATTTGAAAATGACATCTAATCAATATAACCTGTAATTTTTATATATCAAAGTATTTTATCTGTGTAATTCTGTTGTAAAGGCCGGGTTTTCTGCAACCATGCTGCGTGCGCATCCCGAATGTTTACAAACCGTCAGTTGGTCTATAGAATTGTTTATTATAGAATCTTTTTCAGATCTCTAGAGGTTTGATTTTGTTTTTTAATGGTAAAGACAATGGCACGCATGCAGTACAAGTGATATCTGTTCTTTGATATCTGTTTCACAGTTCTCCATGCAAGTGGATTTTATTCGTCAACAGCTGGAGTTTGAAGCTCAACAACTGCGTTCAGTGATGGAGGAACGTTTCGGCACCAGCGACGAGATGGTACAGAGAACACAAGTAAGAGCAGATTATAGATTTAGTGCCACGTTTTCATCAACAAAGATCCAGCTGTAAATCCAGCTTAAACGTCACGTGTCTGTCACAAGCGCGTCACACTTTTAGCAACACTTGACCTGAACCGCTAAGACAGTTTACGTTGTTTTGAATACTAGTTTTCCCAACCAGGCTTCTTAACTACCTTAACAATCAAGATATCCTTGGTCAACCAGCTTCATCAGAAAAACATGTTTGATGAACAGCATGGCTAAACTGGGCTTTTTAACCGAGATAATAGTGGTGTATGATAAAATGGTGTGTGATATTGTGCTCTGAATCTATCATTATCAAAGCATTAGATTGCTCACTACACTGGATATGAATAATTACTGTTATGTTTCTGTGCACAGATCCGTGTTGCTCGACTGGAGCAGCTGGAGAAGGAGCTTCAGGAGGCTCACAGCTCGCGTGGTCCTCAAGAGAAGAGTGCTCTACCAGAGACTCAGGTGACACATACAGTACACCCCTGTCCTCCATTTGAGCCTGAATCATAAAATGCAACTGTGATGCTTGGCTGATTGTCCAAATGTATTAAATTGTTCAAAAATGCTTTTTCTATTGTGTAAAAGTCTTAGGCCATTAGTATTTTCCCCCAAAAAATCTATCTTTTGCTGTCTTTTGTAGTGTGTCAGAAATATTATTTTACATTTAAAACTTTTTAAATGTTTTTTTTATAAACACTAATATATGAAATAATATAATATAATATTAATGTAGTCATAATATTTTAAAATCTAGTATAAGTATAAAAAAGTATAGCCAACATGCTGCCGTATAACAGTGTCCAAGGTTAAAGCATTAATATACTAGTTGGTTATAACTAGTTGGTTAAAATTTTGAGAATTATAAATATATATTTCTATAATTGTAAAAATATGTTTTTATGTTTTATTGTATTTGGTTTTCTATATACACTACCGTTCAAAAGTTTGGGGTCAGTAAGACTTTTTTTTTTTTTTTTTAATGAAGTCCAGGCTGCATTTACTTTATCAAAAATACAGAAAATAAACACAAAATGTTATTACAATAGAAAATAATGGTTTTTATTTTCATATACTTTAGAATATAATTTATTCCTGTGATGCAATGCTGATTTTTCATCAGCTGTTACTCAGTTTCCCAGGCTTAAGTGTCACATGATCTCTCAGAAATCATTCTGATATTCTGAATTATTAGTAGAATTACCAGTTTTGGAAACAGTTGTGCCGCCAATGTTTTTTTTTTTTTTTTTGAGCCTGTATTTTTTTCTTTCAAGAACAACATTTATTCAAACTATAAATATTTTCTAGCAATGTAAATCTATTATGTCACTTTTTTATTAATGTAACAATTTATTCATTTCTTTCCAAAAAAAAAAAAGAATGAATAAACATTTACTGACCCCAAACTTTTGAACGGTAGTGTAAGTTCTTTAATACTACTACTACTATTACTACTAAGAACAATAATAATAATTTGTGCTGTGTAACGAATTATTGAACAAAATGACACTTTGATGATTGCTTTTCAGTGAATTATTTAGTAACATCAAAAATGCTGTCTCTCTGCAGTTATTTATCTCTCAGTAGTGGGATATTCGCAGAACAATTTATAGATGCTGTAAACTACTGAGGGTTTGTATTGCCAGGGGCAACACAAAACCACAGAGAACATTGTTGACTGAACCAGCCTGCTGGAAAAGTCACATTAAAAACGTGACATTTATGGCTCAGGTAATGAATGGAGGTTGTAAAAAAGAATTACTGTATATTATATAACAAAGCTAAACGAAAAACTTGCTTTTGCGCTGCTAGCAGTTGCTAATTTGAATTACAAACGTGATCAACTGTAATCATCATGAATTTGTCTTAAGTAATGAATCAGAAGTGTATTTAGTTTCCTCTGGTCTTTTACATTAAAATGTATATTAAATATTTATGGTTTACTGATAGAATCTGATACAGTATAGTCAAGTCAAGTCACCTTTATTTATATAGCGCCTTTTACAATACAGATTGTGTCAAAGCAACTTTACATTATCAAATAGAAAGGTAAATAATTTTAGTTGAAGGAAATTAATCAATAATTCCAAATTAATAAATTGTCAATAAACAAGCCGTTTATAGCTGTAGATGTGGTCTATATGTGCTGATCCACCATCTCGATACGGACTGGATAAGGGAACTGCAGTGACCATCTGATCAGGATACAGACTGGATCTGACATCGGAATAAGCAGGAGACAGACTAATATTAGCATATTGATGCATCAGGTGTAAAATCAATACGATGTTCAATAGGGAGCCAGTGCAGTGTTGACAGAACCGGGCTAATATGCTCATACTTTCTGGTTCTAGTAAGAACTCTAGCCAGGGGCGTAGCAAGCATTTCAAAAGTGTGGGGGATGAATGTGGTTTGTTTGTTAACAATAAAAATGATGAATACAAGGACAGAAGGGTACAAAAGGTATTAACACACAAGATATAAAAAGCTTCCCATTTACATGAGTGATACTAGAGAAGTATAAAAACACACTCGGAACACACAGAAAATAAGTCAAAACAGGTACAATCAGTATCCCAGGGTTTTTCCTGGGTCAAAATTGGTCTTCGGTGGTGGCTGACCGGCATGGTCATCCACACACACAGTAAAGAGTACCCTATACCCATGTGATCCACGAGCCCAATATTGACAATAAATTTTAAATAACTGTAACTCTTTTAAATAACTGTCATCCTTTCTTGCCCTCTTTGCAAAAAAAGGTGTTATTTTTCCTTTTTTAGTTTTGTTTTGAAAAATAAGTCTTTTTTGATAGAGCTGATAATTAGCCTATTTTTAGTATATCAATTAAAAAGTGACATTAAAAAACGTAGCGTTAAAAGGTGTAATAGTGTTTTTTTTTTTTTTACCAAATACATATACAGTTTTTTTGTTTGTTTGTTTGCTTTTTGTTTTTTTTGTTTGTTTTTTTTACCAGCAACAGCTTGCTTTGTGCTTTGATCTAGTTTCATTTCACTCCAGTCTAGCTTTAAACTAAATGACTTTATGGGTAATTTACTACACTTGTCATAGGCCTAGAAATACTGTGGATTATTAAGGCAAAATTTTACTAACCACTCTTGCTAAGTGGGGTAAACACACTTCATTTCAGATGTGTATGTTCCGCTGTTTGATTTGTTATAAAACGATTCAGATACTGATGGGCAGACCAATTGCTTTAACAATTCACAAATGAATCAGCTCAAATTAGTCATTAGGTTGCGAATCTGACTTTCCGGCTGTAATAGGGCATTCACACCAGACGCAACTTGTGCAAAATTGGACGCTTGTACATTTTGAGTTGAGGAGAAGATAGAGTGACTTTTTTTAGCGCAATTCACACCCAGCGGTAATTCAGCAAAAAAAAAAAAATCTCTAAAATGCACCCTGTGAAACAAGGATTCGGTCTTCCGACATTTTACCCTCGGAACAATGTCCCAATTAGCAATTACCATTAGTCTAAAAAACAAAATATAATACTGAAAAAACTCGACATGTCAACAAAACATAAACAGAACATCTTCCCAAAACACATATCAAACAACGCCCCTGACTCTAGCTGCTGCATTTTGGACCAGCTGGAGTTTGTTTATTAAGCGTGCCGAACAACCACCCAATAAAGTATTGCAATAATCTATCCTGGAGGTCATGAACACATGAATTAACACTTCTGCTTTTGACAGTATAAGCAGCATCATTGGATATTTCTGCAAAGGCTACCTCAGCTTATGAAAACCGGTGGCGTTATTCTTCTAGGATTTTCTTTTCACTGCAAAGCTCCACATCCATCCAATCTTACCTGGCACTGTCTCACAGCACAGGCTGGCACTCAGTGTTGCTATGCAGAAAACAGGGTATGCCCTCCGCAAGCTGCCTCCTATTGGCTGCTCAGTAACTGGGATGCTTGGCAAGTGTGAAGTTGTAAAAAAAAAAGTTCTCTGAGACTAAGGGATTCCCACCGGAGCACAGTTATCTGTCTGCTCAACACTGCACCATGCTGACCATGAGCTCTTGAGACTGATAATTTTGTGACCTTCTCTAGACTCTTGAACTCATTTTGCATTGTTAGTAGTTTGCACATTTTTTAAGTAATAATAAGGTTTATGCAGCAACCAAAATTGCTCAGCAAATCAGTATTGATTTAAATTCACATGTTCACAAGTAATGTTTGTTTACAAAGCTTATTTTAATCAGTAAAATGTTTAAATAAATTGAATACCACTTATTCAGCTCTTAAAATCTTTAAAACCTTGTTCGGAAAACTCTGGAAGACCATTTAAGCCATGTATGTGTCCTTTCTTGTAATCTAATCGTCTAGAGATTGTATTTGTAGCACTGGTGCCAAATGTTGCCATAGTGATGGGTTTGAGCATGAAAGAGTGAATCAAGTGCTTTGGCACTGGCACTGATTCACTCTCCATATGCAAATGATGTGCACATGCTCAGTCAAACAGAAACAGATTTTAAACAGATTAAAAAAAACAGCTACAAATGAATGGCTTCAAATGGTATTTGGGCAAAATGTATTAATATCATTGCACTGGGTACAAAATAATAAACCATGTGGCATATGGAAACAAATGATGCTAAAGATATTTTTATGATGTTTCCCTTAAAGGAGAATTTCACTTTCAGACCAAAAATGTACAGATAATTTACTCACCCCCTTGTCATCCAAGATATTTCTTTAGTTGTAAAGAAATTATGTTTTTTTGAGGAAAACAAATAAGGATTTCTGACCATATAGTGGACTTCTATGGTGGCTTCCAAAATGCAATTTAAATGCAGCGTCAAAGGGCTCTAAATGATCTCAGCCGAGGAAGAAGGGTCTTATCTAGTGAAACGATCGGTTATTTATTTATTTATTTTTTAAATAATACGTATATAAATTGTATTTTTTTATTTTTGTTTTTTTTTTTTGTTTTTTTTAGAAAATAACCAATTATTTTGCTAGATATAAGACCCTTATTCCTAGAGCCCCTTGAAACTACATTTTGGAAGTTCAAACTCAGGGAGCACCATAGAATTCCATTATATAGAGAGAAATCCTAAATAAAAACAAATAATAAACCATACCCTCTGCCCACAGAGCACCGAGTGCCTCTCGAAAGCATCTGTGCCTGAAACGGATTCTGGAAATGCTGCTACTTTGGAGGCCACTGGAGAAGCAGGGAGCAAAGTAAGGCCAATTTTTTTTTTTTGTCAGTTTGTCAGTGTTCCTCAATGTCAGCTGGTTGCATACAATGATATTTTGAGATTAAAATTTCACAAAAGATGCATTATGAACCTTATAGATCATGTTGGAATTTAACTGTGTACTAAGGGTCAATATTTGCCTTTCTGTAAATATTTTAACACAGCAGTCTATCTATTTGTTCTTCATACTATAATTAATAAGTGCATTGAAATAAATGTGAACAATTATGGTTTCCTTTATGGCACTGTAAGTGGCCCTGCGATGGACTGGCCATCTGTCCAGGATATGCTAAAATAGTCTCCAGCATCTGTGCAACCCTACATAAAACAAGCAGTTTGAAGAACAAATGGTTTCTTATAAAATCAACATCAAATAAAAAACTATCTGTAAATAGTCCCTGTTTTAAAATAGTTCACTACATTTTAACCCAAGACATTTGACGTTCAGCCATCGCCATTTGATTTCTGGCCCTTATGTGCAATATATATACAGTTTTAGTTTAAACATACTTTTATGAAAAACTCTGACATAATATATGTAAACTACAGTTATTTTGTGTTTGGGTTGCAGGTGGAGATGGTGTTTTGGCTGCTGTCCATGTTGGCCTCTAGAGATCGAGAAGAGATGTCCCGTACCCTTCTGGCAATGTCAAGCTCACAGGAAAGCTGCATTGCCATGCGCAAGTCTGGTTGTGTTCCACTGCTGGTGCAGATACTACATGAGGGGGGCACTGGGGAGGCAGCTGGGACAGGGGGCTATAGTCGAGAAGCCCGTTCCAGAGCCAGTGCTGCCCTGCACAACATTGTGTACTCGCAGCCGGATGAGGGCCAAGCACGGCGCGAGATGAGAGTTCTTCATGTGCTAGAGCAAATCCGCTCACACTGTGAGAATGGCTGGGACTGGATTGAGAACCATTTAAATACCCCCTCACCTGGTGGAGCCAAAACCACAGGTGAGCCCTGGTTAAGTTATAGTCAATGTGTTACATAATGTGAGACTTACCATTCATTATGAATATTATCATATTCTTTGGTTTGCATATACAGTTGAAGACAAAATTATTAGGCCCTTATAAAATATTGTATTATTTTTCAAATAACTCCCAAGTGTTGTTTAACAAAAAGACGATTTTATCAGCACTACATTTTTAAATGTAATACTTTATTCAGGAAGCTTTTAGGGTTTGTAATACAAATAGAAATAAATGTATAACCAAGAATTTTAAAAAGTCTGCTGGTCAAAATTTTTAGCCCTCTGATGTTAATAGTCAATAGTGTATACCTTTTGCTTGATAACAGCCTTTAGTCGTTTGCTGTAGTTCTCAGCAAGTTTCAAGCATGTCTCCTGAGGAATGACAGCTCATTCTTCCTTAGCAAATCTCTCAAGCTCCTCCAGATTTGTTGGTCTTCTGGCACAAACTCTGGACTTTAGTGTGCCCCACAGATTTTCTATTGGACTCAAGTCTGGGCTTTGTGAAGGCCAGTCAAGTACACTCCCTTTGCTCATTTGGAGGCATTTCTTCAGCAGAAGTGAGGTATGCTTTGGGTCGTTATCAAGTTTTCTTGCAGACTGTCTGAGGTTGTCTTTCAAAATCTTCTTATAGTCTTCCTTTTTCATGTTTCCTTCAACCCTGACGAGATTCCCAGTTCCAAACGCACTGAAACATCCCCACAGCATTATACTCCCACCACCATGTTTCACTGTGGGAACGCTGTTCTTGGGGTTGAATGCCTCTCCTTTCTTTCTCCAAACATAGGCAACATCTCTATGGCCAAAAAGCTCTAGTTTGTCTCATCTGACCAAAGGACACGTTTCCAGTATGCATCACATTCTTCCAGGTTGTCGTTAGCAAACTTCATTCTAGCTTGGAGGTGTCTCTTCTTCAGAAGTGGAGTCTTTCTGCAGTTCATTCCTGTGTAGGGCTCTAGTGACTGTCTTCATTGAGACATCAATTCCAGTCTTGTCTAGGTCATTCACTAGTGTCTTGGCAGTTGTTCTTGGGTCTTTAGAAACCTCTCTCACTAGTTTTCTTTCCAAAGATTTTGAAATCTTTGGCTTCCTGCCTCTGCCCGTCTTGTTCTCCACTGTGTTGGTCTCTTTAAACTTCTTGATAATTTGGCAAGTCATTGGACAACAGTGGTTTGATCTATAGCTAATCAAACTAATCATTTCTTAAGGGGGCTAATAATATTGACCTTAGCAGTTTTTTATTTATTTCTTTTTTAATTATTTTATTCAAGCAACTATAAGAAACCAGACTTTCTCTAGAAGAAAAAAATAGGAAAAAAAATTCTCTTGCTCTGTTAAACATCACAAATATTCTAAAAAAAAATGTAAAATTTGATCTAATAATTTTGTCTAATAATTTTGTCTTCAACTGTATATCAAGCTTGAAACAAAAAGACAAAGCTTGTATTTATAAGTACTTTATTTATAAGTATTAGATTGCTTTACTTGTAAGTACTAGTACTAGAGTGGTTCAATATGGCGATTGTATATATATATATGTATATATATATATATATATATATATATGTTATTTAAAAATATCATACATATTGTTACCATGATATAAAATTATTCTTATAAGTATACATTTACTTTGATATCTACAGAAATCCCTGAGCCAGTGGATCCCCAGATATGCCAGGCCTTGTGTGCAATAATGAAGTTGTCTTTTGAGGAAGAGTACCGCAGGGCAATGAATGAACTTGGTACGTGAATACAGTTTCTCTAAATAGACTAAAGAACAATATAGTTGTAAATAAGCACATTTACAGTGAGGTAAAAACACACTGAGGAAGTTTTTTGTGCATCTTTTAGGGGGCCTGCAAGCTATTGCGGAGCTAATGCAGCTGGACCAAGAACTGTATGGCATGCAAAATGAGCCAATCAATATGGCCCTCCGGCGTTACGCGGGAATGGCACTCACTAATCTTACATATGGAGATGTTGTAAATAAGGTACATTTTCAAATTATTGCAAGTGTGGAATCATGTATAAACACTGCTTTTTCTTCTTCTTTTTTTCCTTAATCCTATAATAATGAAATCAGTGTCCACACTGGCCATAAATGTTTTTACTGAAATACGTGAAAAATTCAATATTCATATAATTAAACAAAATATGTACTTTATCTTTGGTAACAGTTAAGTAGGCCTTTTTGTGAGGTTGACAGAATGCTCTTTAATAACTTTTTCAGGCTACACTTTGCTCAAAGAAAAACTGTCTTCAAGCCATTGTTGCACAGCTTGCATCTGAAAGTGAGGAGTTACAGCAGGTACGTAAGCTACTTTTCCAAATCATTAAACTACTCTTTTATGAACTTTTAGTAAGACAAATATTATGCAACAGCTCATCTTAATAGTATTGTTTGCTTCCATCATTTGTAATTATTAGGCTCACAACAGCTCTGTGATTTGTCATTGCTTTTAGGTAGTGTCAAGTATACTGAGAAACTTGTCATGGCGTGCTGATATCAACAGCAAGAGGGCTTTGAGAGATGTCGGCAGTGTGTCAGCGCTTATGACTTGTGCACTGCAGGCTACAAAGGTACAATCAAACATCTTTATGATATCCATTACTTACGTTCAATAAAACTGAAGATGAGTGATTTACCCATTAAATTGGTGACATTTGTGCTCCAATACCACTCAGTAAGAGTAATTTTACATGGTCTGGACTTTCCCACAGGAATCCACTTTAAAGAGTGTGCTCAGTGCACTGTGGAACCTGTCGGCACACAGCACTGAGAATAAGGTGGCAATTTGCTCTGTTGATGGTGCTCTTGGCTTTTTAGTTAGCACTTTGACTTATCGATGCCAAACCAACTCACTGGCCATTATTGAGAGTGGTGGAGGTATCCTGCGTAATGTGTCCAGCCTTATTGCTACCCGAGATGATTACAGGTATTATGTTTATTCACAATCACAAATTAAGCAGAGGTCAAAGTTTAGACATCACTTAAATTCTTCCTGTTTTCCTAATTCAGGCAAATCCTCAGGGATCATAACTGCCTTCAGACTCTGCTGCAGCACTTGCGATCTCACAGTCTGACCATTGTGAGTAATGCATGTGGAACCCTCTGGAACCTGTCTGCAAGAAGTCCAAAGGACCAGGAATTGCTGTGGGATCTGGGAGCTGTAAGCATGCTCCGCAATCTTATCCACTCGAAGCACAAAATGATAGCCATGGGAAGTGCTGCAGCTTTGCGAAACCTCCTCACAAATCGTCCACTTAAATATAAAGATACTGCTGTTATATCCCCTGGATCCTGCATGCCATCCCTCTACATGAGGAAGCAGAAAGCATTGGAGGCTGAGTTAGATGCGAAGCATCTGGCAGAAACATTTGATTCAATTGAGAAGCAAAGTTTCAAGCATCAAAGTATAAACAAACCATTAAGGCACATCGAGAGCCTAGCAAAAGACTATGCCTCAGATTCTGGTTGTTTTGATGATGATGAAGCACCCAATGTGTCAACCAGCTTGGACACTGGAACCTTCTCCATGCTCTCTATGTTTTTGAACAATTCTAACTTCCTTAATGCTCAGCCGCGTAAGCGAGAGGGGGAGCCTGAACAAGACGTTGAAACCTTTCAAACTGAAAATAAAAGGTCACAACCACCTGATGATGAAGTGACTGTGGCAGCTGAGAAATTAGCCAAGAAGATAACCAACACAGTGGCTAAAATTGACAAACTGGTAGAAGACATTACCATGCATACATCCTCAGAGGACAGCTTCAGCCTCAGCTCTGAAGATCATTTTGTGGATTGGAATTATGGGCCAGATGAGCTTCACGAGGCACGAGCCATTTCCTGTTCCCCTTGTCATTTTTCTGATACCAGCTCTTTTTCACCTAAAGAACGATTAAGCAGAGCACATGCCTTCTTGCGTCTAAAAACAGCCAACTCCAGTTTATCCAATGACAGCCTTAACAGTGGCAGCACCAGTGATGGCTATTGTGGCAGTCAGGACCAGACTCACATCTCTGCAAAACCAACAGAGCAACGACGTCCAAATAAACTTGATCTTAAGCTAGCTCACGAGGAACCAGTGAACAGTGGTGTACACATTTCAAGAGTCATGTGTCAGAATGAGATCCCTGAAAGAGATTTTGAGACAAACAAAGATGCTATTTTGCCTGATTCAGGTTCCACTGATACAGAGAAGAGCCAAGAACCTTTTATATCAACACCTGCAACTGTATCAACCAAGGTGTCTTCGGATACTAGTATACCAACTGTCAAGTTGTCTCCCTCCTATCAGCATGTTCCACTGATCCAGAGTGTTGCCAAGTTTGGCGTTGCAAAAACTGCAATTAATGTCCAGGCAGCTCAAGCAATGCGTAGGCAAGCTTGGGTTCCAACAGTGATGACTGGAGGCAGTATTAGCAAGTTTTCCCCAATATGCTCTGCAAGAAGCCCCACAATTGGACAGTTAGAGACCCCTCAGAAGTATTCAGTAGAGAACACTCCAATATGCTTCTCTCGTTGCAGTTCTCTGTCCTCTTTGTCTTCTGGGGATGGAGCTCTTGATGGGCAGAGTCAGACTGAAAATGAGCTAGAGAGTGACTCCTCGTTGGAAATCATAGAGGTGGAAGATGTGAATGTTGAGAGAAAAGATGAAGAGGATGAGACACTTGATGACTTGAGTGACAGTCAGTTATTATTAACTGATCAGAAAATCAGCAGCTCTGATCCAACTGAGATCCCTAGTACAATCAAAAATGAGAAGAAGTTCCTTAGAGGAGTGTCTCCAGTAATTCTTGAGGACAGGACACCATCCAGTTCTTCAGAAAACTACATTCATGAAACACCTCTGGTAATGAGCCGCTGTAGTTCTGTAAGCTCACTTGGCAGTTTTGAATCTCCTTCAATTGCCAGCTCTATTCAGAGTGACCCATGCAGTGAAATGATAAGTGGAACTGTTAGCCCCAGTGACTTGCCAGACAGTCCAGGACAAACAATGCCTCCGAGTCGCAGCAAAACTCCATGCTGTGCAGAATCAAGTGGAACAGAGACACAGAATCTTGGTGGTGTAGGAAGCCAGTGGGAAAACAGTTTGCGCAAATTTATGGAAATCGCAGACTTTAAAGAAAGGTTTAACCTACCTCCAGATTTGGACACAATGATCTATTTCACTGTGGAAAAACCAATTGAGAATTTCTCATGTGCCTCTAGTCTGAGTGCCCTCCCTCTGCATGAGCACTATGTCCAGAAAGATGTGGAGCTCAAACTTACTCCTTTGCTAAACCAGCAAGACAATGATCCAGAGGATTCTGAAAAGGAAGAGGACATGGATGACCAAGACCAGTATAGTGAAGGCAACTCAGACGATGACATAGAAATTCTGAAAGAGTGCATTAATTCTGCCATGCCTTCCAGGTTTAAGAAGCTAAGGCCAACTGTGATGCCCAACCTCTCAAACCAAGTTCTCAACATGCAGTCTCGAAAATCTGTGCAATTACCAGTGTATATGGTGCTGCAGAATAAAAACAATCAAATGAATACTGGACAAAAGCTTGGAATGTCTTCAAAAGAAATCTATCATGACGATTCCTCCTACACTGACTCTGCTGAAGGTACGCCCATCAATTTCTCAAGCACCACTTCCTTGAGCGACGAAACTCTCCAATATCCACTCAGAACTAAAGGAATAAAAGACTGGCGAAGAAGCAAAGAGACACAAGAGCTGGTTGATATTGAGGCGAAGAGAATTGAAGACCTGCGCCTGTTCTCCCGCTTCCACAAACCAACTAAAATGACATGTCAGTCTCACATAGTCACAAACCAACTGAACAAAACAATCAGACATATGGTACCCACTCAGAGATTGCTTATACAGAGTAAGGAGATGGCAGCAAAAATGACCCAGCAAAGAATTCAAAGCCAGTCTCCAGTTAGACAAATTCAAAAGCAAGGACAGAATCTGTCGAAAAGCATGCCACAGTTAGATATTCCTGTGAGAAAACAAAACACGGAGGTGTACCAAAATCAGAAAACCTGCTCCCTAAATCATGCACAGGAAAACACTTTAGCCTTTCAATCTAGGCATCACTCAGCAACTTCAGATGTGGCCATCTGCCGTAAAATGGACAGACAGGATAAACTGATGAATAGGACGGGACAGAAACAGTATTATGAATCAAGCAAGACTAGTAATGCTAATATACAAGATCAAGTCAACAGTTACCAGTCCCGCCAAAAGGGTTTTCACAGGATCAAGCAAAATCTAATTTTAGAAGAAGCACCTCCATGTTATTCTTTGAGTTCCTCCCTTAGCTCTTTGAGTGATGCAGAATTTGAGGAACATCATGAAAAACGTCAGCATACATGGATAAGAAATAAACATAATATAACATCAAACCCCCAGTGCCCAAAAAAATCACATCAAGAACACAACCAGTTTGAAGAAAACAGCTCACCAAGCTCAGTCAGCATGGATTCAGAAGATGATCTTTTGATAAAATGCATAACATCTGCAATGCCTCAACACAAGAAAAAGCAGGCAGCCAGAAAAAAGAAAGCTGAGAAAAAGCACAAACAAAAAGCTGCTCTTCAGAAAGCAACAGAGTGGAGCCCTGAAAACGACCTAGATTCTGACGAAATGGCATCAGACAAAGACTCTGATCTCAACAGTGTTGAATGGAGAGCAATACAAGAAGGAGCTAATACAATCATTACCAAGTTACAAGCTTCAAAGTCCCAGGAGCCCTCATCAGAGTCTGAATCAGTTATGTCATTTATGTCTGGTTCAAGCTTTACTCCTAAAGAGAAGAAGGTATACAAGGATGACAAAAAGGCTAGCAAACCACTTGATTTTGCCCCTCGTAAACCCGTTCCAAACTTGCCTGTGGTTTTCAGGGGTAGAACGGTGATATACACGCCCAAGAAGGAGACGACTCTCTCTCAAAGACCACCACCTAAAAAAGTGATTCAGAAAGCAGATGCCCCTAAAAATCCAAATCTAGCTCAACACAGGTCAAGAAGCCTTCACAGACTCGGCCACCCCATGGACTCCACTCAGTTGTCATTGCCCAAAAGAAGCTCAACACCACCTGCCAGAATACCAAAGAGCTCATCTTCAGGATCATCTCAAAGTTCAACACCTTCCAGGCAACCTCAGAAAAAGGTAACCTCCCCAACCCAAACCATTAAGCAAGGTCCAGAAAGGGTGGCATCAGCACCATGCAGTCCACCGGACAAACGAGGAAGCACTTCAGACACCAATCAGAACTCTAAATCTCCAATAGATAGGAAAACACAGAAATCCCCTGTCAGAATACCATTCATGCAGAATCCATCAAGGCAAGCAAGAAACATTTCACCTTTAGTAACCAACCAGCCCACCAGCATCAGCAGACAAAATACGCAGATGTCAGGGAAAAGAATCCTACCAGCAAATCGACTGGATTTGGTGCGCATGACATCTACTCATTCAAGTAGTGGTGAATCAGATCGGAATGGCTTTCTCAGACAGCTGACATTCATCAAAGAGTCGTCAAAAGTATCAAGACGTGATGCTTCTTCACGTTCTGTCCCAACATCGCAGCACGCCTCACCCCGCAGAGCAGTTCCAGGGGCCCCAGCAGTTTTCTTATGTTCTTCTCGTTGTCAGGAGCTCAAGGAAGCAGTTCAAGGCCCAAGAAGAATGCCTGTGACTCATGGACAAAGACATGTGCAGGAACAGGGGGTGCTCAGACAGGACATGGCTCCATCAAGAGCCACCTCGACTGATAGGGACGTCACTGCGAAACGGCCATCTAGACGAACGAGCTCGGAAAGTCCTTGCAGGGCCTCCCAGAGGAATACAGCTGGCCCAAAGCCAAGAGAAAAGCAGGAGGATACCTTCAAAAGGTATTCCTCCTCACCAAGCATAAACGTCTTGAGTCGTGTCACCAGTCGCTCCTCTCTTCGGTCTTCTTCCTCTGACTCAAGCGGACGAGCTAAAAGTGAAAGAAACACAAGTCAGAGGCAACAGAGAGCTGGGTCACGTAACTCAGACAGAGTGACCTGGCGAAGGATTCGCGATGAGGACGTTCCCCAGATATTAAAGAGCACCCTTCCACCCACTGCACTGCCTCTGTTGCCTTCACCTGAGGGCCCCAAACAGATGCCACCACCGCTACCAGGAAAACTGCCTACTATTACTCTAGCTTCACGGAAAACAAGTGATGCAACTGTTCAAACTGAGGACTACTCAGCCAACAAAACAAATTCAAGCACCTCTCCCACAATTGATAAAGTTCTTGGCATTACAGAGGAGGCCACAAAGATGGCCCTTCCCAGGAAAATAAACATGGCCTTTGGGAATACCCTCCAAGACGGGGATTCGGACGGATCTCTAAAAACCTACAGCACAGCATCAACCTCCACCTTTCAGTCAGTGGAAAGTGCCCACAGTGGTGGTGTTGGCCATTTCCGACAGAGCTCTCCTAGTAAAGCAGTCAGGGTTACTCCTTTCAACTACATCCCCAGCCCCATGGTCTGCTGCTCTCCACAGACACATGGTCAAGCACAGACAACGCTAGAGAAGACAGGGGACAAACATGAAGCATAAAACCGTGTAATCCGTCCACAGTTCCAAGCTTGACAAAGTACTATGCTCCTGATGCTGTAAAAACTCAGGTGGTAATGGATATGATTCTCTTTACCTCGGATATTTAATGAGTCCTGTGCTTGCCAGTGCATCAGAAGTTTTACCTATTGAAAAAAATCTGGATGTGAACATTTACCCATGTACTCTCATGTAGAATCTCACTGGACCACAAGTGAGGGTATACCCATATTTTTTACCCATATTTTTTGTACAGTGTGTTATTCATTGCTTGTGCTACTTGGACAATTATTCACACATGACAAAGACTGTCTCGGAGTGTGTTATCCACTGATAAAAATTACAGCCCACATTTAGAACAATATGCAAACTGTTCTCTGAAAACAGTACTTTAAAAGACCGTGTGCCACCTGCAAACCGGAAAAGACTGTTGTACTCTAACAAGAGAACCATGTATGCACATGCCTTTACGCCACACACAGGTTAAAACAGCCTATTGCCTTCACTTATTATTACTGCAGGTAAATATAGCTACAATAGGTTAAAATCTGCACAAAATGTCTATGTAATTGTCATGGATATTTAGTGGTAGTGTTGTAAATACTGATATACAACTGTAGTCTAATGCTTCCTGGAAGGCAAAATGTAATCCTGCCATTGCTACAAATAGCATGCTAAATACTCACTTATCCACTGTAAACACGTGATGTTGACTTTGCAGTTTCTTTTTTCATTGAAAATGACAGACTGTAAGTACAACCATGGATCTGTACTCACACATTTGCATTTTTCAGTATACGATTGTTGTAACTGTTGAGTGTTCAGCAAATGTATGTAATACAATTAAGTGGCTGTACATATTCCTGCTTACCGAATGCTTTCATAATGTCACTTTGTGTAGTCACGTTATGCTTTAAGTATTTAAAAGCAAGCTAATGAGTAGCAACTCTGTGGATTGACATAAATACTTGCCGTTTACAGTACGTTGGGCTGAATTGTAACAGACTGCTGTAGAATGTTTCAAATGGCTTCCATTCAACCAAAGCCTATTGCCAAAACTGCAGTTACACAAGCAAATATTGTAGACATATGATCAGTGTAGGTATGATAATGGCCAATTAGCCAGCACAAAAAGTGTTTGTCTTTTTTGGTGAGGTGCAGTATTTACATGGGCTTAGTTTTAACTGTAATATAGCAGCTTCACTCAATTTGTCTTCTTTAAAACGTGCATTCTCTCTTTAGTCAATAATCTCGCTGAGAATGATAAAGAGAACTACGGTGTATTTCAGATGTGCTGATACCAACTGCTGTTCCCAAATAAAAAGACTTCATGTTGGACTTTATCTGAAGATTGCCCAAAATTGCCCAGTAACTGAGCTCAGTGTAATGTGTCATGACCCCCAAAAGTGGTGTCAAAATGAAGCAATATGATGCAAAGCTAAACTCAAATTGACATTAAGGAGAAAATTTGATGCATATTTGAGAGGTCTTGTCAAAGCATGAATTGGGTTCAGAATGTTGTTTGAGAGAATGTGCTGTAGATTAACAGGTAAACCGTTATGGCCAGGGGTTGGGGGTCCTCAAATAAACATTCTCATAAAACCTGTGTCCTTCATTTATCTGAGTGGAAGTCATTTATTCAAAGGTAAATGCCTTTAGACTGTCTTCAGGGTTGCCAGGTCCTTGTAACAACAGTAGCCCACTGGCCAATTAAAAATAGCCCAAGCTATTTTCAAGAGAAGAGATTATAGATGCGTTTACGCCACTTTACAGTAAGGTTTATTTAACATTAACTCCAATTAACATGAAGCATGTTTTAATCTCAGTTAGTTAATTTCAACATTTACTAATGCATTGGGAATTAACATGAACAAAAAATGAATGACTTTAACTTCATTAAGATTAATAAATACTGCAATGTATTGTTTCATTATTTGATCATGATACTTAATACTTTAACTGATGTTAACGAATGGAACCTTATTGTAAAGTGTTACCAAAATTACTATATAGTAGTATCATAAACTGTTTTCTTAAAGGAGCACAGAAGAGCTCAAAGGTTCCCTACCAGTGCTCCTCAACATTTAGCAGTGTTTTATAATTGGTAGAATTTAAAATATTGAAGCATTTCAGTCAAATATAATATTAGCCAATATATCAAACCTTTAACCTCCTAAAAGAAATTACCAGTTAAAAGTAATCCAATTTCTGCAAGACTTGGCAACCCTGACTTGCTTATTCAAAACATGGCACACTGTGTTGGCACTATTGCAAAAGTTATTTTATTGTATTTTTTTTATTACCACATGGCTACTCAACTACCACAAATGTGTATTTTTAAGTAGTTTTGTTTATCCTTAGTTAATAACCTATAACATAATAGAGGTCAGTTTTTACTAATAATAATTTTGCTAATGTGCTGTTTTGTTCTTGCATCTTTTGTCAACAACTAGCCTGCTGCCTTTAACTCATGAACCAAAATGAGATTTCTTTTCAGTAACACAAAAAATGTACTTTGCTATGTAAAGTGAAACAGTAGAAACCCTATATTTAAAAAAAATACCACAAGTTAATTAATCAGTTTGATGCAAGTACTTTGAGTCAACTGTTAACTAAAATCCAATGCACTATGCCACAGAAATCACACACTTAAGCTTTAAGAGCTGTGAGATCACTTTGTCTGCATTTCTCTGTATTGTGTGTGTTGTATAAGATGATGTCAAAAAGCTCACAGCAGAGCTTTTTACTATCAGTAAAGATGCCAGAATCAGATCAGCCTCACATATATTGTGATTCTGGAGCATTTCTGCTGTCCTGGAACTGCATGAAGCCAGATGTGATGTGATTTCTGATGCAGTGCTGAATCAGGACACAATGTGGTGCTGAAGCAGTCACTTAAGATTTAAGAGCTGTGAGATCAGTCTGCACTTTTAAAATGAAGAAGAATGTTTTTTTTTTTTTTTGCATGGACAATTATCCTTAGACTATTTAACACAAATGAAAATGACGCTTTGAGGAACAGAAGTACAGTCTCATGTTCAACAGGTTGTACTGTAAATTACACAAAGCACTGAAAATATCTGGCATCAAAAAGAAAGCTTTGTGAAATTAGATGTAAATTACCTTAAATAATAAAAAAATACATTAAGACTGCAAAATGTATAGAATGGACTGTAATTATACTAAACGCACACAACACATTAATTTATCACAAACAAATCAGCCAAAAACATCACAAACATAAAGAACTAAAGAATTTCAGCATCAAAATGCCAAAAGTGTCCAAGTGGCACATTCAAAGATCAGTTATTATGCTGACACTGCACTGCACAGCCAGAGGAAAAGCTCTTCCATGGAAATCATGTTACCATAACTCTGTGCCTTCCTTTTAAAATGTTCACTTATCAGCAAATGAATGAGCAAATCTCAAGTTCAGAAGATGCAGGCGGGGGAATGTTTTGCAGGCCCCTGTTGTCACAGTGCGCCCATCTTCACCTCCGTCACGCTGCGCTCCAAAGACTCCCCAGCCGCACGCAGCTCATCTCTCCGCCGTGCGAGATTGCCACGTTCCTCTTGCAATCGCTCATGCAGCTCTATGTAGCGTCTGCTCTGCAGGTATCTCACCTCCACTTCACTGTTGCTGGAACTCGCCTTCAGATCTGAAAGATCAAGGCCAAATATTCCCGTTAGGAATGCAAAGGTGAAGCCACACAAGCCAATACCCATATCCGACACTGCTAACAATAGCAGTGAAGATGGTCTACAATATTCAATAACAATTATGTAATCATGTAATTTAGCTTTCTAATATCATACTAACTGTATGGGAGCAACATTAGCAGGTGAACAAACACAACAGACAAAAGGACAGAACTTCCAGTTGGCAATTAAATGGTGAATGAAGAGGATTAACATTACCAGGTGAACAAACATTATTATAAAAAGGACAAAAAAAAAGTTTGTATAGAGACAAACATTTTTTTATAGGCTCCCCATTAGACTAGGGCTGTGCGCTATTAAAAAAAAAAAAAACATATGCGATAACTCATTAAATAATGCAATATGAGATATGATAATGCTTAAAGTGCCACATGCTCAGATGAAACAGTTTTACTTTACTTCCAGAACTATCTTGTGTCTTTTACATATATACATACACATATGTGTGTGTGTGTGTGTGTGTGTGTGTGTGTGTGTGTGTGTGTGTGTGTGTGTGTGTGTGTGTGTGTGTGTGTGTGTGTGTGTGTGAGAGAAGTGTTCAGATGCAAAAAAAAAAAATAGCTTTTTTATAAGGCACCAACGTATAGGTTTCTACCCAAGTACTGGTACTACTGATTGGGCTGAGACTGGGATTTTAATAAGTTTGAAGTAAACGTATTTGATGGACGTACACTCTTAAAAATAAAGGTGCTTTAAAAGGTTCTTGCCATAGAAGAACCATTTTTGGTTCCACAAAGAACAATTCAGTCAAAAACCATGTCTTTCCTACCTTTTTATAATCTGAATAACCTTATTTTGTCACAAAGAACCTTTTGTGAAACAGAAAGGTTCTTCAGATGTTAAAGGTTGTTTATGGAACCATTTAGACAAAAAGGTTCTTCTATGGCAATGTGAAGCTATTTTTTTTTAAGAGTGTATAAAAGGGCTATAGACTCATCTAGCCACTGGTCACTCTTTTGCAACTAACTTTCTCAGTTGGTCACAAAATAGTTGCATATCAATGTTTTGTTTTGTTTTTTTGCTACAACATGGGATTAATCAATGATTGCTGATGAACTTCCATCATAGTTTATAGTTATTTATGGTAACGAAAGTGGTTAACATTCAACCCGTCCTTTTTCATCAGTAATATTATTTGTGATTTGAATTTTGTGAACCGGAGTTCCTCTTTTGTTATGTTATAAGCAGAGCTGGGCAGTAAGTGATTAGATGTAATCTGGATTACGTAATCAGAATCCAGAAATTAAGTACTCGTAATCAGAGTACAGTTACTTTTTCATGGATTACATGATTACATATTATTCAAACAATAGCAATAAACATCAATTCATAATTCACTGATTCCCTATAATTTCTCTTTTTTATCTTTTCAAATTTTCATTTGTAAAACTGCCTACCAATTATATACATTTAGAAAGTCCAGTTTTGTGGACATTCACACCAGCATTTGACCACTGGATTTACAAAAATCCTAAAAAACGGTTTAAGATTAACATTGCATCTGGTGAGCACATTCGTTTTTAACAGGTTTTTTAATCATGTATTATTATATCTTTGGAAGGCTTTTGTCTTCCCAACTCAATAAAAAAAAAAAACACATTCACGTTATTTATTTTTTTACATGTAATGCAGGCATTCCAAATGGTTTGTCATCTAAACCTTATACAGGTGCATCTCAATACATTAGAATATTGTGGAAAAGTTCATTTATTTCAGTAATTCAACTCAAATTGTGAGGATTTTGGCTCACATTTAACAAATTACTGAAATAAATGAACTTTTCCACGACACTCAAATTTTTTGAGATGCACCTGTATTTACTATAACTACCCCTGAATATTTTTACTCCTGAGACCCCTGAAAAATAAACTTTTTAATTGCTATTTGAGCATAAGAGACTGTATGAGCTGCCGGAGGCATTGCAAATATGGCCACCAAGTGTACAGTGTTCTTTGAAAGGGACTTTGTTTTAAAACAATTTATTTTTATTTAATTTTTTAGCTTTCATTGTTCATTAATTGTTAGCTTTTATTAAACTCACAAATCCCCTGTAGTTCCTTTACGAACCCTAGTTTTGGAAACCTTGATTTAATATAGTGTTTAATGCACTTCATGTTGTAAATGACAAAGAATGGAACACATATTCTTACTCTTTGCAATTTTTACATCATTATGCTACAAAATAATCCTATTTAAATTAATGTGATAAACAAATTAAGTTAAAAGTAATCCAAAAGTAATCTGATTAGATTACCTGAAATATGTAATGTAACTGATTACATTACTGACTACAATTTTTGTCATGGAATCTGGAATCTCTACCTGATTACATTTTGTAAGTAATCTACCCAGCTCTGGTTATAAGCCGGGCTTCCGATGGTTTCGCTTTCGAATTTGCAATCCTGTTGTCTGTTTTGCTTACATCTATACACCTTTCACTTTATAGACTAAAACAAAAGATGAATTCATTGATAATCTTAATTCAAAAAGCACCAATAACTAGCATTCATGTTTCACTTTTTGTGAGAAGAAAGCACCCCTCCAACAACTTATGAAAGTGAAGGGTAGTGTTTTACTCTAGCATTACATACAAATGTCATTTTAGCATTAGTGTAATCATTTTAACATCAGTTTAGGAGCTGAAAAATAAAAAGGAAAATAAAACACTGCTTAGTCTTCACTCCATGAATTCAATATGCACCGATTCTTATTAAAGCTACAAAAGTTATTTAGGCAAGAGCAGTGAGTGATTTTCTCTGTCTTTTGTTTATGGCCCCAAATATTGCAAGCTGTAGCAATATGCATATTGCGATATGTACATTTGCGATATTTCGATAATTTCCATATACTGCACAGCCCTAGTGTGCACAATGTTTTCTTGCAGAATTTTTATACTTTATAGATGGAGCACAGTGCAAAAAAACTTGTTTGTTTAGAGACTGACATTGGCCAGAATACACCACAGTCTAGAGGAATCAATGCTACTTCCTGAAAAACCAACCTGATCTCATAAGAAAATGTAACTCTTTTATGAGGTGCAATTTTTTTGTATAGATTTTAATGACATGAATCATGTTGTCAGTCATGTAGTGCATTCTGGCCTAAAGAAAAGCAGATTCAGGAACTGTCCTGACAGACTTGGTTAATTCAGTGAAGGTTTCTTCAGGTAGATTCAAACTGTTAACTAGAAGTTAAAAGTACATAAAATGTGCATTTTCTGCAGCCAAAATCCAGTCATTCCAAAATGAATCCTGGGAATCAAAATATTTCCATACAGATTTTGCAGCGGATTCAAGTTTAACATGTTTTGTTTAAAGATGAACACACTGAAGTCAAGACCTTTGAAGGAGCGACTTCTGTAAATATGAAAAATATGGACGTGAACGAGAACAATTAGCTCATTCATTTTTAAGGAATTTTTGATTTTCATTTAAGCCTATAGTAATTTGAGTAAATTACTCAATTTGCATTCATAGTGTTGCTATTCTACGTATATTAAATTAAAATATGGGCAATTAAATATGCAAATATTCATATGCCTGTATACAAAGCATACATCTACCTTTCAGATGAATCTCTTTTACTTGGACTCTGCTTTGTCTGCCATCATTTATTCAATTATTTAAGTAAATCATCAAAATTGGATGCAAGTTGATTTGCATTAACAATACAATAATAGCAAAAGTCATTAATAGATTCTGCGAAAGTTTAGCCAGGGGGACTTCTTGTCCCATGACCCCATAATTTTGCTCATTTTGTACAATAACAACTAAATGAGCAATGTTTCTATTAATTTTCACCACCATTCTGCACATGATAAACTTCTATCTAAATGTGTTACAATTTAATACATGCATTTTGTTTTTAAGTGGGCGTCGTTCCTATCTTACCTTACACAGTTGTGCTCAAAAGTTTACATACCTCTTGCAGAATATGCAAAATGTTAATTATTTAACCAAAATATGAAGGATCATATAAAATGCATGTTATTTTTTATTTAGTACTGACCTGAATAAGATATTTTAGATAAAAGACATTTACATATAGTCCACAAGAGAAAACAATAGTTGAATTGATAAAAATGACCCTGTTCAAAAGTTTACATCCCCTTGATTCTTAATACTGTGTTGTTACCTGAATGACCCACAGCTGTGTTTTTTTTGTTTAGTGATAGTTGTTCATGAGGACCCTTGTATGTCCTGAACAGTTAAACTGTCTGCTGCTCATCAGAAAAATCCTTCAGCTCCCACAAATTGTTTGGTTTTCCAGCATTTTTGTGTATTTGAACCCCTTTCCAACAATGACTGTATGATTTTGAGATCAATCTTTCACACTGAGGACAACTGAGGGACTCATGCAACTATTACAGAAGGTTCAAACACTCACTGATGCTCCAGAAGGAAAAAACATGCATTAAGAAAATATGAAGATCATGGTAAATCTAACTAATTTAACTAATTTTGTCTTCTTGGAAACATGCAAGTATCTTCTGAAGAGCAGTGCTAAATATGCAAAAATATGATATTTAGGCAAAATGTACACATTTCCATTCTGTTCAAAAGTTCTCTTAATGCATGTTTTTTTTTTTCCTTCTGGAGCATCAGTGAGTGTTTGAACCTTCTGTAATAGTTGCATATGAGTCTCTCAGTTGTCCTCAGTGTGAAAAGATGGATCTCAAAACCATACAGTCATTGTTGGAAAGGGTTCAAATACACAAAAATGCTGGAAAACAAAGAATTTGTGGGACCTGAAGGAACTGTTCAGGACAAACAAGGGATTCATGAACAACTATCACTAAAAAAAAAAAAAAAAAAAAAAAACAGCTGTGGGTCATTCAGGTGACAACACAATATTAAGAATCAAGGGTAAACTTTTATAAAATCAACTATTGTTTTCTCTTGTGGACTATATGTAAATGTATTTTATGTAAAATATCTAATTCAGGTCAGTACTAAATAAAAAATAACATGCATTTTATATGATCCCTCTTATTTTGCTTAATTAACATTTTGCAGATTCTGCAATATGCACACGAATAATTATAGCTAAGCACGATAGTGGCTACACTTGATCATTTGCTTTCGCGACATTACTTTTGTATGTTAAGCAAACTGACTTATTTATCAGATATGGTGATTTCACTGTATTGCTGTATGAAACAGCAAGAGCTGTATTTGTATTTAATAGTTGCTGAAATGTACATTCTTCCAGTACCTTCAGAAGAATCGTGTAGAACAGTGAAAACTGGATCACTGGGAAAGGCTCGGTTCACATCCTCCATGATCTGCTCCACTGTCGGCGGATCGGGTCGAGTTGGCAGGACCATCCGCTTCTTACTTTTGGAGCCAAAATTCATCTTGACTGGAGACGCACCGGTTAAATTTTAAACAAAACGCATATGATCTTTATAAAGCATTAGTGTTTATGTTGATCGGGATTCTGCATGCTGTGAAACAAACATTTCTAATAAATGATTGCTCAGTTCCCTTGTAAACTGTTTATGTATGGTAGGGCTGACACGTCAGAGAGTGATTCTTCGATTTCAGTGAAGATCTTTGTGATGACTGTCGCCATCTTTCGACTCGGAGTAAAATAGCAAACATTTGCAACAATTCAGCACAAAATGCAACTATTATACATACAATACATCACATACATAAAAATTAAACCATAATGCTCACTAGAAATAAATGAGAGTTTAGGTAGGATCGATAATACAGTTTATTGTCTTCATGAACATCCTAATGTATGCAGTGTAATATTTCTGCATACTGGGGCACTTCCATTTGCAGTATAATTTAACTTTTAAAAATAATATATATATATATTTCAATTAATTAAGAATGAATTAAGAATTTCACAATATCTCATGATTATTTGTAGAATAAATATTTGTGTGTATCTAAATATATATATAAAAAAAACACTGAGCATTGTGACAATTAAAAATATTTCACATTTCACACATATTCCATTCAGTTTTAGAATTTAGGCTGATGAGGTCAGTGGTACATGAAAAAAAGAATACATTTTCAAACGTTGAATACAAAATTTGATTGGAATTTTTAATTTTTTAACAATAATATTGCAACATAATGAAGAGTTCAGATGCAAAAGCCTCAAAATCCATCTGACATCTTGCTTTAACTTTTATCAGGTTCAGATGTATAGGTTTCTATGTAAGTAGTGGTACTTCTGATTGGGCTGAGGGTGGGATTTTAGTGAGTAAAAGTATTTGATGGACGTATAATGTGTGTTGAGAGCATTCAGTATCATTATCTGATTTTTGACCGAGATGGCGTTTAGCTGGTTTTGCATCTGAACTCTTCATATATAACCACAAAAATATAATGTTGCCTGTTGAATTTCCTACATTCCTAACATTTCTGTTTCGCTATGTTTAAATGAAGACAATCTAGACAAATTTCTACGAACAAGCAAATAATTACATTCAAAAACAAATGTGTTCAAGTCATTTACTCTTTATAAATAAAAAATAATTAAACCAGATTATTAAACTATAAAATCCAAAACACACTCCTGACAGTGGCTGTCTGAAAATCAGGCATCGGTCTTTACAATGAGACCATATGACACTGGTGTTACGTCTTCAACGTGATGCTGCATCTCTTGCATGTTGGTGTCATGCGATTTGTCTCATCAGATCACTGTAGCCATCTGTAATTCTTTATGTAAAAAACTATTTTTAAAAAATCAAAACATAAAATATCTCCCACCTCACACAGACACACAATGAAAACTTACTGTTTAATCAACAGATGGTTCAGTCTAGCGGCAGACACATGCAAGAAGAGACAGCAAAGAGATATAGATTAATGTGAAGAAGATCAAAGAATGGAAGAACGTATGAATTGTCAAATGAAGGTTTGTTAGCAATAGGATGACATACAGGAGCAGAACTGGGCAGTCGTCTGGCTTCAGGCTCAGCTGGGCCAATAGTCCGGTTTCTCACCAGAGTGTGGAGAACTGCAACAGATGCAACAGATGATAACAAATCTGACAAAAAATTGAACATTTACATTCATACATATACAAATAATGAGCTGACATCAATAAGGACTGTCAAAATTAACTTATTTTACCTTTGAACTGGAACTGTGTTTTGCAGTGTGAATAAACAATTCTTTTTTACTTTTGAACTTCTCTTTTACTTAATTTCTTTAACACTTATAATAAAATGAAATGCTTGTTAACAATTATTCTAAAATAAATATTACAGCATATTGATGTATTGATGGATTGATCTGTCTAAATCGGTTTGCTTCTCAGTCCCTATATCTTGAATGTAACCTTCAGCTTGAATCTGTCTACTTGCTGTAATCTCTGTGACCTCGCTGAACATTATTAATCTGTGTGTTATGTTATGAAATACAATGCAGGCCAATCACAGCTGAACATTGGCATAAAAAGCTGTGCAATTTATATTTTATATTTCAATAAATGTAATATTTGCATTATTATGTTTTGCTTTTGCATGTGTAGGTGTGATCTGAAGATGTACATGGACAATATCTATTCAAAATTCTTTTTATGTTCCGATTTTCCTAACTATTGAGTTTTTTGATTATCAGGTGTACAAATAGGATCTTAGATGTCTTTCTCAGATGTAAAAATGCGAGAAAATAATGGTTGCATACCCTCTCTCGTGACGCTCTCGGCTGCTGACATGGCCTTCCCGCCTATATCGTTGACCATCTCGTCTACTCTGGCTTCATGCTTCAGGAAAAGTGGCCGCACCACATACCTGTACAGAATCTGAGAACCATTCCAGGAGACTGGCGCCATGCACCACAATAGGAACAAGCACTAAACACCAGAAAAACATAAACAGAGTGAAAAAAAGGAGTCATCCAGTCTTAGAAATCATCACAAACACAGAAGTAGTCAAAACTTGTTCAGAAAACCTAACCATAGTTGACTGTTATATGCAGGAAGACTTACAGAGAATCAATCTAGGTTCATTGACTGTGAAGCTACACCATGTCTCGTTACTTGTTGTAGAACATTGTTTTGGAAATTACATGAGGTATGCTTCGGTTCCGCTGTTTTGTGCAAATGAATCTGATGGCTTGAGATAAACTGCTGTGCCTGTGATTTCAGGTGATCAACATGTTTTGCACAGCAAACTATGTCGATTTGTGTTTTATTATGGGTAATCTTGCTTTCCCTTTTTGCCAAGTGACCTCTTTTCGGTTTGAATTTTAGTTGTTGTGGCTTCAAGCTACTACTTCTGCATATAGTAGTAGTCCTTACATGTGATGTAACATGCACAGACAAATAATCAAAGTATACAGTTTCCTGGGAAATCAATAACAAGAGCTCTAAAATATAAATAATTATTATAGGCGTAACAAGAAAAAACAGTTTGAAAAACAGTTTCATGATGTATTTTTTCAAATTTTACCAATTTAAATTGTGTTCCTTTCAAACGGGAAAAGAAGTGACATGGTGTAGTTTTCAATTATGTATTTACAATACATAATTACAATAAAATAAGAAAAAAACATTGTGCATGCACAGTTTGATTGGTTTTAAAACTACACTATATTGCCAAAAGTAAAGAGACACCCCCTTCTAATGAACAGGTTTGACTACTTTAGTAATTTCCATGAGCACTAATCTTAATGTTTAAGCATATAATGATACTCTAGAGAATTGTGTTCTTCTACTTTATAGCAAACGTTTGGACAGGACCCTTTTTTATTCTAACATGACAATGCCTCTGTGTATAAGGCAAGCTTCATAGAGAAATGTTTGATTCAGTCAGTGTGGAATATAACAGCTGAACATCTCTGGTGTGACTTTAAATGCAGACCTTGAGCCAAAAACTCATCACCAAACACCAATGACTTGTACATGCTTTTCTTTAGAGCAGAAAAAGGCACTTCCAAAAGTGTAGCAACAAAGATGAAAGCTTACTTCATGTATTTAAAAATTGTATTTCCAACTCTGTTGCTTTAGTTTTGGGAGTGTCTAAAATAAATGACTTTACCTATATGCACAAGTCATTGGTGTTTGCTCTGAGTTTTTGACTGAAGGTCTGCATTTAAAGTCACACCAGAGGTGTTCAGCTGGGATTTGGCTTTATGCAGACCAGTCAAGTTCTTCCACACTGACTCAATCAAATTTTTCTGTTCTAAAGAAAAGTATGTACAAGTCATTGGTGTTTGGTGATGAGTTTTTGGCTCAAGGTCTGCATTTAAAGTCACACCAGAGATGTTCAGCTGTTATATTCCACACTGACTGAATCAAACATTTCTCTATGAACCCTGTCTTATACACAGAGGCATTGTCATGTTACAATTAAAAAAGGGTCACGTCCAAACTTTTGCTATAAAATTAAGACACAATTCCCTAGAATATTATTATATGCATGGAAATTATGGAAATATCATGGAAATTATTAAAGTAGTCAAACCTGTTCATTAGAAGGGTGTTTCCCAATACTTTTGGCAATATGATGTATTGCTAAAACCAAACATATCTGGATAATTACTAATATAAACAAACTGACAGATAGTAAAGATCAACAACAGAGCTGTCCTCAATTAAACAGCTTGCCAGACAACTTTGACAACTGGAACATGACAACGGAAGGAAGAATCTTTGTGCCAATAAACAGAAAGAAGCTGGCAATAATCGATCCTCTTAAATCAGATATTAGCTAGAGAAAGCATCTGGAATTGTGCTACTTACCTTACATACATAGTAGAAAGGAAACCAGTAGAGAAAAATGTCAGAGAAGAATTCACCCACGCTGAAGAAGCCATAGATTACCCAGTATGTCAGCCATTGAGTGTCATCCTCCTTATCAGGACTTTCGATGGCTTTGATACTAAAAAATGTAAACAGAAATTATGAAAGATAGCTACCCCATTTGAAACAAGTCACTACAACCAAAATACACAATAAAAAAGGCTGATTTGTGAAAACCTTAAAAACACATAACTCACGAGTAATATGCAGGATAAACAAAACCAATCAGATTACAGAGCAGAGAAGCACCATATCCAAATAATAAATACGCTCCAGTCACACCAGCAACACCTGTTGGAAGAAATCATAAAATGTGACCCTGGAGCACAAAACCAGTTATAAGTCACTGGGGTATATTTGTAGCAATAGCCAAAAATACATTGTATGGGTCAAAATTATTGATTTTACTTTTATGCTAAAAATCATTAGGATATTAAGTAAAGATCATGTTCCATAAAAATATTTTGTAAATTTCCTACTGTAAATATATCAAAACCTAATTTTGGATAAGTAATAAGCATTACTAAGAACTTCATTTGTACAACTTTAAACGCAGTTTTCTCAATATTTAGATTTTTTTTGCACCCTCAGATTTCAGATATTCAAATAGTTGTATCTCCGACAAATATTGTCCTATCATAACAAACTATACATCAATGGAAAGCCTATTCAACTTTCAGACGATGTATAAAGCCTCTAAATATAATCTTTTCCATGTAGGTTTAGATCGAGGGATGAAGACGAAGTCACGGGTTGGTGCACTTACAGTTACGTCAGACAACGTCAGGCAAAATCTCCCTTTGAGGAACTTCATTATTCAGAAAATGATTTCTATATTTAATCTATTTCACATTTATGTTATGTGCTTTTCATGAAAATAAATGTATTTGTCTTTAGTACTGATGCAATGACATTTTTAATTTATGTCATGCCAATAATACTATCAACGCAACTTTGAGCACCTGTTACATCAATAACTTTATATTTGCAAAAAACTATACAGAGCATGAACCAGGCTTTATGCAAAATGAAGACTTACCAAACGCTAAATAACGTTTCTTGATGCCTGTTTTTTCTTCAATTTTATTGAGGCAGTCAGTGATTATATTCTTCTCGTTCAAAAAAGCCTCGACGCGGTCCTTTATCTTTGTAAATATGGCAAGCATCGTGGCTTACAAGAAAATTGTAACGTTATGCAGTTAATCACGAGTGTATGAATGATAACATGAAGAGTGTCTTCTCTGGTATAGTTTCGCTGACTGAACAGACTCAATCCGCTTACTGTCGGACTGTCAGACTAGTGACGCGTCTGTGGGAGGATCAAGTCTAGACTGACAGCAACCAGACCAATTACTTAGGCCTGCTTCATTCAAGACGTCCAACCAAGTGCAAAACATATTTTTTTTCATCTATTACAGAGACTGCAGGTGAATAAGGTAAAAAAATAAAAAATAAAAAACATTACTGTCAAGTAAATGAAATGTATTAATGTCAGGTCCTTTGAGTTTGGTGTTTGTTTTGTGATATTTATTAATGTAGCCTACATGATCTTGCTTGTTACAAATCCAGGAGCACTATGTAGAAAAACGATTAGTACCTAATACAAGTCAATTGATTTATATCAGATGAGTGATTAATTAGAACTATTTCAACATTAGTACAAACACTAATTTTGGTAACACTTTATTTTAAGGACCAGTTCTCACTTTTAAGTTGCTTATATAAGCAAGTTGTCTGTCAGTTAGCAGTTATAAAGCACATGATGCCTGCATGACAGTATTTTAGATCTCTTAATCCAACCCTATACCTAAAGGAGTTTACTGATGCAAAAGTCATTCAGTTAGTCAATAGTGAGAACCGTTTCCAAATTAAGGCGAGACACTGCAGGTGAATAGGGTAAAAAAAAAAAAAAAAACTAATAGTTATCACCTTACTCAGTCGATTGATAACATTGATAATTGCAAACATTTTTGTTACAAGTTTTCTAAAATATTAGGTTAAATATGCAAAAACAGTTTTTTTTTATTATTATTTTATTTTATTTTATCTTATTTTATTTATTTATTTATTTTGTATTATTATTTTTTACATTTTTGGGGGAATAAAATCTTGTATATAATCAAGCAAATTATATATGTACAAATCCCTCTGTAAAAAAACTTCCGGGTATGAACCAGACAGGAATGTGTAAATGTTCATTGTAGGAGAAAAAAACTCATTTTGAGAAAACGGCCTTTAAAAATATATTGTAATTGAAATCTATTGACACAAATAGATAAAGTGTTATAAAAGAAAAACGTAACAGTGTCTTTTGGATGTTTTCCTTCCACTAGTCTGAAAACACACTTTATGAAAAACAAAAAAGCCCAAAAAATCTAATATTTGACAGTTGACTGAAAAAAACTGTGGTTTCGCCAGCAGTGTCTCCCCTTAAATTGAACTAAAATGCGTTTAGTTCACTTTAGTTTGGTTGTCGCCTGATTATGTGTTCACAACAAACATTCGTGCAAATAATCAATATCTATAGCCTACATCTACTAAAAAGTAGTAACCACTAGGGGTCTAGTCACCTGGCTTTATGCCATTATTGTTATTTCTTGCTGAACAGGAATCTTTCTGATAGCTGGAAATGCGTAGACAGAGAAAAGTATGTGAATATTCTGAGCAGGCAAGCGCTTACATGTCACGTTACCTCGAAAGAATGAAAGTTGCCTTTGCTTTTTAATGACACAGAGATAACATGAAAACCACGAGAAAGAAATCATTCAGAGCCGTAAAATACACGCTCTTTGTGTTTTGCTACATATTCTGGGTAAGAGCATGCCTTATAATCAATGTATGTCTGCTGATTTATATAACAGTAATGACACTACAGTTATTTATATGCGGAAAGGTGTGTTATCTTGTTTATCACGCTATGTAATTCATAGGGGCAATTCAGGTAAAGGGGGCCATCAGGTAACGTGGGTTGTTTAAGCATGATTGTACTGTGTTCAATGTGTTTAAAGCATAAAATGGTCTTAAAGGGACACTATTTTTTTATAAATTATAAAACTGTTGACTGATTTAACTATGGCGCTGGTGCTTGTGGCTACACTTTTAAGGAGGACTTCATCATTATAAAAGACTATAAGCCTTGTGACAGATTTTCTTTTCTAAATTATAAGGTTACTGTCAAAATGTAAACAAATATTGTTGTGACATTACTTGTATTATTTGTTAAGGGTAACATGGATTTAACAAAAAAAAAAAAAAAAAAAAAAGTCGGCCACCTTGATTTTTTTTTTTTTTTCTTCTTTCTTTCTTTCTTTTTTTGGTAAATATGTTTTTTTTTAATAATATGTGTTATACATACATACGTATATAAAAAAAAAACTTTATTATAGCTGGACTTTAAAATTAACAAAGGTAGCAAAGAAGAGAAAATATCTTATAAGCTTATAAGTTATAAGCTTAATGTGTCTGTTTTACCTGAAGTCACCCAGTTTACATGTGAAACATATGAATAGTAAATTATATTTGATTTCATGTCGTGCCTGCCGTATGTTGTTGACAATTTTTAAATAGAATTTAGACAAATGAGTGTTGTTGTGTTAAAGGTGTTCAGTGCAGTTCTAATTGCTGTTGGAGTCTATGCCAAAGTTGCCAAAGAGTCAGGTATTTAAAAATATATATATATATTTGCCATATTTGTCTCTTGTTATGAAAGAAGCTTAATTGTTAATGGCAAATCATGTATGCATATCACATTATACTGTTTTAAGCTTACCAGTCCAGTATTTCATGTTCAAATGAATTGCCAGCAGAAATTGTGAAATGGTGGCAGTTGTAGCCCTTGATGTATAGAACTAGTGCTTGTAAATAAACAAAAAAAAAAAATGTTGAATAAAAATGGTTAATGGAGATATGTCACATATGCCATGTACATTTAATTATCTAATGGTTCACAGATGTAGTGGACACACTGATGGCAGATCCAGCACTGCTGTTGATCATTGTGGGTTCTCTCATGTTCACCATCACGTTTTTGGGCTGTTTTGGAGCTCTGCGCAACATCTCCTTGCTGCTCAACATGGTCTGATATACTTACCCTTACACCAACAGAGCTGATTTTTAATCATATGTAAGCTTTTTTTTTTCACCTATTTACAAAGAAATCATTTCTGTCTAGTTTGTAGGAATTTTGTTGGTCATTCTGCTTGTGCAAATAACGGCCGCTGTGATGGGCCTTCTGTTCTCTGAAAAGGTAAATAATTCACAAAGGACCAAGTTTCAACCAAATCCCGTCTTGGAGAAATGATGTGATGTTTACTTTCAATATTTGTTGGTAGGTTCAAGAGAGGACAGAGCAGCTGATGATAAAGGCGATTGTACGCTATCGTGATGATCAGGACTTGGAAAATGTTATTGATTTTGTGCAGAAAAAGGTAAAAGAACATTATGCATACAGATACAGTGTACAGAAACAGTAAATCAAAAATACAGAAATTATTGTGAAATAATAACAGTTTAAAATAACAGTTTTCTCTTTTATATATTTTAAAATTGTATTTATTCCTGATGCAAAACTGATTTTTTAATCATTCTTCAGAAATCATTCCAATATGCAGTTTTAACCTATTATCAATGTTGAAGTTGAACTGCTTAATATTTTGTGGAAACTATAATCATTTTTATATAATTTATTAGCATTTAGTTATATACTAATAGCATAATTCTGTTTATTTAAAATAAAAATCTTTTGTAACAGTAGAAATGTCTTTACCATCATTTTCAATTAAATTAATGCATTCTTGTTGAATAGAAGTATTCATTTCTTATTTTTATTACTGACCTCAAATATTTGAACAGTAGTGTGTAAATGATAGGCTGATGCATGCAGTGTTGATTTTTCTCTATCCTGTAGTTCAAGTGCTGTGGGGTGGATTCCTACTCAGACTGGTCTAAAAACATGTACTTCAATGCATCTGACCAGAACCCCAGTCTGGAGGCCTACGGAGTGCCCTTCTCCTGCTGCATACGGCTAAAGAATGAGGTCAGTTCATATTTTAGTAATGTTACATTGAGTGTTATTGCAATTAATTCATCCTGACACACCTAATGTAAATGCTCTATTATGCAAATGCTCTTTTTTGTCTTAGGTGTGCTTTTGTAATTTGCAAACCGTTTTATTTAACGTTTTAAAGAAAACAGTAGTTTGAAAATGGTACTTTTATTTTTATTATTTTATAAATAATTACATAAAGTTGCCTACTTTATGTATACACTGTAAGACTGTTTATCCATTTATGTGTAGACCATGTTCAACTCTATGTGTGGCTATGAGACTCAGAAGATGAAGAAAAGTGTGGTGACCCGGCTCATCTACACCACTGGATGTCTAGATGAGATGGTCTGGTGGGGAAAACAGAACCTTCTGCTGGTGGGAGGGATGACCCTCGCCCTACTTTGCATTGAGGTTGGGCACACATAATTTTTTTTATTAGGCCCTATTGTTCTTCTAAGGATTTTTCTTTCTTTTTGGCGGGCTTAACATGCTCAAAAACTCTTGAAAATTTGCACACACATTGGAAGCGCGGCCATCAGGACCCCTGGAACACAGTCAGAAAACTCGATGTATAGCGCACACATACTTCCACCTATTCATATAAACCTTGGTACACATATAGATCTCATTGAGCCAAACACATACTCTATCTCATAAGCTCTGCCCAACAGGAATTGAGCTATTCAGGGCTGTTTAAAAAACACGTGCCCTGGAATTTGATATACTCCTCCCAGGATTTCCATCGCACTGTCACCAAACTCGGTCAGCATGATCTCAAGACATTGGGGATGCTAAATTGCCAGGGGTCATATCTCGAACGGTTTGGGCATGGTGAGGCGACAAAGTTATGGTGAGAAATGAGAAACAGGAAGTGTCACATAACATTTGCACACATTGTCTGATTCTGATGAAACTTCACCAGTTTGTTCGTTATGTGATGTGACTATTAGGAGTCCAAGTTATAGCGCCTCCAACTGGCTGCGGGAAATGTGTCATTTTCAAAATGCTTTAAATTCAAGATCTTAGTTTTACTCGATTTGCTTCAAACTTCATCAGTTTAATGTCAAAACATGGCCGATAAGAATCTGTAAGCAGGTTGACGATACATTAAAAGCTGTTTGCATGGCAACGTGTCAAACAATGTGTGTTTTGGAGGCAGCTAACATGCTTAGAGTTCCATGAAACGCAACACACATATCAGCATTAATGATAGTTAGACACTGGCAAAAGCTCATAAATGGGCGTGGAGGAGGCACTCTATAGCGCCACCTTTTGACAATATTTGGGGGATAGTTTTTCCTACAGTCACCAAACTCGGTACATATATTTTTCACTTCAATCTGAACAACTTTCTAATTTACATCCATTAGCTACAACCAACAGGAAGTCAGCTATTTTGGTTTGAATGTGGATTTTTGGAAAAATCAGGCTGTGGAATTTTAAATACTCCTCTCAGGAAAACCAAGAAATTCACATCAAACTTTTTCTGCATGATGCCAACATACTGAAGATGCTAAATTGTGAGTGGATTTGGGATATCTTGAATGGTGTTGACGTGGTGATTTATTAAAGGAACAGTAAAAACAACAACCATCATTTTATTATATCTTTAAAATGCAGCATTCAAACTCTTTCAAACATTTTTTTTCCTGATTGCACCACAGTGGCGATTGCGCTGAAGGTGAAGGCCCACCAATCGCTGCTCACAGCTATATATATATATATATATATATTTATTTATTTTTTTTTTTTTTTTTTTTTTAATACGTCATCAATGCACCACCACATATAAAAACAATTAACTAAAAAAGTGGAGGATGGAGTTCTTACACAGGTGAGTAGATGTGGGATCTCCGATGATTTATGAAAGTTTATTGGCCATCGGTGTTGCCAAGTCTGCGTTTTTTTTTTACTTGAACACTGTTGCCTGCAGGTTGAATCGACCCCAATAACAACATATTTAGCCCCTAAAATGTGAATTTACCAGGGGAACCCAGACAAAAAAACGTATATTTCATTCCCCTAGAACGCAAATTTTAACGGGGACCCCCTCAAAATGCAATTGGGCTAGTTTTGAGTAGCAATTGGGCAGGTTTTGCTGTGAAAACCTGCATTGTGTAAATTGTTCAATTTAATTCTTAAATTGACTGATTTGTTAAGTTATAGCTCATCAATAATTTTCAAAATATATAAGACGGAGATTGTCATATGGGAGAAAAATGCATAGATAGCAAATCTACTACTGATGTTTATTATTATACTGTAAGAATAGCATATTTAATCATATTAAATAACAATATATATATATATATTTATCCCCTGCTGATTTTGTATGTTTGCTGCCTGACAAAGAAATGATCAGTGTATAATTTTAATGGTAGGTTTATTTGAAGAGTGAGACAGGATAACTAAAAAAAAAAAAAAAAAACATTTCAAAAAAGTTATTAATTGATTAGAATTTTTTGAATTTTTGAAAAAATAAAATATTATAATAATAACTAATATAAATAAATATTTAAACTCAATGAGCATGCAAACTTCTCAGTACAAGAGGTCAGACTTATATGCATGTACTGATGCGGACATTCTCAAATGTATGATAACATTGAAAAAATATTAAATACAAAATAGAACTATTTTCACTAGCAGTCTTTTGGATCCCACTTTGTGCTTACATTTTATGGTTCCAGGCAATTTCTTATACAGGGCTCATTCTTAAACTCGTTACAATTAATTAAATATGAGCAGCCACCCAGAGTACATACATCACAGAAAACCCCACACAGGGCCACTAGAAATATTATCTCCGACTTATAGCTTATAAGTGATATGTAGGATACATTCAATTTGATTTGTGTGTTTTTTTCAGATATGCATGATGTCACTGGCTGCAGTACAGCTCTCTCAAATCCGAAGCGTTCAGGAGAGGAAGAGGAAAAGTAACAAGACCAAAACCCTTTGCTGCAACAGAAAGTCTTGACTGGTTTTATATGCTCACCTTTCACCATGTGCAGGCATTGGAATTTAATGATGCATTGCACTTGAATTTCCAAGTTTCAACATGTTACAAATTAGATGCAAAGAATGTGATTGTTATTTTTTATTATACCATGAGATACTAAGTCAAAGCTGTGATTAAATTCAGTACTAACATAAAAAACTATATTTTTCCAGTGCCTGTCTTTGTTCATATTATCTGTAATGTTAATAAAATATATTTTAAGACTTTAATTAACACTCGCAATATCGATGCAATTACTATAAAATGGCTACATAGTAGGATTATTCTGTAACACTTTATTTTAAGGTGTCTTTGTTATACATGTTAAATGTACTTACTATTATAATAACAATTAATCATGCATAATTACATGCAAGTAACCCTAAGCCAAACCCTGATCCTAACTCTAACCATAAGTAAGTACATGTAGCTAATTATTATTACTTGGTACTCGAATGTATAATTACACTGTAACAAGGTCACCTTGAAATAAAGTGTAACCAATTATTCCTAAAAATATACACTGCTGTGCAAAAGTTTGGGATCAGTAAGATCTTTTTAAGATTTTTTTTTTAAGTCTCTTTAATGCTCATCAAAGTTCAAATTATTTGATCAAAAATACAGAGAAATGAATTATTATTTCAATTCAAAATGACAGTTTTTTTTTTTATTTCAATATGCTTTAAAATATAATTTATTTCTGTGATGCAAAGCTGAATTTTCATCAGCCATTACTCCAGTCTTTAGTGTTAAATAACCGTTCAGAAATCATTCTAATATACTGATTTATTACTTGTATTATTAATGTTGGAAACAGTTGTGCTGCTTAATATTTTTTTGGAACATGTGATACTTTTTTAAGGATTCTTTGATGAATAAAAAAATAAAAAGAACAGCATTTATTCAAAATAGAATTTTTTCTAACAATATAAGTTTTTACTATCACTTTTTATCAATTGAACACATCCTTGCTGAATAAAAGTATTAATTTCTTTCAAAGAGAGAAAGAAAGAAAAAAAAGTACTGACCCCAAACTTTGAACGAGGTGTTTATTGTTACAAAAGTTTTTAAATAAATGCTGTTCTTTTTAACGTTTTATTTATCAAAGAATCCTGAAAAAAGTATCACAGGTTCCAAAAAAATATTAAGCAGCACAACTGTTTCCAAAACTGATAATAAATCAGTATATTAGAATGATTTCTGAAGGATCATGTGACACTGAATACTGGAGTAATGATGCTGAAAATTCTGCTTTACATCACAGGAATAAATTATATATTAAAGTATATTAAAATAGAAAACAACTATTTTAAATTGCATTAACATTTCACAATATTAGAGTTTTTTTCTGTATTTTTAATCAAATAAACACAGCCTTGATGAGCAGAAAAGTCTCCTTTTAGAAAGCATTAAAAATCAGACTGATCCCAAACTTCTGAGCGGTAGTGTATTTTAAATGTAATTACACAGATGATATCCTAGTGTAAAGCTTAATTATGTAGACAGGTGGGGTGCTGAATTGTAAGATGTTTTGAAACCTAGAATGTATCTAGAGAAGAACACATGTGTTGGATGGTTTGCTTTTCATCAAACCCAAGCCGATGAAATTGAACTGAGCAGGGTTGTAATCTGGGAGCTCGCTGATGACGGTGTGTGGAGCGTTCAGGCTTTTCTCCCGAGAGGTGACTCGGTAATGTGCTCGGAAATTTCTGAGGGGGTTGTATCCAGGTTGAAGAGTGTCTGGACAGCAGAAGCCTTCCTTGATGAAAGAGCCATGCTGGGTCACAGCAACAAATCCATCCTTGTGTGGCATCATCTTTATGACTGGAGAGTAGACAAACTGGATGTACAGCAAACAACCTGTGAACACATGACCAAAGTCAAGCAACTGAATCAGATATACACTACCGGTGAAAAGTTTGGGGTCAGTAAGACTTGTAATGCTTTTTAAAGAAGTATCTAATGCTCATCAAGGCTATATTTACTTGATCAAAAATACAGAAAAAAAAACAGTAATATTGCAAAATGTTTTTACAATTTAATTTTTTTATTTTTATTTTAATATACTATAAAATATAATTTATTTCTGTGATGCAAAGCTGAATTTTCATCAGCTGTTACTCCAGTCTTAAGTGTCACATGATCCTTCAGAAATCATTCTCTAATATGATAAATTTATTATGCGAATTATCAATGTTGAACAGTTGTTCCGTCAACTATTTTTGTGGAACCTGTGATTATTTTTTTCAGGATTCTTTGTTCAATAACAAGGTTTTAAAAAGCAGCATTTATTCAAAATATAAATCTTTTCTAACAATGTAAATTTATGCTATCACTTTTTATTAAGTGAACACATTCTTGGTGAATAAAAGTGTTAATTTCTTAAAAAAAAAAAAAAAAAAAAAAAAAAAAAAAAAAGGTAAAAATGTACTGACCCCAAACTTTTATTTATTCAAAACTTTTGACTTTTGAATAAATGCTGTTTTTTTAAACCTTGTTATTGAACAAGGAATCCTGAAAAAAATAATCACAGGTTCCACAAAAATAGTTGACCGAACAACTGTTCAACATTGATAATTCAAATAATAAATTTATCATATTAGAATGATTTCTGAAAGATCATGTGACACTTAAGACTGGAGTAACAGCTGATGAAAATTCAGCTTTGCATCACAGAAATAAATTATATTTTATAGTATATTAAAATAAAAATAAAAAAATTAAATTGTAAAAACATTTTGCAATATTACGGTTTTTTTCTGTATTTTTGATCAAGTAAATATAGCCTTGATGAGCATTAGATACTTCTTTAAAAAGCATTACAAGTCTTACTGACCCCAAACTTTTGACCGGTAGTGTATATATATTAAAAAAACGTTATTAGTAAATGTTCCACAAACTGATAAGTCATAAACAAATACGTGTCATGTCCTCACCAGTAGAGACATCCCAGACTTTGATGGTTTTGTCCAGGGATCCAGTAAAGACGTATTTATCATTGATTGAGAAGACAGCACATAGGACGCCTTCAAAATAAAAACCCTTCAGGATGGAACAAGACAAAACATGTCCTATTAATCTCACACAATGGTTGTTTGTTGGCAATACTGAATGCCATCATAGACTCACACCAAATGCAGAGCACACTGAAAAAATAACCTAATGAGTTAATTAGTTCTTGTTGACTTCAAGTCCCAAGTTAAGCACAAACCCAGCCACAACAACAGCATCAAAAGAAGGAAAATGTCCTTTTAAGCCAATGTGGAAAACAGAAAGGAGAAGTTGGCTGTACTAGAGCAGTCAATTCCAGTCCTGGGGACCCCCTGCTCTGCACATTTTGCATGTATCCCTTATTTACCACACCTGATTGAGATCATCGGCACATTAGGTCAGTTTATGGCTCTCTTCCCTAACAAGCTGATGATCTCAGTCAGGAGTGTTAAATAAGGGAGACATGCTAAATGTGCAGAGCAGGGGGACCGCAGAGGAGTCCACACATACACTGCTTTTCTTGGGCAGTCGTGGCCTAATGGTTAGAGCAGGGGTGCCCAACCCTGTTCCTGGAGATCGACCTTCCTGCAGAGTTCAGCTCCAACCCTGATCAAACACACCTGAACCAACTAATTAGGATCTGAAGGAGCACTTGCTAATTACAGACAGGTGTGTTTGATCAAGGTTGGAGCTGAAGTCTGCAGGACGGTCGATCTCCAAGAACAGGGTTGGACACTTCTGAGCGAAGGTTGTGGGTTCGAGTCTCATGTCCAGCAGGGATTATCGTATCCGTCACTGCTTCCAGAAAGGTCCTGTCCATATTTGTGGCAAAAGCAGGTCCCATTGAGATTTGAACTTGGATTGCTGGATTCAGAGTCCAGAATGCCAACCATTACACCGCAAAAAAACTATTTCTTGAGTTAACTTAAAATAATTTCCCTGCCTTAAAATTTTAAATTCAGTCAACTCAAAGACGTTTAGTCAACTTGAAATGTTAAGTTGTACTAAGTGATATTTGAGTTAATTCCACTTGAAATTTGAAGGCAGCAGGGTAATAAATTATTTTAAGTTGACTCAACAAAGAACGACAAAGAAATTGGAGCATCTGCCAAAACCCACATTTGAACCAGGAACCTCTGAATCTTCAGAATATCGCTCTCCCAAATGAGCTGTTTTGGCCACATCCACCAGAGTTTTCTCCAGCAGACATCTAAATTGGTAAGTTTAAGTAATTTGTAATTTTGTGGTTATTCAGGGATCACCTAAGCAACATGTTAATTTATTATAAATTGAACCAAAATAGAGCCAATCACAAGGTGTGTTTCCATTACAGATTTGCGCAAAACTTGTGTTTTATAAACGTTGATGAAAAACTACTGCTAAATGACGATTTTCATTAAGCAGTGTTATGCTAAAACCACGAAAAGTCATGACCACTGACGTTGGTAGGTTTATGTATATTGCAGCCACCGAACTAGCCATTATTTTTAATCAAAGGAGACGTAGACACGCATCTTTAGCAAAGCAGCTCAGAGAGCTACTTCTGTGGCGCTCATGAAATGAAACAAAAACATTGCCTAGAGCACGATCAGCTCAGGAGGCCAAGTTGGGATTGTTATGTGCTCTATTCAAATAGAGAAAATTAGATATGCAATTCATGGCAACATAGAAGATTTTTATACAGTTTGGCAACCTTTGTTGTTGTATTTTAAAAGATAACCCTTCCTATGCATCTAACCCTGGCTATGTCTATGTTCTTTTTTTATTCTCTCTCTCTCTCTCTCTCTCTCTCTCTCGAATAATTAAAACCCATTTGCGAGCATAACAGGAAAGAAACTGTTTGCTGTCTGATGTTTAACAGTAACAGTTTGCACAGGTGCCAGGTGTTAATTTATTTATCTATCTATATATATACACACTACCGTTCAAAAGTTTGGGGTCAGTAAGCCTTTTTTTTTAATGAATTTTTTTTAATGAAGTCAAGGCTGCATTTATTTTATCAAAAATACAGAAAATAAACTGTAATATTACAAAATGTTATTACAATAGAAAATAATGGTTTTATTTTCATGTACTTTAAAATATAATTTATTCCTGTGATTTATTCCTGTGATGTTTCCCAGGCTTAAGTGTCACATGATCTCTCAGAAATCATTCTGATATTCTGAATTATTAGTAGAATTATTTATATATATATATATATATATATATATATATATTTTTTTTTTTTTTTTTTAACCTGTATTTTTTTCTTTCAAGAACAACATTTATTCAAACTATAAATCTTTTCTAGCAATGCAAATCTATTATGTCACTTTTTATTAACCATTTAACTGTCACCGTCCCGTCACTGGGACGCCTACGTTTACTTCACCATATTTCAAATAAATCCTAATCTAATCATGGCAAACTATATATCGTTGGAAAGGTCTAAGACTCCTAAATTGATATTTTACCACTGTTTTGTGTTACAAATTATGTAGGGAAAGTAATAGATTAATTTATGACAAGAGTGCACCTCAAAAAATTTACATCATAACAGGGGTTCAGACCTTTTTCATAAAAAGACTTTCTTTGTTGCCTTTTTTCCTATTACGCTTTAGAAATCATAAGAAATTATATATCACTTGAAGACTTAAAATTTCAAAATTCATCCTTTGGAAACCATTTCAATCAGACATTGCATTATCATGGAAATTGTACATGAAAATCATATTACAAAATGTTTTTGTTCATGAATTATAAAAAATTACATTTGGATAGTGCATTTTCATGTCTATGTTCACAATAGGGAGTGACAGTTAAAGAGTTAATGTAACAATTTATTCAGTTCTTTCAAAAAAAAGGAATGAATAAACATTTACTGACCCCAAAATTTTGAATGGTAGTGTGTGTATATATATACTTTTTTTTTCCCTCTGTATTTGGTTCAGAGAGTAAGGAATGTATTTAATTTTTTCTTTAATATTGTGAAAAGTATTATATTTGGTTCTTCTCCTCATTTGTAATGACTCTCTGATTGAAAACTGCCAATAAAAAGAGTTAAACTAAAAAGCTCAGTGAATTATAGCAACCTGCCTTCACTTACCTTGTATTCCATGGTGTGATTCAGCAAGACCGGACTCAGATTCCACAACTTCTGAACGCAGTCTTGAGAGCCAATCAACGCTTGCGCATCCCAGTTGCTCATGGTGATGCAGGTTATGGCTGCACCATGATGATCCAGCTCGGCTGCGGTGGCACTCTTAAAGTCGTAGATCACCACTTCGCCACCAAATGTCCCATACAGCAGCCTGCAGTCGGACAGCAGAGCCATGGCGGAGATTGGGGAATGCAGTAGGCACAGAGAGTACCTCTCAAACGGGCCGTCCACACAGGGGAAACTGTCTCTTGATGTAATCTCAAACAGACAAACCGCATCCTCATATGCCACAGCCATCCTGTCTTCCCGCGGACTGATGGCCATGCTGCGTACCATTGGTAGGTTTTCTGGAGGTGGCAGGCACAGGGTTTCTGGAGCAAAGTCTAGTGGGTAAATTAGGATGGTACCAGTCCGTAGTCCACAGAAGAGTAAGCGTTTCTGCTGGGCTAATTCCATACAACACACTTCTGAGGACACATCCATACTGCCAGACCGTAGACCTGTTAAAACCCATGAACAAATGTGGCTTGAGAAGATTTGCAGATTTGTTTTGGATTACTTTAAAGATATCTCACATATAAATACAGTGGCATGGGAAAGTTTGAGAACCCCTTGCAGAATCTGTGAAAATGTGAATCATTTTAACAAAATAGGAGAGATGTTGTTTTTTTATTTAGACATAAAGACATATGTGACCCTGGACCACAAAACCAGTCTTAAGTAGCAAGGGTACACTGCCGCTCAAAAGTTTGGGATCAGTCTGATTTTTAATGCTTTCTAAAAGGAGACTTTTCTGCTCATCAAGGCTGTGTTTATCTGATTAAAAATACAGAAAAAAACTGTAATATTGTGAAATGTTAATGCAATTTAAAATAGTTGTTTTCTATTTTAATATACTTTCAAATATAATTTATTCCTGTGATGTAAAGCTGAATTTTCAGCATCATTACTCCAGTATTCAGTGTCACATGATCCTTCAGAAATCATTCTAATATACTGATTTATTATCAGTTTTGGAAACAGTTGTGCTGCTTAATATTTTTTTGGAACCTGTGATACTTTTTTCAGGATTCTTTGATAAATAAAACGTTAAAAAGAACAGCATTTATTTAAAATAGAAAACTTGTAACAATAAACACCTCGTTCAAAGTTTGGGGTCAGTACTTTTTTTTCTTTCTTTCTCTCTTTGAAAGAAATTAATACTTTTATTCAGCAAGGATGTGTTCAATTGATAAAAAGTGATAGTAAAGACTTATATTGTTAGAAAAGATTTCTATTTTGAATAAATGCTGTTCTTTTTATTTTTTTTATTCATCAAAGAATCCTGAAAAAAGTATCACAGGTTCCAAAAAAATATTAAGCAGCACAACTGTTTCCAACATTAATAATACAAGTAATAAATCAGTATATTAGAATGATTTCTGAATGGTTATTTGACACTAAAGACTGGAGTAATGGCTGATGAAAATTCAGCTTTGCATCACAGAAATAAATTATATTTTAAAGCATATTGAAATAAAAAAACTGTCATTTTGAATTGCAATTATATTTAATTTCTCTGTATTTGATCAAATAAGTTGAACTTTGATGACCATTAAAAAAAATAAAAAATCTTAAAAAGATCTTACTGATCCCAAACTTTTGCACGGCAGTGTATATTTGTAGCAATAGCCAAAAATATACTGTATGGGTCAATTATAAATTCATCATTAGGATATTAAGTAAAGATCATGTTCCATAAAGATATTTTGCACATTTTCTAGCATAATATATCAAAACTTAATTTTTGATTAGTAATATGCATTGCTAAGATTTCTCAATATTTATGTTTTTGCACCCTCAGATTCTAGATTTTCAAATAGTTGTATCTCTGCCAAATATTGTCATGTCCTAACAAACCATAATCAATGGAAAGCTTAATTCAATAATTCAGCTTTCAGATGATGTATAAATCTCAATTTCAAAAGTTTTGTGGTCCAGGGTCACATATAGTCCACACAGCAAAATAGCTGAAATTATTAAAATAACCCCTTCAATTTTTTGAACCCATGGTTCTTACTGTGTGTGGTTACCTGGATGATCTACGACAGTTTTTTTTGTTTTGTGATGGTTGTTCGTAAGTCCCTTGTTTGTTCTGAACAGTTAAACTAAGCACTGTTCTTCAGAGAAATCCTCCAGGTCCTGCAGATTCGTCAGTTTCCCAGCATCTTTTGCATATCTGAACCCTTTCCAGCAATGACTGTATGATTTTGAGATCCATCTTGTTACACTGAGGACAGCTGAGGGACTCAAAGACCACTATTAAAAAAGGTTCAAACATTAATTGATGCTCCAGAAGGAAACACAATGCATTACGAGCGGTGAAAACTTTTAGAATTTGAAAATCAAGGTAAATTGTACTTAATTTGTCTTTCAGGAATCTAAAGTATCTTCTGTTGCTTCAGATGGGCAGTAGTAAATGGAAAAAAATATTTCAGCAAAAAAAAGAAAAATTCATGTTGTTCAAAAGTTATTACATAATGCATTGTTTTTCCTTCTGGAGCATCAGTGAATGTTTGAACCTTTTTTAATAGTTGTGTTTGAGTCCCTCAATTGTCCTCAGTGTGAAAAGATGAGACACAGAGATTTATTTATTTATTTATTTATTTTTGTAGACTATACACTGCCATTTAAATGTTTGGGGTCAGTAAATTTTTATTCTTTCTTTTTTTTTTTTTTATTAATACTTTTATTCACCAAGAATATGTTAAATTAATAAAAAAAAAAAAAAAAATGATAGCATAGATTTACATTGTTGTATTTTGAATAAATGCTTTTTTAACTTGTTATTCTTCAAACAATCCTGAAAAAAAGAATCCCAGGTTCCAAAAAATATTTGGCAGCACAACACTGATAATTCTAATAATAAATCAGTATATCAGAATGATTTCTGAAGGATCATGTGACGGTTAAGACTGGAGTAACAGCTGATGAAAATTCAGCTTTGCATCAAAGGAATAAATTATATTCTGAAGTATATTGAAGCAAAAAACATTATTTTATATTGTAATAACATTTTGCAACATTACTGTTTTTTTTCTGTATATTTGAGCAAATAATTGCTGCCTTGAAAGAGACTTCTTTAAAAACCATTAAAAATCTTACTGATCCCAAACTTTTGAACGGCAGTGTATGTAAACATCTTTTACTTGACATATCTTACTCAGGACAGTACTAAATAAAAAATTGCATGCATTTTGTATGATCCCTCTCACATTTTCACAGATTCTGCAAGGGGTTCCCAAACTTTCGCATGCCACTGTACAACAAAGAAAACCAATATCCTCTCATTACATGTTTCACCTTCCGAACAGCTCCAGGTGAAGACTTCTGTTTTGTTTCCTTCCTTCACGTAGAATACAGTATCACCATCTTTCGACACGACCACTAGGGGGCAGTATGCTGGGATGAAAGTTTTGCTCCTGTGCTTGGTGTTGTAATCCAGCTGCCATACTTTGAGCTGGTTGGCGATAACGGAGGCAGAGATAATAGTGCGCTGATGTACAGCCAAAGAGGACACAGCAGAATCCATCACACCGATCCAGTCCAGCAGGGCTCCTGTGGTTACGCTCCACACCTGGGAGAGCACAAGAAGATCAATATTTGTTTAAGACAATGACAGAGAGATGAAACTGCATGTAAAGAAATTGATTAAACCGACCCGTATAATCCGATCTTGGGCGCTCGTGATGATTTCGCCGCCTTCACTGCTTGAGACGGCACACAGGACTGACGCGTCATGGTGAAGATCCAGAACCTTATGCATTGAGGTCAACGTCACAATGAACACGCACAATGTTCTGTCACAACCTTCAGCAAGAAAAAAGATTTCTGACATTATAGTTAGCCAAAACTTCCAAGTTTAACTTGTAATAATTTAACCATTTAGATTACCATTTTTTTTTCTCCTAAAGACTGCTTTGATTTTAATCATTGAAACTCAGCTATTCAACCCTGTTACCAAAATAGTGATAATACAAAATATAAAAATGATCAAACAAACAAAAATAAATAGCAAAATTTGGTCTTGACTAAAGACCAAAAATACCAAAACTAAAAAAAAAAAAAAAAAACACCAGATAGATCAGTAAAAAAAAATCATCTGCAACCCTGTTATTTCTGTTTTTGCTTCCTGTGGTCAGTTCCTGTTTGCCTTGTTCCCTTTGCTGTATATTCCCCATGTGTTTGCTCACGTTTTTTTGTCTAGTGTTATCCAATTTGGCTTTTTCTCAGTTCTGTTTCTGTGGTTTTGGTTCAGTTTTGTTCCTTTTTGAACTGCTATGTTTTGTTTTGAGGCATAGCTGTGGGCATTTTTGTCTTATTTTGAATAAAGCACTGCATTCTCTGTTACTTTTTATGTTACCCATTCAGTAATTTCATTATATTTATTGAATTGCAATTAATTATTTAAACATATACTAACATTATATAAAACAGATAATATACTAATTAGGTGGACAAAACTGCTTCACATTGTTAAATAAATGTCCCTTTTTTAGAATTTGACAAACCTTGTTTTACAACCTTTTAATGGAAAGTTATTATTAAATGAATGTTAAATGATGTCTGATATTTTTTTTTCCTGAAAAGATTAACTTGGTCTTGGTCTAAACATTGCATATTTAAGCAAGCCATTATAGCTCAATCAAACCAATGGTAATAGTTGATTAATAAAAGAATGGGGGAAATTCTTTGACCTTAGTGATGCACACTTAAAGAGTAATTCATAAATACACCAGACGCATGTAAAAGCACCTGCAAACAGCAGTTTTTCATCCTCAGATGTTCTGAGGAACAAAGCTGGGGAAGGAAGATCAACCACAGACTCAATACCATGGCTCCAAACCTGAACACACACACAAACAAAACTTCAAATAACGCTAAAAATGTTACACTTTGCTTGGTCTTTGCTGAAACAAGATACATACTGAATGTAGATGGTCTTCCCCAAAAGCAATGAGAATCCTGGAGTATTTGGTGAGTGTCAGAGAGCAGGTGATATTGTGGTACCCAGCAGGGCAGGGTAGTAGGGTCTGGGAGTGTTGCAGGCCAGTGGATATGTCATAAAAACAGAGCGCCCCCTCACTGCATATGCATGCTACTACATCTCCCACAACACCGAGTACAGAACAAACCCCTGCTGTCACCTCATACAGGGGCTCTGCAGTGTCCAAGTGCCAAGCTTTAACCTATACAGAAAAGAAAAACAGAGAAAACATCAACAAACAACATTCCGTGTAACTATATAGATTATTAAAGAGACCCAAAAATGAAAATTCTGTAATTTTTATTTTTTGCTAATTACAGTTGCACTGCAAAAAATGCTTTTCTAGCTAAGATTTTTTGTCTTGTTTCTATCCAAAATATCTAAAAATTCTTAAATCGAGAAGGATTTTCTAGACAAGTAAAAACTGTCTTGTTTTCAGAAAAAAGAAGTCAAAATTAAGTGAGGTTTTGCTTGAAACAAGTAAAATAATCTGCCAATGGGGTAAGCGAAATAATCTTATTTCAAGCAGAAACCTAGATTATTTTGCTTACCCCACTGGCATATTATTTTGCTCGTTTCAAGCAAAAACTCGCTTAATTTGAACTTTTTTTTTTTCTGAAAACGACATTAAAGTGTACTTGTCTAGAAATTCTAGATCTGCATGGAGATTCTTTAAAATATCACCATCTTTCACAAATAACATGACATCATACTGGTTTGGTTCGATAAGACGGTGTATAATGACAATTTTCATTTTAATGTGAATGGCCCCTTTAGCAAGAAAAAAAAAAATCATACTAGGCTGCTTGGGTTGGTTATGATAATCCTCCTTTCTTCAATCACATGAACGTGTGTAGGGGTGTGTGTTTGGACAGACACTGCATCAGTGATACAGAAAAGTTGTTGTCCATTTATCAGACACCATTTTCTTAGTGTGCCATCGAGTCCAGTGGACAGACAGTGACTGGTTTTGTCCATCAGCTTCAGGGACAGCACTCCCGCTACACAGAGAAAGAGAAAACAGTGTTCAAAAAGCACCCTAAAGCATTTTTACTCAGGTTTCTTAGTTAAACTTTCTTATTTGTTAAACTATTCACTTTTAATAGGGATGGTTCTGGTTCTCCCAATAATTTTTCCCATAGAGATTTTAAAGTCTTTGTTCAAGTGTTATAAGCCATGAAGCAAACCAACCAGCTATGAGGAATCACAATTTTACACACAAGAAAGCGTAAACAATTAATTACCAACATTGGACCTCACAACGGGGTCTGTCTTTGAAGGTTTAGCATTTATTGTTTAAAATCAATTTCCCTATTGAGAAAATAAATGAAATTTTTACCAGAGTGTCCAGAAAGAGTGTGAAGAATCTGTAGATAATTTAGACTCCAGACTATGATCAGTCCATCCTCTGAACCTGCTACCAGCAGCTCCCTCTTAGAGCACAACACGACAGCCTTCACCCCTTCAAAAGTAAAAAAAAAACAAAACAAAACAGACTAGCAGATTAGCAACACCATGCGTGGTAAGAAGGAACATTTGTACTTGAAATCTTAAAGAACACCAGTATTCAGCCTCTTTATGTCACCTTTAGTGAAGCCCGTGAGGGTGCTCTTCAGTGGGCCCCCAGGGGCCTGAAAGAAGCTGCATTTGGGCACAAGCACTGGGTCAGTACAGGAACCAAACCAGTCTGTGCACTGAGAACAAAGCTGACCAATCATGGAGGGATAGACATCAGCGAGGCAATGCAGCCTGGCGAAGATCTCGGTCACCAAAAGTGAGGGATCTTGTAGAAAAGTAAGAAGAATTGATCAAGTAAAAAGTATATATATATTTACAGTCATACCGAAATGTATTCAGACACCTTCAACATTTCTCTCATTATCACAGTTTATGCGCTATACACTGTAAAAACTACTGCGAATTTAACAGTAAAAAACTGTAAAAATGTTACAGTTCAAAACAGTTAAATGGTAAAAGACTGTAAAATGAAACATTCCCAGAATTCCCTGCGTTATTTTTTAAAATTTGATTTTTTTGCGTTGAAATAACTCTTTCTTCTTAGTTTTGTACATAAGGGTTGTATGTTGCATCTAATGTTGTTAAATGAATGTTTATTGCATTACTTCATTTTCATGACCATGATGGTGTTTAGTGTTTGTGTGAATGACACTGTGCACCTTTTATATATGTTAGTATTTAAAAGCTGCTTGTGATGGGCTTTGGTTCATCATGTGACTTTCTCATCACCATCTGGTTTTGGTGGTTATCTGTGTATTACAAAGGTATAAAACAGATTTCAGTACTTCAATAGGTTGGTACATTACAATTATATCAGTTAATGAAATTACAGTATTTACTTGTAAATTAAACTGTAAAACGTTTCTACCATATTTTTTACGGTAAAATTCTGGCAACCACAGCTGCCGGTTTTCCACCGTAAATTTTGCGGAAATTTTTCTTACACTGTAAAAAAAATCTGTAAAATTTACGGTAGAAAACTGGCAGCTGTGGTTGCCAGAATTTTACCATAAAAAATACGGTAGCAACGTTTTACAGTGTACGGTTTTCAGTTAAATTTACAAGTAAATACCGTAATTTCATTAACTGATATAATTGTAATGTACCAACCTATTGAAGTACTGAAATCTGTTTTATATTTTTGTAATTCACTGATAACCACCAAAACCAGGTGGTGATGAGAAAGTCACATGATAAACTAAAGCCCATCACAAGCAGCTTTTAAATATTAACATATATACAAGGTGCACAGTGTCATTCACACAAACATTACACACCATCATGGTAACACACATGAAACTGAAATAATGCAATAAACATGAATTTAACAACATTAGCATATAACCCTAATGTACAAACCTGCTAAGAAAAAACTAAGAAGAAAGTTATTTCAACAAAAAAACATCAAATTTTTAAAAAATGTAATGCTTATTTACACAACTATCAATATTTTGTTGACCAATTACCAAGCAATGCTTAATTTTGTTCGCATGATCAATTAAAGAAAAAACACTTAAGCAAAAAGTGGTCAGGTCACAGTGTAATTAATTTTTATTTTACTGGTAGTCCACTGTATGAAGAAGATGCTATTTACGCTAAGTGATTCTATTTACACTCTAAAAATAGCATTGTTTTCTGCTTTTATACTACTTATTGCAAATAGTTGCAAATATCTGCACCTCAGAACTGTAGTACATTATAAAACAGTATGCAATAATATTGTAGTGAGTATAAATGATCATTTTTATTTAAATTATTAAATAGATGCTGCCTCGTGGGACAATAAAACCCACCCAACACCTGTCCTACCCAAAAATAAATTTTCAACTTTTAAATTATTTCCTTCATGTGTATTAAAAATAAATGCCTTTCCAATGTGAAAAGGGAGAAGAACGAGTTCGCAATCGAATTCGGGTCGTTCGCGTCAAAATACATCACGTACACAACAGAAGCTGCTGTTCAGAAGCAGTCTTTTGTAATCTTGTCTAGCTCAAAAACACACTGGTGGGCAAAGTTAGTGTAAATAGCCTTTGCCAACAAGGCGGCTATTTGCATTTAGTGTAAATAGGCACTTGTTAGTAATGTTTGAAGAGGAAATTAAAGAATGATGAATTGATGTGACTGGTTTTCCTGTCAATAAATAAAGCAAAAATATCCCTGAATGTCATCTGTCATCCTCATAATTCTTATAGAGGATTTAACAATGCATTTAAAAAAGTAAGAAATGAATGAAGCATTAATACAATTTTAACATTTAAAAAAAATGTGTTTTATCCATTTGCTAACTGATTATTTATTTATTTATTTATTGTAATTTAATATTAGTACGTAATGTCAGTTCACTGATGGCACACCTCACCATCCTAGAAATGCAGTTTTCTTTCCTAATTTTCTACTAGACAAACTCTAAATGACATGTGAGCTAACAGACATTAACTAAAAGTTTTGATTTGATGTTTTCGTGAAATCGTAATTGTAGCTGAATTACAATTTCACAATAAAACATTAGATCAAAACCTATTTCTTAATATTCCCTTAACAAATGAATTTGTATTTTCATTTGCTTTATTTGGCAAATATTATCAGTAGAATACAGTCCCAGCGGTCAATGCTTACCCACACGGCCATCGCTAAAATCTAGCGAGGGCTTAAGGAGCAGAAATGTCTCTTTCAGCATTTGTATCTCAGGACAGTCAGTGAGGTCAGTGCAAAGTGACAGGTCCTGAATAATACAGCTCACACCACACCGCAGAGTTTTACAACACAACCAGTCCAGACTGCCTGTGAGAATAAATGTTTTAATATATTTAAGTTTACAAAAACACAAAACACAGAACACAGACAGTTGTCAATGTGTCATTCAGCAGAGATTTGATTTACCAAGAGTTACCATATTCTTACTAAAACATACACTTTATAATAAAAATAAAGGTTCTTTTTTGGCATTGATAGTTCCATTAAGAACCTTAAACATCTATGGAATGTTTCAAATGCAAAATGGTTCTTTTAAGATCGGGTCACTGAAAGGTTCTTTGGGGAACCAAAAATTATTTTTCTATGCCATCCCTGGAGACTTTATTTTTAAGAGTATACAGTTACAATAGTTATGGGAAATCCAGAGAATATCCAATAGATTTGGCTATTTTTGAATGCAACTATTCCTATCTAAACCTCACCAAGCACTGACTGGCGTAGCTCCTCCCATTTGCCGGCTTGAGCGAGGTGATAGGGCAATTCGTGAAGCTTCCGCATGTTGGCGACTTCTCCGGTGAACCACAAGGGCTGGACTGGTACCTTGAAAAAAATACCAAAGATATTGTAGAAAAAAAGGTTACTTAGCATCTAAAACAAATTTGACATAATGCTGAATTTGTGACCTTGAACGATACCTTTCTGTCAGCATTGAGCAGTGTACTTAGTGAGGGAAGAAGGATGGGCCTGAGCTGCCCCCGACTCCACTGTCCGGAGAAATACTCAGCGAGGATGGTGTGCAAGTCAGCTTTCATATCGCGTGATAAATATCTCTTCCTCACCAGCTCTGCAAACTGCCTAAGAAAAGTAAAGGTTGAGTTGGAACAGCGGGTGGCATAGGAACTGGGACTTTTTCTAGTATGTTGCTTGATGTGGGAAAGTAAAATATTTACCTGTGGGTGAAACCCAGCAGAATAACACCACCCTCCCACCTCTCCGTCAGATGAGCGCTCAGGTCACGCTGGAGACGTGACCAGTGAAGTCGAGGGAAACGCAGGAGTGTGTGGCTTGGGGGAAGCCAGTACTTATAAATTTCGGCCAGAACATCATTATCCAATGACAAGACGTCCTGCAACTCTGCTTCTGACAGACCATTTCTGAATATACAGTTGAAGACAAAGTTATTAGCCCCTTATAAAATATTTCATTATTTTTCAAATAACTCCAAAGTGTTGCTCAAAACAGCATTTTTAAACATAATACTTTATTCAGGAAGCTTTCAGAGTTTGTAATACAAATAGAAATAAATGTATAACCAAGAATTTTAAAAAGTCTACTGGCCAAAATTATTAGCCCTCTGATGTTAATAGTCAATAGTGTATCCCTTTTTCTTGATAACAGCCTTTAGTCGTTTGCTGTAGTTCTCCACAAGTTTCAAGCATGTCTCCTGAGGAGTGACAGCCCATTCTTCCTTAGCAAATCTCTCAAGCTCCTCCAGATTTGTTGGTCTTCTGGCACAAACTCTGGACTTTAGTGTGCCCCACAGATTTTCTATTGGATTCAAGTCTGGGCTTTGTGCAGGCCAGTCAAGTACACTCACTTTACTCATTTGGAGGTATTTCTTCAGCAGAAGTGAGGTATGCTTTGGGTCGTTATCATGCTGGAAGACAAAATGTGGACCCAAACCAAGTTTTCTTGCAGACTGTCTGAGGTTGTCTTTCAAAATCTTCTTATAATCTTCCTTTTTCATGTTTCCTTCAACCCTGATGAGATTCCCAGTTCCAAACGCACTGAAACATCCCCACAGCATTATACTCCCACCACCATGTTTCACTGTGGGAAAGCTGTTCTTGGGGTTGAATGCCTCTCCTTTCTTTCTCCAAACATAGGCAACATCTCTATGGCCAAAAAGCTCTAGTTTTGTCTCATCTGACCAAAGGACATGTTTCCAGTATGCATCACATTCCCCCAGGTTGTCCTTAGCAAACTTCATTCTAGCTTGGAGGTGTCTCTTCTTCAGAAGTGGAGTCTTTCTTGGTCGGCAACCTCGCAGTTCATTCCTGTGCAGGGCTCTAGTGACTGTCTTCGTTGAGACATCAATTCCAGACTTGTCTAGGTCATTCACTAGTGTCTTGGGTCTTTAGAAACCTCTCTCACTAGTTTTCTTTCCAAAGTTTTTGAAATCTTTCTCTTCCTGCCTCTGCCCGTCTTGTTCTCCACTGTGTTGGTCTCTTTAAACTTCTTGATAATGCGTCTCACTGCAGTTCTTGACACTTGAAAACACTTTGATAAATGTGTGTATCCTTCTCCATCTTTATGAGCATTAACAATTCTTTCTCTCAAGTCCAAACTAATTTCTTTTGTCTTTGCCATGATGACAGTGCATATTATTTTACTAGTTGTTTCGCAAGATAATAATCCTCAGCTTAAAGAGCAATTTAAAGGCTTAACTAGGTTAATTAGGTTAATCAGGCAAATTAGGTTAATTTGGCAAGTCATTGGACAACAGTAGTTTGTTCTATAGCTAACCAAAGTAATAATTTCTTAAGGGGGCTAATAATATTGACCTTAGCAGTTTTTTAATTATTTATTTTTTAATTCTTTTATTCAAGCAACTATGACAAAAATCAGAAAAGAAGAAGAAATCAGACTTTCTCTAGAAGAAAAAATAATAGGAAATAATGTGAAACATTATCTTGCTCTGTTAAACATCACTTGGGAAATGTAAAAAAAAAAAAAAAAAAAAAAAAAATCACAGGGGGGGTGGGTGGTGCTAATAATTTTGTCTTCAACTGTATAAAAGACATTATTAGACCAAGTTAGACTGTGAATGTTAACAATAAGAGTTGGACAAAAGGCAAATTTTGAAGGATAGTATTTGGCTCATCTAAAGCGGCAAATATACCCACAAAAAGCAGACTCATAACGTGGCACAGATGATACTTAAATACATTTGTCATGGTGGCTCAAAATTCTGAATTAAGAATTAGCTACCTTTCAACTGGATGTGAATTTGAAAATACATGTGAATTTGAGCAGAATTGGCTACACCCATGCTGAATTACCAAAGCATCCTCATAATCTGCTGGATCTTCCTAAAACCACCACAACAAAATATGACTTACCTTGATAACAAGATGAAGCACAGAGCATGACTAACTAGCTTCTTCCCATGATTCTCCTCAAGTGAATCCACAAATTGTGCCATCACTTCCTGTGCAGAGATGCCCAGGCAAACATTAGACATGGAGGTGTAGGAGGACCACTGTTTGGCAGTGTCTAGCATGAGCTTCAGATGCAAAGGGCTTCTGCTTTGCAGAAAGCTGTTTAAGATGATGTCTAACTGTTCTGAGGTCAACTTGCGTCCAGCTGCGCTCATGTAAGCATCAATAATGTCTTTCCCTTGATCGTCTGTGAGAAGTTCCACTCTAAAAATGTTTTGTTCTGCTGTAACCAAGGATTTACATTTCTCAACATAGGCATCAGAAACAGAGAGTACGATTTGTACATTAGGAGGGATCGCCTTAGGTATCCAGTCTAGTTGAGGCTTGTTTGTCTCTAACAGCTGGTCCAAGGAGTCTAGAATGAGTAGGAGTGTGTCTCCTTGTTTTGACACATCTTCCAGCATGGAATGGAAAAACCGAACTAGCTCTTCATGTGTGTTGGAAATATGTGGGTAGGGGAACTGTAACCCTAAAGCTCCACACACTTGAAGACAAACGCCTCTGAGAACAGAGTCAACATTCGAGCTGAGTGGAGATGTTCCCAGCAACCTCAGCACCACAACTCCCCGATGGTCAACCACGCCTCGGACTTCCTGCGCCAGTTTGCAAAGCAGAGCTGTTTTACCGACCCCTGAAGGTCCATGAACCAGAAGGGGTTCATGGCGTGCATTAGTAGACTCCCACATGGCAATGCAGATCTTTCCCAGAATGCTGTCCCTTCCTTTAAACACAGAGCACTTCTTTTCGCCCAGCATGGTGTGATGAAAGATCTCCTGTTTCAACCAAGACCATCCTGGTTCTACCATGCTACAAGCTCCTGCGTTCCTGCTGATCAGTTCCTTCATTTGGGACGTCACTTGCTCACACAGTTTTCCCAGGTATTCCTTGTGTTCCTTGCGGCTCGGGTCCATAGCTCCTTTGCTGAGCTCCATGCAGAGAGGCTGGAGGCGACCTGTGCTGCAGATGCGTTGCTTCAGGTCGGTCAAGAGCTCCCGGGCTTCTGTGTCCAGCAAGCCATCGGCTGTGACGTCCAGAAGAAACTTTGCAAAGTTTTTCTTGTTGGCTCTTTTACTAAGTCGAGGCAGTTCACGGAAAAACAGAACCGATGATGCATCCTTTTGAGTCTTGAGAAAGCCGTGCTCCATCTCAGTCTCTAAGACTATAAAATATACAAACAAACAAAAAAACCCATGAAAATAAAAGTAAAATCTGAGACAGGACTGATTAACTTATAAGACTTCTTTCATTAATAGGGTCACATTTCTTAAATAACTAGCAGCTTTTTTCGTAGCTAGCAATCTAACAAGAAATACAATGGAGATTTTCTCAACTGCATAATCTGCATAATTACTATAGGGTTTGTTTTTTACTATTAACTACACTACCGTTCAAAAGTTTGGGGTCAGTAAGACTTGCAATTTTTTTTTTAATGAAGTCAAGGCTGCATTTATTTTATCAAAAATACAGAAAATAAACTGTAATATTACAAAATATTATTACAATATAAAATAATGGTTTTTATTTTCATATACTTTAAAATATAATTTATTCCTGTGATGCAATGCTGATTTTTCATCAGCTGTTACTCAGTTTCCCAGACTTAAGTGTCACATGATCTCTCAGAAATCATTCTGATATCCTGAATTATTAGTAGAATTATCAGTTTTGGAAACAGTTGTGCCACCAATGTTTTTTTTTTCTTTTTTCTTTCAAGAACAACATTTATTCAAACTATAAATCTTTTCTAGCAATGTAAAGCTATTATGTCACTTTTTTATTAATGTAACAATTTATTCATTTCTTTCAAAAAAAAAAAAAGAATGAATAAACATTTACTGACCCCAAACTTTTGAACGGTAGTGTATATATACCCACATTTTCAAGACTGAGGTTTCTGCAAAAAATAATTATTCCATATCTCTCAGTAGTTTAATGTAACACTTTTTTTTTTTTTTTTAAGAAAATAGGCACTGTAGCCTGTATTTTATACACACATTTTATTTTTTTGACATAAATGTTGTCACGATATCGACATAATAGTAAAAAAATCAAGAAAAAACAAGAAATAATAATAATAACGCATTTCTGCTTCTGTACGGTCTTGATTGGATGGTTGGAAAATGCCTAGACCAGTTTGAAAATGGCCAATAACTGGGAAACACCTTCTTGTTGTTCCACAGAGACCTATACTTCACATTTTACGTCCCTTTACCATATGATTTTCCCAAATACAAGCATAATTATAATTGTGACACCCAAGAAGTAACATAATTTGGTTGATAATATGGCAAGTAGAAATGTAAATAATCATTTTTCATTAATGTGTTTAGATAAACAGTAGTGCTGACTGTATGTTTAAATATTGAGATAATATTTATTCATTTGCATTAACTGAAATGCATTTAGACAACTCCATTTTGTTAATAATGTAGCAAAAATCACAAACCGCATATGAACTGAACAAAAAATGAAGTGGCTATACAAAAAACCTTCCTTCCACTGTTTAAAAAAAAAAGTAAAAAAAAAAAAAGTAAAGCTAAAATGTCCCAAGATGGCCTAACTAAAACCAGCTAACTTACTTACTCTATAAGTGTAATTAGATTTTTTTAGTTTGTCTCATGTCACATTTCTGCCACTGAATAAAAAACAAACAAAACAAAAAAAATAAGTAATTGCAACTTCGTATCTGCCATTTTTTATTGCAATTGCAAGTTTACATTTTGCAGTTTTGACTTGTTTTCTGAGAAATGTGTGAAATAAACTCACAATTGCATGTTATAAAGTCTTATAATATAATAAATATATATATATATATATATATATATATATATATAATATAATATAATATAATAAAATAATTGTAAAATATAAAATGTGTATTTTTTTCCTCAGAATTGCACAATATAACACGCAATTGCAAGTTTATATCTCACACTTTAGACAAAACAAATCGGAATTGTGAGATACAAATTTGTAATTGCAAAAAAAAAAAATCACAAGTTCATATCTGGTAATTGTTTATGTATATAGTTTATCTCACAATTCCAAGAAAGTCAGAACTGTGAGATTCAAAAGTCAAAATTATTTCATTCAGTGGAAGAAACTGGCTTATATATGTTCATTTAGATGGAGAGGGCAGAGGTACATGATCTGTACTGCAGCCAACCACCAGAAGACTTCAAAGATTTCAATCTTTTGGCTTCACTTATTATGTGGCATGCTTGGTTTATACAGTGGAAGTCAGTGTGACCCAGTTTTGAAAGCAACTGACTTCTTAACTAATATTCTTAAAGTTAAAGCTTAAATAAATAACAACAGGTTTGGAATGACAAAAAAATAAAATAAATTGTGCCCTATTTTGTACCATTCACAATGTCTCACCAGATTTGAAAAACGTGTGCTTTTGGTCAACACTGATATCCCCGTCTCTCTCAGCCTGTTGGGCAGCTGTGCGGAGAGCCTGCAGCAGTCGTGATTCTGTCAGATTCCAGGATATGACATCATTATCACGCAACTGTCCGCTCTCAGAGCCCCGGTCATTGTAATGAGGATAGTGAGCTGTGATTGGTTGGAGGATATATGTGGATGGGACTGAGTTACTGTCTTTGGAGAACCATTGGTTAAGGAGCTTTAAACTCTCTGAATCTTTGGGAAGTTTTGACACCAGCAACTCAAACTCCGTCTCTGGTATGAGGCGTGGGATGGCGCGATGGCCGTACTGATTACCGAGCAGAGCCTGAGAACAAAAACGGCGAAAAACAGAGATACCGAATTCAATTTATGCTTAGCAAAACAACACAAGTGGAACTAAACTGGATAAAATTAGGTTGCTGGTGATACATACAATAAAAGTTGGGCCATCTGATATTCTCTGACAGGATTCGATTTCTTTAATGCTCAGTTCAGTGGACAAATGATCAGCCGTGAAGATGTCACGCACTCCGCATCTGAAATCCACTACCTGCAAGGAAAAACAAACTAATTTAACAAACTAAAAGATGCCAGTGCTATGTTCAATCGATGCAAATGTAACATAGAGACAGTTTTTGTTTCCCACCAGAATTAAAGTAGACTGCAAATACAATTTTAGCACAAACCTCAAAGACAAGACCCAAGCTTTGACAGTGTGTCTGCAACTCAGAATAGGCCTTCTCCCAGAATGCATTTCTCTCATTTTTCATGTCTGTCAAGTAAATTAAATGTATTAATATCAGGTCCTTTGAGTTTGGCGTTTGTTTTGTGATATTTATTAATGTAGCCTACATGATCTTGCTTATTACAAATCCAGGAGCACTATGTAGAAAAACGATTACCTAATACAAGTCAACTGATTTTACATCATTATAGATGAGTGAATAGTCAGAACTATTTCAATATTAGTACAAACACTAATTTTGGTAACATTTTATATTAAGGTCCAGTTCTCACTTTAAACTAGCTGCTTACAGTTGAAGTCAAAATTTACATACACCTTACAGAATCTGCAAAATGTTCATTCTTTTAGCAAAATAAGAGCGATCATACAAAATGCATGATATTTTTTATTTAGTACTGGCCTGAATAAGATATTTCACATAAAAGGCATTTACATATAGTCCACAAGAGAAAATATTAGTTGAATTTATAAAAATGACCCTGTTCAAAAGTTTACATCCCCTTGATTCTTAATACTGTGTTGTTCCTGAATGATCCACAGCTGTGTTTTTTGTTTAGTGATAGTTGTTCATGAGTCCCCTGTTTGTCCTGAACAGTTGTTTGTCAGAAAAATCCTTCAGGTCCCACAAATTATTTGTTTTTTCAGCGTTTTTGTGTATTTGAACCCTTTCCAACAACGACTGTATGATTTTTGAGATCCATCTTTTCAAACTGAGGGACTCATATGCAACTATTACAGAAGTTTCAAATGCTCACTGATGCTCCAGAAGGAAAAACTATGCATTATGAGCTGGGGGTGTAAACTTTTGAACAGAATGAAGTTGTGTGCATTTTTTTTTTTTTTTTTTTTACCTAAATATCACATTTTTTCATTTAGTACTGCCCTTCAGAAGCTACAGAAAATACTTACATGTTTCCAAGAAGGCAAAATTAGTTAAATTTACCCTTCAATCTTCAAATTCAAAAGTTTTCACCCCCGGCTCTTAATGCATGTTTTTTCCTTCTGGCGCATCTTTGAGCATTTGAACATTGTGTAATAGTTGCATATGAGTCCCTCAGTTGTCCTCAGTGTGAAAAGATGGATCTCAAAATCATACAGTCATTGTTGGAAAGGGTTCAAATACACAAAAATGCTGGAAAACCAAAGAATTTGTGGGAGCTGAAGGATTTTTCTGAAGAACAGCAGACAGTTTAACTGTTCAGAACAAACAAGGGACTCATGAACAACTATCATTGAACAAAAAACAAGCTGTGGATCATTCAGCTAACAACACAGTATTAAGAATCAAGTGAAACTATTATAATTTCTTGTGGACTATATGTGAACGTCTTTCATCTAAAACATCTTATTCAGGTCAGTACTAAATAAAAACAACATGCATTTTGCATGATCCCTCTTATTTGGGTAAAACAAACATTTTGCAGATTCTGCAAGGTGTATGTAAACTTTTGACTTCAGCTGTATTTTAGCATGCGCATTACTAACATATTGTCTGTCAATTAGCAGTTATAAGGCACATGATGCCTTATTCTGCATGAAGGTATTTTAGATCTTTTAATCCAACCCCATACCTAAAGGAGTTTATTGATATCATTAAGTTAGTCAAGTTAGTGAGAACCGTTTCCAAATTAAAATGTGACCCTAATTCTGACTTCCTCCACAAAATTAAAAAATAAATGCATTTATTTATCCACACTTTTGGAATAATGCATTTGCATAAACATTTTTTGTAGTATTTTATAGAGACCGCACCCATAGAGTGAAACTAAGCATGCTATTTTAGAATCGAGCATACTAGAAATCCACACTACAGCATTGACTACAACTTTAAGCATGTCGTTTTCAATTCAATATTCAAAATTCACTAATAATTTAAATTTTCCACGAAAACAAGCAAAATAAGGGCACTAAATAAGCAGTGCAAACCTTACCTGAGTGTGTGGAGCTGATGAAGACCCGCAGCATTTTAGAAACGGGCTGAAGAGCATCAGCGCTCTGCCCCCGCAGAGCCTCCAACCCAAGAGCTTCGCTCATCTCCTCCGTAGCCATCACGACCAAAACACCTCAAGAAATCCTGAGTGTGACTGCCTGCTTATCTGTCTTCATAACCCAGCCAAATTTAGCGACCTAAAGTGGCTCCACAGCATTGAACGAAAGCTCCGGAACTAGTAAACAGCCCCTCTAAGTTTGAGAAGTGAAAAAATAATCTGAAATCCAAGTATCAATTAGATTAAAAAAAATGTTTTCCACAGTAAAAGAACAAGAAAACAGCGCTGTTGCGAAGCGCTCCGTCTCATTTGTTTGTTCTCTTCTGCACCCGTCATTTTATCCGCTGAGATCAGAAAGGCCGAGAGAGACCCGGTGTTTACGACCCGCCGCCTGCAGCAGAGATCAGACCCTGGAGACCATGCACAGCTGCCCCATGTTTAATTAACCTGAAGAGTATAAATGCATAAACTGCTGCTTTTCATTTCTAATTACGAATAAAAGATCTGTGGAATAATTTTGCCTCATTACAAATAATTATATAACTATATATTCTGTTGAAACCGTGCATGATCCCAAAGGAGCAGGTGATTTTATTGCGCCGTTAACTAAACCTCTGCATGCGTTAATTGTTACTCTGTTGTTTGTTTCAGGCCTCTCTAATGCGCTCAGAACCCTTCAGTTCTCTCTCCTGAGAGAGAATAACCCAAGTCTACGCTCACTGAGGAATCGGGTGTCAGGTTGAGAATAGGAGTCACAATCAAAACGTACTCTGCCCCAGGCAAGATAGCGCAATATCTCTTTAATGTTAACACAATTAAAAAAAAGTTTCTGTTTTACCTGAACTTTGTTTTGTCTTAATATTCCATTAAATGTGAAATGATTTTACTTGGATTTAGTTTTCACATTGCAAAAAGCTGCAATTTTAGCAGGGGTCTGTAGACTTCTTGGGTAGTAAGTGATTAAATGTAATCTGGATTACGTAATCAGATTCCAAAAATGAAGTACTTGTAATTAAAGTAAATTACATTTTAAAGTACTCGTAATCAGAGTACAGTTACTTTTTCATGGATTACCTGATTACATATTATTCACACAATAGCAAAAATGGTTCATAATTCATTAATTCCCCCTAATTTCTTTTTCATCTTTTAAATGTTCCTTTTTAAAATAGCCTACCAATTACATACATTCAGAAAATCCAGTTTCCAATTTACTCTACATTATATATTTGCATTAGACTATTCATTAGTCAGGTGGTGACACAGCATTTGACCACTGGATTTACAAAAATCTTTTCAGGTTTAAGAAGAGTTTCAACATTGCATCAATACTGGTGAACGCATTAATTTTAACAGTTTTTTAAAAATGTATTGAGGGCTTTTTGTCTTTAAAACTCATTAAAAAGCACATATTCACATTATTTCTTATTTACATGCAATGCAGGCACTCCAAAACGTTGTCATCTAAACCTTATTTGCCAAATATATTTACTATAACTACCCCAGAGATTTTTTTTTTTTACCCCTGAAAAACAAGCTCTTCAAATGGTCTTTGAGCATAAGAAACAACATTCATGGAGCAATTAATTGAAGATTTTTGTTGCTGATTTGACATATGTCATTTAGTAGTTTTTGAGATTTCAGGATTTGCTTGTTCATTAAGATGTGGATGTGCATGAGGTGTTGCAAATATGGCAGCACAGTGTCAGACTATCTTTGAAAGAGACTTTGTTTTAAAATAATTTTATTTTCATTTAAATTTTTTAAATGAGTTGTTAAAAGTAATCTGAAAGTAATCTGATTAGATTACCTAAAATGTGCAATGTAATGGATTACGTTACTGACTACAATTTTTGTCATGTAATCTGGAATCAGTACCTGATTACAATTTGTAAGTAATCTACCCAGCTCTGCCCACCAATGTATTTGTATATGCATATAGATTACAAACACACTTTGAACTTAAAATAAACCATTCAGTTGCGTAGTAATGGGAATTTAGGTGGGCAAATTAGCTTACTTTAGACTTTAGAAAAGTCACAGGTGTTAAAAAAGTTTTTTTCCTCCCTTTCGCTTTTGGGTGGATTGTGACCTGGACTTTTGTTTATGCGATTCATCTATTAAAACACAAAGTACTTGCCTGTTGACCTGTTGTTAATCACATAGATGGTATCCTGTATGTGACATCAGACAATTTATGTGTTGTGAGTGCACTGAAGCAGCTCCTTGCCATTTTCTACAGGGAATTCATTATGCTCAGCTGAAAACAGTTAAAACGCAACAAGAGTGTCATTTGTAGACGTTTTTTTTTTTTGGAACAGATTTCAATACCATTTTCAATTTTAAAACAACGCTTCATAGTGAAAGCGCTTTGCACAAGTGCAGGGTTGGGAGAACGTGAGATAAGTGAATGAGCTATTTGGGGTTATCAGTCTGAGGCATTAAGTGCTTAGCCTAGCGTTCAGGCAGTCAGCAGGCGCAGGGTTTGCCGGGCTCCAGCTCAACCGTTAGTCCTTTGCTCAGGAGGAAAGCATCCTGCTTGGGTTCTCTTCCCAGAAACTTCTTAAGCATGTCAGCCGCATCCTCAGAGCCTCCAGGTTTCAGAATGCACTTCCTATAGTCCAGTCCAACCTGTCAAACAACACAGAAACATGAGCAGGCACACAAAATGACATTTATGCAGAGGATTCACAAACACTGTAGGTTAATCTAACCTTGGGGTCCATGATGCCTTCTTGTTTGAAACGGGCATAAAACATGTCCATGGAGAAGACTTCACTCCACAGATATCCATAGTACTGAGCATCATATCCTCCTGCCAGGTGACCGAAGGTAGCAGGCATGTTTGTTTCTGTAAGAGCAACGGAAAAAAATTAAATGAGATTGAGAAGGTGCTGAGAATAACAATTGCATTCAGCAAGTTTAGCAATGTAATGTAGCATTATATATTTTACTAGGAGAAAAAAAAAATGCATTACAGACTGTAATACATTTGCTGTGCATAGTGCTTTTCATTTATTAGTTGCAAGTATTTTAATAAAAAAAACCTATATGCAAAAAATTACTGGTGTGTATTACTATTTATACTGTTACATAAGTGCACACACATACATATTTTATACACATACTAAAATAACACACTACCAGTCAAAAGTTTGGACACACCCTCTCACTTAATGTTTTTTAAAGAAGTTTCTTATGCTTAAAGGCAGTTTTCACTTGATTTAAAAAAAAAAGTAATATTTTGAAATATTATTACGATGTAAATCAATGTTTTTCTATATTAATATACATTAAAATTTAATTTATATCTGTAATTAAAGTTGAATTTCCAGTCTTCAGTGTCACATGATGCTTCAAAAATCATTCTAATATGCTGATTTATTGTCAGTGCTGGAAACAGTTGCGCTGCTCAATATTTTTTTTGGAACCTGTGATACGTTTTTCAGGATTTTTTGATCAATAAAAGGTTAAAAAAAGAACAGCATTTATTTAAAATAGAAAGATTTTTAACAATGTACACTACTGTTCAAAAGTTTGGGGTCAGTACATTTTTATTTTTTATTTTTTTTTCAAAGAAATTAATGCTTTTATTTACCAAGGATGTGTTAAATTAATAAAAGTATATAGCATAGATTTAAATTGTTAGCAAAGATTAATATTTTGACTAAATGCTGTTCTTTTTAACTTATTATTTAAAGAATCCTGAAAAAGGAATCACAGGTTGGAAAAAAATATTTGGCAGCACAACTGTTTCCAACATTGATAACTCGAATAATAAATCAGAATATTAGAATGATTTCTGAAGGATCACGTGACACTTAAGACTGGAGTAACAGCTGATGAAAAATTAGCTTTGCATCACAGGAAAAAAAAAATATTGTAAAGTATGTTAAAATAAAAACCATTTTATATTGTAATAACATTTTGCAATATTACTGTTTTTTTTCAGCATTTTTGATCAAATAAACGCATCCTTGATGAGCATTAGAGACTTTAAATGAGAGGATGTCCAAACTTCTGACTGGTAGTGTAAATACAGTTGCAATCGAAATTATTCAACCCCCTTAACCTGCAATACATTTTGCAAAAATTCAACAAAGTCATCAGTACACTGTAAGAGAAAGTTTATTAACACACATTTGAGTAATTCTGATAATGTAAGTTGATGAATAGTTAAAAATCTAATTGGCTCTAAACGTCTAAAATGTTCAAAATTATTCAACCCCCAAAAGTAAAATGTGGTGCAGAATCTTTTCTCTAAAACCACCAATAAACGCTGCTTAGAAGCTTCTCTCACCACTGCAATCTTGGCTCATTCCTCGCCTGAAAAAGCTTTCAGATCACTGATACTCTTTGGTTTTCACTTTGCCACTGCTTTCTTCAAATTTAACCAAATATTTATAATAAGAATTAAATCTAGAGACAGAACAGGCCACTCAAAAACATTCTGCGACTGATCCCATTGTGCATTAGCTTCAGTCTTTGCACCAAAGGAATCACAATACTTGCCAAAATGGCCTGATACTTCAAAGAATCCATAAAATCCTTTATATGGTCATGTTTTCCACTTCCTGCTACAGTAAAACAATGCTATAACAGGACTGATCCACCCCCAAGTTTGACGATGGATATGGTGTTCTTCTGCTTAAAAGCTTTGCCTTTTTTTTTGCACCAGGCATATTGCTTATCCATAGGTCCAAAAAGTTTCAGTTTGGTCACATCACTCCATAAAACATTTTTCCAAAACTCCACAGGTCTATCCAAATGAATTTAAGTGTTCAAGTCTGCCTTTTTGTTCTTCTTCTTCAAGAGTGGTATTGGCCAAGATGCCTCAACATATGAAGGCCATACTTCTTATACACTGCATTTAAATGCTTTTCCTCCTTTTGTCAGGTCATTTTGCAAGTCTTTGGCTGTACATTGCAGGTTTTTCTCAGTTGCTCTGATCAAACGTTTTATGATATTGTGCTTTTTTTGTTCAACACCCTCAAAGGGTTTTATGGTACAATACACTTTAAACTGAGGAATAAGGCTGTCAGCTGTGTCTCCATGAACTTTTAATGTCTTAAGACTTTCTAATATAATAAAACTATTTCTTCTCCATAGCTTTTGTGAGAGCTCTGTAATTTGCTTCTCAACTTCAGCACATGCATGGGCTAAATGTATGCATGTGTAACAGCCCAAGCTAATTCTGTTTTTAAAACTTTAAAGAGTTTCTAAAGATTTAACTGTGTTTTAAGACAATTTTGTTCCCTACCATAAAAATAAGTGACAAAAATGTTAAATAGAGATTGAATAATTATGACACAGCTGTTATTAAAAAAAAAAACTGTATTATTAAAAAAATATTACAATGATAATATTTTTCCTTGTGTCTATTTAAATTTCCCTTTAAGCCATTTGAGAGTATATACACACTGAATTATAAATAAATAAATAAATAAATAAAAGGATTTATTGTATTTCTCAGACCCAAACCTCATTTTACCTGGTGAAGCAGGAATTCCCAAAATGTCCAGGCAAAGTTTGCCATACTGCTCAGCTGCATCAAGCCCACTCTTTGTGTGCAAAGCCTGGTCTACCTTAGCCAG